>OX442415.1:30066127-30176127 GCA_949361645.1 Spongilla lacustris | reverse complement strand
TGATAACTGTGACGTTTGCATGTACGTACTGGTACAAGGCGACGGCTTTATTTGTAAGGACATACCTTTTAGAAGAGAAACCGTTCTTTGTATCGATAAGAGGAAAAGTGTTGTTTCACGCGGCCATCTTTTGAGGCGTAGTGCAGCTGCCGTATATATTGAGAAGCCAAGACACTCACTCTAAATGTTCACCAATCGAAAACAACAAAAATAAAAAAATTACAGTAGTGCTACTGGTATTAGTATCTATTTGTTGTGGATCGTCTGCCGTGTCCAGCTACGCAAATACGACGTCCCTCTTTCGGATTGGATTTTCAAACGTTTCTTTGTGCTTCAGCCTGTTGATGTAGCGAGTTCATTTCGTCGACTCGTTCTCCGCTTTCGTGCACAAACGCACATAATTTTGCATCGGAATTGTCGCCTACATGTATATGTAAATTGTAACAACTAGAAATGCCATGTGTACATGTTTTTGTAACTTGTAAGAAAATATTGGATGATCAGCCAATTGGTATTTGTTTCAGAGTCAGTACACCGTGCCCCAGAAGCACTGTAGTTGAGCGTGGCCCGCCCTTCGAATACGCGAAGGACTGGCCACGCCCAACCAGAAGCACTGTGGAGCGAAGGTTGGGCAGTAAACTCTATGCTGGAGCGATGACGTTTGTATTGTGTTATTGCCTTGACGTGCATTAAGTTGTGTATATCGGATATGAAATTCTATAACAATATAATATCATATGTAACTCTACTCTCAAGCACACACACACACACACACACACACTCACACCTTGAGGCTGAAGTGTCAGTATACTACTAACTAGTATGTTCTTACAGGTTTCAGCAAAGCTGGTTACCACCCCATATAGTATAGTTACCAAATACCCCATATAGTATAGTTACCACATACCCCATATAGTATAGTTACCACATACCCCATTTAGTATACCCCAAACATTTCCACAACTGTTGGTCTCTTCTCCCAATCTCGGCTCTGAGATGTAGTTGGGACAAACAAGATGGCATTGGTCTAATGCTTTGCAGACCGTGTGGCAGAAGCTAATCATCACCACCCGCCCCCAAACAAAAGCTTGTTACCCTGCCATAGCAGTCCTGTACACAGCATTACGGCTTACAGAACATGCAATTCTATGTAGTGCTTACATGTGTTTGGGTATGAGACTAGACACCTCTTGATACCAGCACACTTGATACCAGCACACTTGATACCAGCACACTTGATACCAGCACACTTGATACCAGCACACTTGATACCAGCACACTTGATACCAGCACACTTGATACCAGCACACTTGATACCAGCACACTTGATACCAGTACACTTGATACCAGCACACTTGATACCAGCAAACACACCACATAGCACGATTCACCCATGCTTAATTGTTGTCATTGGATAGCAGGTGGGGTGGAGGAGTTAATATGCCCCCCCCCCCCTTACACGCCTACACACTGCACCCCCCCCCCCCCCCCCTACACCCCTTCCACCAGTGCGAACTGAACAAATCGTTTGGGTGCCATCCGGGTCACATGACACAAAAGCAAAAGTTGGCATGACACATGGAAGTCGGAATATAAATAGCATGAGGGGAGAGGGGCCACGCCCCCTTAGCTGGTACCTGCGGTCCACCTGTACCCATTCCCCCCAACCTCCTCGACTTCATCGTCAGAGTCAGTGAGCTTCCTGCACTCATCCTCAGGCCCATGTCTGCCATCCTCCTCACCCCTCCTGCAGCCATGCGTCAGCACAAACAGAGCCCCCACAAGTGCCCCGGCCACGCCCACATCCACCAGGGCAAAGTACAGCAGTGCCTGTGGAGAGGTGGTGGCCATCAGCTCCTCCACCAGGGCGGGCAGGATCATGTCCCCCAGGGCTGCCGCGGCAACCATGATGGCCGCCACCTTGCCCGCTATCTCCACCTGCTGGGCCAGCCAGGTGAGGGCCGTGGGGAACACCGCGGTCATACTGGCCCCAAGGGCCGCTGTCCCTATCCAGATGACAGGAGGGCTATGGGACACCAGGACCATCGTCAGCAGGGAGACGAAGCTTCCCGCCACATTGGCGGCAACCATGACCAGCGGGGGCACCCGGGCGAGCACCAGGAGGATGGAGATGAGGCGGGCAAAGGTGTAGGTGCCCCAGAAGAGAGAGTTAAGGTTGGTGGCCTCCACCTTGCTGAAGCCGGGGCCTTCCACTGCATAGGTGAAGATGAGGTTGCCAAAGGTGCCCAGCAGGCCGCAGTAGCACATGATGAAGAGGAACAGGATGGCGTAGGTGGAGACCCGGTGCACCAGTGCGGGCCTCGACGTGGGGAGGGATGGGCGATGTTTGAAGTCGGCCCCGCGCTGTGCAGACATGGCTGTCGTTGGCACGTCTGTAGGGTCATGTGACGGTCCCCCGTCCAATATGACCATGCCGCTCTCCACGGTGGTCTTGGGGCATCTCCCACCACAGCAGCACCCCTCCCTGGTGAGGCTGGTGTACATGAAGGCTACGTAGCACAGCAGCCATGGAACCACGGCTATCCAGTATGCCATGTAGTACGTCGCAGTTCCATTCTGCAGCAAGTCGTGAATGCAGTTGTGCTCCATCAGCACTCGGTGAGACACAGTCCCATTCCGATAATCCTCGAACGGTGCACAGGTGGAGTTAGCTGCTTGCTGGCACTCCAGCGAGTAGTCTCCCCCGTTGAACATGGAGGAGAGGGAGGAACAAGGCCATGTGACTGAGTCTGCATTGAGGAGGAAAGGCTGAGCCAGCAGGGGGGCTGTGAAGGCACCCAGGGTGAAGGCAAAGTCAGCTGCCAGGAGGAAGGGACCAGCTTCATCCTGCCACAGCTTCATCAGGACTACATGGATACCTGGGGAGAGGGGGGGAGGAGGAGGAGGAGGAGGAGGAGGAGGAGGAGGAGGAGGAGGAGGAGGAGGAGGAGGGGGAGGAGGAGGAGGAGGAGGAGGAGGAGGGGGAGGAGGAGGAGGAGGAGGAGGAGGAGGAGGGGGAGGAGGAGGAGGAGGAGGAGGGGGAGGAGGAGGAGGAGGAGGAGGGGGAGGAGGAGGAGGAGGAGGAGGAGGATGAGGAAGAGGAAGAAGGATATTATTAGGGTGCCTTAGGGAGGTTTCAAGGTAAAGCATTGGCTGCAATAGGAACAGCACACAATGGGACTAGCCAAGTCTTTAATAGGTGTGTGAATATGCAGGGAAAATAACACAGTGGAGGGGGAGGGGCAGGATACATGTAGGTCATGGGAGAGGGGCAGGATACATGTAGGTCATGGGTAGGGGCAGGATACATGTAGGTCATGGGGGAGGGGCAGGATACATGTAGGTCATGGGGGAGGGGCAGGATACATGTAGGTCATGGAGGAGGGGCAGGATACATGTAGGTCATGGAGGAGGGGCAGGATACATGTAGGTCATGGGGGAGGGGGAGGATACATGTAGGTCATGGGGGAGGGGACTCCCAGCCACTGGTGGGTGATCCACTGCACAAAGCACTAAGACATATTGCATCTTCCCCATTACATCATCATTACATCATCATAGGCCAACAAATGTTATATGTCTCTCTGCACCCTGCCCCCTCCATAAGCACCTACCTGTGTCAACAGCTCCATTGCCAGTACCAAACAGGCACATCATTATAGCCAGGCTTACCAGGTTGTAGGACAATGGCTGAACAGCAGTAACTGTACATGTGTATGTATGTATGCATGTATGTATGCATGTATGTACGTATGCTGGTCTTTAGTACAATCTCCACCCAACACATCTCAAAATACAACTAGCCGTCCATTGGCCCCACATTCCCTAGTCCACCCCACATATCCTAAATACTGCCCACCCTACATACTCTAATTATTGCGCATCCCACATAACCTACATGTAAGTATTGTCCACATACTATAATTATTGCCCATCCCACATACCCTTGCCCCCACATACTCAAAATACTGCCCACCCTACATACCTAAAAACTGCCCACCCCACATACTCTAATCATTACCCACCCCACATACCCTAAATACTGCCCACCCACATATTCTAAATACTGCCCACCATACATACTCTAATTACGGCCCACCCCACATTCCCTAAATACTGCCCACCCCACATACCCCATACTGCCCATCCAAAGGTCACACAGAGCAGCTTGTATGTCCAGCCTTCAAACCTGTCATACAGGAATCCCATGGCAACACTAGTAGCTAGATCTCCAATGCCACGGACAGAGAACATGGGAGCCATGACACTTAGCTGCACACGGACATGGGATGCAATGTCCAACTGAGTAGGCCCTAGGAGGTTCTGGACCAGTCCCTGCAGGGAGGTCGGACACCATGGCAACAGTGATAATATGGAGGTTGGATACTATGGCAACAGTGAATTATACTACATGTAACATTGAGCACACAAAATTTGAAATGACATGATTCCAGGTGTACCACACCACAATAGGTGAACAAAGCATGGCCACTGGTGACCACACCCCCCACATTGGGCCATTCCAAATGTAATCATAGTTTCTCGTCTGCACCATTTCCCCATGTGGGCGGGCCATCACCATTGTTATGAAACCATTATATCAGATCAGGTATACAAAAACTGAAAATGTGCTGCACTCCCATTCTTTATATTGCGATATGCGATTAATCATATGGCCAGATAGGCGTACAAAATACCAGTATACAAAGATCAGCAAATTTAGATTTATGCAATAAGAAGGAAAGAGCTAGATTTATGCACTATAGGAAAAAGCACACTAAGTACACCTACATGTAGTGTCGTTGCCATGGCGATAATTGACCACTAACAAAACGTACAGCTGTGTGGAAGTAATGAATTTTCTTGATGCACAAGCCTGCCGCCGTTGACAATGGTCCTACACAATGGCGTACGCTAAAGCACAGGTAAAGACCGGAGATTGCATGCGCGCGTTGAAAGCATAAGGAATTCATATACTGCCCATAGTACATGTATTGTTATATAGTGGCCTTGAGCACGGTTAAGAGACAAAGTACTTGAGCACAATACAGCTCGACAAGGGAGCATACGGGTATAAGGTCACGGTAGATCCGTCCCTGAAACTAGCTTTCCTGTACTGTAAGGTTAGCGTCGGTTGCACGCTCTACACCTTCGACCCCGAAAAGGAGACCATTTTCGAAAAGGAGACCACGTTTCGGCCGCTTGAAGCAGCCATATATTCTCACAATCTAATTTGGATTCCGGCCACACACGCACACACCAGCTCAGTTCGCCCGACTGATTATCACAAAGATGCTAACCATTTTTCAAGATGCAGCTAACATTAGCTGCTATACGACGGTTAATGTCTCGACCCTGCGCTAGAGTGGGTGGGTGATGACGTAGGCTAGGCCTACATGTATACGTACGAACGACAGGTGGGCGGCAGACTCCCATCTAGTATGCAGCCTATAGGCAAAGCTTACAGCTTGTGTGCACCGTAGGCCTGTCACATGATTCATGACCACATCAACACGACAAATACTGAAGCAATGACGCAACTCACCAATCCCAGCAAGCCCACTACGCACCACGCGCTGACGGAGAGTCGGTAGAAGCCGCATAGCCGCAATCTTCTTGCACCAGTTCGTACTGAACTAAGAAGCTTGTCCACGATTCCCATCCCCGCCCACCTATAGATAGGACGCGCGTGTTGCATGCGCACGTGCGTGCAACTAGCAATGAATACGTACTACACTTGAACCGTGTCACAGGTTTATAATTTTGCATGCAAACGGAAGTACAAGTGTACATGGAGCTCAGCGTACACATGTATACGTATCAATCTCACCATAGTAAATATGAAGCTGATTTGCTGTAGCGGAAACGTCACGTGTACCATAGATAATAGATTAAACATGCATGTACAATACTACATACACATGTTTATGAGATACATGCATGTGCCCTGTGATAGAGTCTGCTCAGCCAAGCAAAGTTGTTGACTTGACCTGTTGAGTGGTGTAGTGTAGCTGCCAGGTGGGTAAGTTCTGCGCCCCAGTCCCCAGTCCTTAGCCTTTAATTTCTCATGAGTGTGTGTGTGGGTGTTCAAGTATTTAAAATCAAATGCGGTGGTAACTACACCATAGTAAATATGAAGCTAATTTGCTGTAGCAGAAACGTCACATGTAGCATACATGTTATTTGATTAATAAGAAGGTAAACTTTTTACTGGTATGTGACCGTATGTCGGCCTTGCTGGCATGGTGGAGTCAAGTGCAGAAGGCCCGCTGGCTGGAGATTACCTAGCCTTTGCTGTGTGCCTGGGCTAAATACAGCGTATTGCTAGGCTGTTGTATGTATAGAACCATTGTATTAGTACATGTACCGGTATACGTGAGTTTAATGATGTAGCACCCAAATACGGCATGGTGACATCATAACGTTTATTTGAATCAGCTGATCAAGGCCGCGTGACCCACGCCAAGCCTACTACTACTACTATAAGAAGATGCTATGTCGGATAAAGAACCTTCACCGCCTGTCCTTCATCGTATGGAGCTCCGTTGCGTTTGTAGGCTTGGTAAGAGCAGTCAGCGCCATGCCACTATATCTGATACACAATGCACTAATTAGCACTTTCGGATTAAGCTAGCTGCGCGGTTGCCGCTAACGTTATAATTAGTTCAGCCTAGCTGTGAATCAATTAGTAGTACCCCGGCCGGTACTTTTGGTTTGAGAATGCATAGCGATACGAGGTAAAGATCGTATTGCCATTTGGTTGCCTCAATCGAACGATCATCATTGCTGTACGTGTTATATTCCGTAATCACTAAGCATGTTTGTTTACTTTTTACACAATATGATACTTTCCAAATCCAAATCCTATTTTACGAAACTTATCTTGTTTCCCCCTCGCAGGGCGTCGGCCTCAGCATATTGGGCCCCACCCTTCTCGACCTAGCCGCCCACCTCTCAGTGGGGGTGACAGCTCTGTCCTCCATGTTCACAGTGCGCGCAATGGGTGCCGTCACTGGAAGTATCGTATCAGGGGTCCTCCTGGACAAGCTTAGCCACTACTCCTATGCCATAGTGTCTGCCACACTGCTTGTATCCATCATCAGTAAGTTTGAATGAGGGGTACTCATTACCATAGAAACACATCTGTACCTATTCAGCAACACTCAGTTCCTGCACCTATGTATTGATGACCGTCATCCCTCCCTCCTTCCTCTCTTCTCCCTCCCTCGCTCCCTCCCTCCCTCCCTCCCTCCCTCCCTCCCTCCCTCCCTCCCTCCCTCCCTCCCTCCCTCCCTCCCTCCCTCCCTCCCTCCCTCCCTCCCTCCCTCCCTCCCTCCCTCCCTCCCTCCCTCCCTCCCTCCCTCCCTCCCTCCCTCCCTCCCTCCCTCCCTCCCTCCCTCCCTCCCTCCCTCCCTCCCTCCCTCCCCCCCCTCCCTCACTCACTCACTCACTCACTCACCCCAAAAAGTTTATTGGTAGCTAAATTTGTATTTAGTGTTATTTCCCTCACACATATCACATATCTCCCCTCCCTCCCCTCACATATCTCCCCTCACATATCTCCCCTCCCTCCCCTCACATATCTCCCCTCCCTCCCCTCACATATCTCCCCTCCCTCCCCTCACATATCTCCCCTCCCTCCCTCCCCTCACATATCCCCCTCCCTCCCCTCACATATCTCCCCTGGTCATCCTCCAGCACTCTGCATAGTGCCCTACTCCATCCACCTGGTGATGATGGGGGTGTTCATATTCATCTGTGGAATATCCCTTGGGTCTTTGGACAACGGTAAGATGGAGGGCCAGTAGCCAAGGCATTCCTGGGACATGTGTAGGAGGAATACAGAGGGAACCTCCTTATAGATCATTAACCCCTTAGTGTAATACCATCATTAACCTGTTAGTAGTGTAATGCCACCATCATTAACCTGTAAGTAGTGTAATACCACCATCATTAACTGCTTAGTGTAGTATCATCGCCATTAACCCCCCCCCCAACATTTACCCACCCAGTGGTGCACACACAGCCATGATGGTCCTTCCCTCTCACACAGGCTGCAACACAGTGCTCCTAAGGCTGTGGAGGACAGGGTCAGGACCCTCCATGCAGCTGCTACACTTCTCCTTTGGGGTGGGTGCACTCCTCGCCCCTCTCCTGGCAGAGCCTTTCATCAGCAGTATTGCAGGTGACCTGGGTGCCAACGTGACCTGCCATGAGATCAACATGACCACCTCCGACGTCTTTGACATCAGCTGTCTGCTTGCACTGTTCAATGAGTCCTGCTCCGGTAACCATAGTAACCACACGTTCTCTGCATCCAATTGCTCCCATGCACCAGCACAGAGTGGCTCGCTGCGTTTTGCTTACGCCTATCTTTTGGGGGCGGTACCCTTCATATTCCCATTAGTGGCCTTCACCTACCATAGTGCGCGCTCTGAGTTTGGCCATTGCTATCAGAGGAAGGAGTCGCTTCAGGATTCTGCCGTAGGTACAGACCTACCCCACGAGGAAAAGAGCCACCACTTATTGGAAAAACCGCACCTCCTCTTCAAGGTGGTGTTCTTCCCTTGCCTCTTCCTGTTCATATGCCTCTACTGTGGCATGGAGACGTCGTACGGGAACCTCATCTTCACCTTTGCTGTTGAGAGCCTCAACTTTACTAAGCAGAGGGCAGCTCTGTTGAACGCGGTGTTCTGGGGTTGCTTCACTGTCGGTCGCTTTGTTGCCATATTCATCGCCTACACAAAGGTCCCCTCGTCAGTCGTGATAGCCGTGGACACCATCGGCAGCACCATGTCGCTGCTCGTCATGGTGGGGTTGCCGGGCAACGACATAGCCGTGTGGGTGGGGAGCGCCGGCCTGGGCGTGTTCATGGCCTCCATCTACCCCACCACCATGTTCTGGCTCTCGGAGCAGGTGGAGGTGAGCGGCAAGGCTGTTGCCGTGATAACCACGGGGGCCACCCTAGGGGACATGACCCTCCCTCTCACAGCCGGGGCGCTCATCGCACAGCTGTCACCTTCCGCTCTGATGCCTTTTGCCTTTGTCGGGACGGCACTGTACACGCTGGTGGGTGGGGTGCTGATGCT
Source organism: Spongilla lacustris (assembly GCA_949361645.1). Taxonomy (NCBI): domain Eukaryota; kingdom Metazoa; phylum Porifera; class Demospongiae; order Spongillida; family Spongillidae; genus Spongilla; species Spongilla lacustris. Next base: position 30,167,038 of record OX442415.1, on the reverse strand, counting down.
GATAGCATTCATAGAGAGGAGGAGGAGAAGACGTAGGAGCAGTGCTGGGGTGGGGTACCGTGTCCTGGAGGACAGTGAGCCTGGGGAGGAGTTGACAAGTGACTTGAATTCTGTGCCACAGTCCTCCGTACTAGCGGACATTGCCCTCAGTCCAGACCAGGCCCATTCCAATACATCCAATCCAGACCAGGCCCATTCCAATACATCCAATCCAGACCAGGCCCATTCCAATACATTCGATTCAGACCAAGCCCATTCCATTACCTCCAATCCAGATCAGGCCCATTGCAATACATCCGTTCCAGATCAGGCCCACTCCAACACACCCGATCCATGCACTCAATCTAGACCAGGCTCATTCTGACATCAGCCCTTACATGTAGTCCAGACAAGCAGTCCAATAATGTGAACTAGCCAGTTCAAGGGACTTCATATTGCGGTGGTGTTATTGTGCATATATGGACACATTGGTAGGGAGGAGGTTATAAATGTGCAGACTAATAACACCTAGTTACCAAATATGGTAGTCTCGGCGCAAACATGAATCCTTACATCAATGTAAAAGTCTAAAACAATAACATGATGTGACGTTAGAAGGGCACTGCCCCATGATTGAGTTCAACTTGGTGGCCCCCGTTATAAGCCTGGGAGGGGCAGGGCCACCAGGGTTGCTAGCTACATTTACGGATCAGGACGTCCATTTATGTACATGCATCAATGGTATTGACAAGGAGGAAGTGTTGAATGACCTATTAGGTCAAGTGCAGCATGATGGGAGAACTAAGTCCACAGGGAGTCTCGGCCCCAGACTCTGATTACCACAGCTGGGTTATATTACGCGTAGCGGTGATGTAATCCATCCGCTGTCCTGCTTTCTGAACTGAGATGATATAGCATTACCCGCATAATGTGGTTTTTCATAGCATGTGGTAATGCGTAAGTGAATCTGAGAACGAGATGAGATAACATGCAATGGGTGTTGCACCGGATCGAGGCATTCAATAGAATTGCAGGGAGACTTGCCATGTAACACGTGTATCGGAACCTACGTTAGCAGTTACTAATCTACATGTAAGTAGGTTTTATGATGACAATGTAGTAGAACTGCCGACGCTTAGATTCTAAGAAAGTTCAGACAGCATGCAGAAATACCGCACACCAGTTCCCACCCACGATTGAAGCGAAGACAAGACCATGCAGTTAGAAACTTACTGTCGAATTAGGTTGACTTTATGACTTTCAAGTTAAGATCAGAGTTATGCTGAACGCAAACTTAGTTTAGACAGTAATAGCCTACAATGTACGTGCACAGCAGATCTTAATCATAGATTGACTGAAACGGGAGTGACTTAATTTAAAGGAGGAGACGCCACGTAAATACCGGCGCAGGCCGTTGCGCAAATGTTGCGCCGATTCCCGTATAAAAGGCGAGTGGATCCAACCGGAAGTCGCGTGAGCTGAACTTCTTTACAATGGCGTAGTTTTGTGAGCTCATAGATTATCACGCAGACTATGTTGTAAAAACTGGCAGGTCAAGTGCTTCTTAGTACTCGATCGCGCCCTTTACAGTTTGAAAGGTGACGGTGGCTCGAAGGTCAATTATCACGTGCGCGTTTGACAAAGACCCTACAACTTTTGTTCAAGTTAGCGTGCAATGTTATATGGCCTTGGCATTTCTGTCTTTCTGTCCCCCCCCCCCCCCCCCCCCCCCCCCCCTCCCCCAATGAGTACGAGTACAGGACTATAGCGTTGGACCCGTGCACGGTTTGTGTTGTAACACCTTTCAGCATTAAAAAAAAAAAAAAAAAAAAAACCCAAAACACACACACACACACACACACACACACGCACACACACACACACACACACACACACACACACACACACACACACACACACACACACACACACACACACACAAGGAATAACGGAAACACAACGAAGATACAAAACATCTTTTAGATGACGGTCTTTCTTAGTGCTTCCTTGTATGCACTAATGGCTGCAGGCATATAGCGAGAGGCTTCCCTTTGGATAGTAACCTTGCTGCTCAGCTGACTAGAACTCTCCAAATAGCTGATCATCCTGAATCCTACATGTAGACAGGAATAAGAATGCATGCATAAATGCACATTACATATAAAATAGACACATGGAATGCAATACACAGGCACACCTCCTCCCCTCTCACCATTAAATAATCCCACCCACCTAAATCTTCCTCTTATCTACTGTCACCCAACCCCTCCCCACCCACCTGTGATGGGCCTCCATACCAGTCATTGTACCAGGCCTCTCACGAAGAAGAAAACACTCCTAGCTCTGTGCCACCATTCTGTAACAGGATAAAAAGACCTTCAATCCCTAATACGGCAAGCAGTGAGGGTGTGCTGGGGACAGGGAGGGTGTGCTGGGGACTGTGAGAGTGCGCTGGGGAGAGTGAGGGTGTGCTGGGGAGGGTGAGGGTGTGATGGGGAGGGTGAGGGTGTGATGGGGAGGGTGAGGGTGTGATGGTGTACTGGGGAGGGGGAGGGTGTGAGGTGTGCTGGGGAGGGGGAGGGTGTGAGGTGTGCTGGGAAGGGTGTGACGGGGACTGGGAGGGTGTGAGGTGTGCTGGGAAGGTGAGGGTGTGCTGAGGACAACTGGGAGGGTGAGGGTGTGCTGAGGATGACTGGGAGGGTGAGGGTGTGCTGAGGATGACTGGGAGGGTGAGGGTGTGCTGAGGATGACTGGGAGGATGAGGGTGTGCTGAGGACGACTGGGAAGGTGAGGCTGTGCTAAGGACGACTGGGAGGGTGAGGGTGTGCTGATGATGACTGGGAGGGTGAGGGTGTGCTAAGGACTGGGAGGGTGAGGGTGTGCTGAGGACGACTGGGAAGGTGAGGGTGTGCTGAGGACGACTGGGAGGGTGAGGGTGTGCTAAGGACTGGGAGGGTGAGGGTGTGCTAAGGACTGGGAGGGTGAGGGTGTGCTGAGGATGACTGGGAGGGTGAGGGTGTGCTGAGGACGACTGGGAGGGTGAGGGTGTGCTGAGGACGACTGGGAGGATGAGGGTGTGCTAAGGACTGGGAGGGTGAGGGTGTGCTGAGGACAACTGGGAGGGTGAGGGTGTGCTGAGGATGACTGGGAGGGTGAGGGTGTGCTGAGGACGACTGGGAAGGTGAGGGTGTGCAGAGGACTGGGAGGGTGAGGGTGTGCTGAGGACGACTGGGAGGGTGAGGGTGTGCCGAGGATGACTGGGAAGGTGAGGGTGTGCTGCTGGGAGGGTGAGGGTGTGCTGGGGACTGGGAGGGCGAGGGCTACTACAGCTGTAATGCCCAGATCAATGAAACACGTACCTACATGTAGTACAATAAGAACACCACAGGCAATGTTGTGATGAACATGGTAACATAGTGTGACCTTCAGTCCCTTATATGGCATGAAACAAGGCACACCCACCTGACTGAGAGGGCATCGTCCAAATCATCACAGCTCACAGGACCTACATGTATACTGAACATGATGGTGAAGGTCGCTACGTGTCCTGACCTCTCAGGGTCAACATCCCATGGAGGCTATATGGTAACCATGGGGAGCTCTAGAGGGGGGAGAATGAGAGTGATTAGGGTATGACCACAGCAACATGCCTACCATCAAGGATAGCTTTGGTAAATGGTCATATAAGACTATTGGTCTGTACGAAGTGACCTTTTGGGTACTGGGAGTCTGAAGGCCAAGAGTCAATGCACACCACGATCCTGTAAAGGGGAGAGGTATGAGTTAAGGGAAGTGTGGTAAAGGAAAGGGAGAGATAGGTGTGAGGGAGGGGAAGGAAGGAGAGAGAGGGAAAGAAGAAGAGAGAGGAAGAGGGAGGAGACACAGGAGATATGCGGAGGACACAGCACATGCTGCATAGGTGTGGATACTACATGTAGCTCGTGCACACATATGTGTACACCCATGCACACAGCTCAGACGGCCAGGATTGCCACCAGTTCCTCATGAACCAATACAAGTGCACCTTGGTGCCTTGTGCTGAATACCATTTTCTTAATGAATATGTCCAGAGAGAACATACCCTTATTAATAAGTTCAGTAGAACCACGTCCGATCCATTGTACGAACCAGACCAGCACAGATCTTATGCAATTCCTTCGCCACATACATGTACTTAGTGCCTGCAATAAGTATCTCCAAACAATACACACTAAAAACAAAATAGTTACCTTACCATGTCAAATCTGAGTTGTTCTACATACTGCTTTATAGTAGCCTGGTAGTCATGGGCTAGCTCTGTGATGTGATGTTCAACCCTTTGTTTTGGAAAAAAAATGTGAAATTGTAAAAAAAAAAAAAAAGGGAGTAAACCTCGGGCTATATAGCTTGTGGAAAACTATCTTAATGCACACCACCTCCCTGGTCTGAGCAACTCTGTGCTCTTGTTTGGAATAAAGTCTTGGTCACTGGGGCTTCGTCTCATGTATACATGTAGATCCCTATAATAAACCCTTTTTTATACCCGTACGTATATGTATATCTCTATCTATCCAACTAACCTGCAGAGTCCAACATGATTTCATTCCAAGAACAGGATTTTCTGCTCCTTGAGGCCTGGACCTCTCAGGTTGTGCCAATACGCGGTCCAGCTAACCAGTCAACTCAACACGCTAATAGGTATATAGCGCTCCGCTTGCAACCGGGTACAAGTAATAGCCTCGCTGCTTCAAACCGACTCCGAAAAGTTTCCTTTACCTCTAGAGAGGAAAAGTAGGTGTAGTCTGTGCCGAGAGTACCGGTAGGTATCTTCTGGCGATGAAGTCGCCATTAACATGTGATCTAGTTTTTTAACTTAGTGTTATTAACTTCAGACTGTGCAACGTGGTATTATTGCATGATATGGCGCTCAAAACATGTGTGAAGAACTCTTGTATGTATGCTGTAAATGCCAAGCCTCAACGTATTAATATGGCACCATTTAAAATTTATACAGCCGCACAGCCGGTTGAAATTTTTGGATCCAAGCTCCTTTTATACGGAAACTCCTCCTTTAAGTCAGTGACTTAAGTCACTACCCTGGGATACGGTGAAATGAGATTTATACCCAGCTATTCAAACAAATTCTTTACATGTGGTTGATTGTTAATACAGATAACAGCAGGTTCACATAAATGAATTTCATTTAGGCTACACATGATCACTTCGTATGTGTACAAAGGCATGGTAAATCACTGATTATATATGTGCTTTACTATACAGGCACTTCCTTACTTAGACTTCAGCCCACATAAGGCAACAATGTTGTCATTTTCCATTTCAGAGCACACAGTCCAATTGTTCTTGCACAGGCTTTTGCATACACTGCAAGCACTACTAGCATTGGTAGCTACACAAGTAGCAGAGTTTTTGTCATACAATGGATGCAGGCACAATGGGGCAATGTTGTGTGGAAATGTTGCATGTTAATCCTGTTGCTGAGCGTGCATGAGTATAGGTTTACGTTTATTGGTACTTGCATGTATATAAGTAAAGCTACAGCAACTGCTTCTGTGCCCGGGTGAAACCATTGAACAGAGAGTACGCGTCGTCCAAAATATGATACCTATTTGCAGCTCTCATGATCAAACCAATAAGTATTCAGTGGCCTTAGGGCATCCTACAGGCAATCGGTATTGAAATCACATCTGGCAGCATGCATTTGTAATGGAAAGACAATTTCCAGTAGTCCTGTGTACCTCTTCTACATCATTACCCCACAAAATGTGTGTATCAAACTGAGGTGAGGATCTCCAGCCTTCAACAATGCCATCTACTGCCTTCCATTGTACGCCATGACAAGATAAACTACTGCCATCACCGACGTCATCGCTTTCTTGCTCATGTGGTTCTTCAATCGCCGGGTTTGGGGAACTAATTGCTATAGAAATGGCTGTGGGAATGGATGCTTCAGCATTGCCGCCTGCTGCAGTGCTGTGCCGCCTAATGCTGCGTGCGGAAAACGCCTTCAAAGTAGCGCCTTCATAAAAATAAATGATGCATTTTACACTACGCCCTTTACCGTTAATTCTCTGTACACCCCCAAGGAGTTTTGTTTCGTTAAAAAGCCTTCCGTACCTCTGCTTTGCATGTTTGTTGCCTAATATCTTAGCTCCGTTGCATGTAACACGATCGCCAACAAGGAAAGGCATCGCGGTTTGAACACAAAAAAGGGGCGTATTTTGTAATGTTTGCCGCCAAACAGCGATACAAGCTGCCCTATTTGCTACGCTCCTCTGGCTTAAAATACAACCATTTTAGAACAGTTTAAAGCTGCATGCCACACAGTACGTGCACAATTAAAAAAAAAACGCACTGGCGTCACCAATTCGAGTGTTTTATCGTTTCAAAAGTTCAAGTCACCAATGAATGACTTAAGTCACGATCCGTCAATCTATGATTAATCATCTTATCGGCTTAGTAAGCCGTACTGGAAAAGTGGGATAGTCACATGCATGGTCAGAACTTTGTCAAACCGCAGAGCGTAAAAATGTAGCTAGTCCCACCAGGACACATCCCTACCAGCCCCCCCCCATCTCTATGTTATCACATACATGGCACTCCTAGACATGAGTGCATGGAAATAAAAATTTATCAGTTGAAAATAAATTTGGTGATGTGGTAGAGTGATTTATAAATATTACAGATCTACATTATTTAGCAAATCTATGTGCCTGAAATTGCTAAATGTACATGTAGGTACGTAATTCATGAATCTATACACTTGTTTCCTAAATTTATGTATACCGCAGATCCTACATCACCAATTTTATTTCATTTAATTTTTTTATATTTTATGCATATTCATGTAGCATTGTTTATTTGTTACAGTATATTTAAAAAGGTACACAAATGCTAACCTGCTTGGTATACAAGAAATAGTTAAGCATCCATGGCATAGCCAAGGGAGGGACAGGTACTTCAGTCTCAAATGGTGGCCACATAGTTTCTTCAGAGCCGTATCCGTAGCCACTCTGCCACCATGGCCTGCATCCATGAATGGTCATCACTCCTGTGCACCAATAGTACAATAATTTAGTGATTTCTTGTTATACGACAATACTAATATTCTAATCATATGAAATTAGAGTATAATTGATTGTACTAGATATGTAATCATTTATCTGGTCATGCTTATGTCATGCTTATGTCATGCATAAGGTGAGCATCATCCCAATCAGGATCACCAGCTGTGTTAAAGCTATTAGGATCACTAGCCTATGCTCAAGGTATCAGGATCACCAACTGTACGAATGTAAGCAATCAGGATCACCAGTTGTGCAGAAGCCATTGACATCATCAGCTGTGTTCAAGCAATCAGGATCACCAGCTTCGTGTGATCAAGCTATTAGGATCACCAGCTATGTGTGATCAAGCTATCAGGATCACTAGCTGTGTAGAAGCCATTGACATCATCAGCTGTGTTCAGCTATGTGTGATCAAGCTATCAGGATCACCAGCTACGTGTGATCAAGCTATCAGGATCACCAGCTACGTGTGATCAAGCTATCAGGATCACCAGCTACGTGTGATCAAGCTATCAGGATCACCAGCTACGTGTGATCAAGCTGTCAGGATCACCAGCTACGTGTGATCAAGCTGTCAGGATCACCACCTATGTGTGATCAAGCTATCAGGATCGCCAGCTACGTGTGATCAAGCTATCAGGATCACCAGCTATGTGTGATCAAGCTATCAGGATCCCCAGCTATGTGTGATCAAGCTATCAGGATCGCCAGCTATGTGTGATCAAGCTATCAGGATCACCAGCTATGTGTGATCAAGCTATCAGGATCACCAGCTATGTGTGTTCAAGCTATCAGGATCACCACCTATGTATGATCAAGCTATCAGGATCACCAGCTATGTGTGTTCAAGCTATCAGGATCACCAGCTATGTGTGATCAGGATCACCAGCTATGTGTGATCAAGCTGAATAACAATTTTATTAAGAGTTCTGCTTGGAGCCATAAAGTGGCAGGCATCTATGGGATATGTGAACGTTGCCAATTGTACAGTAAGTATTTATTTAGCAGCAGTTATTTCATGGGCACACAATGTCATGCCACACCATGGCCAGCACATCTCCATTGAACTACTCTGCTCACTCCCTCATTACTATGGCGTAGAAGTTTGGCTTTCCATGTGCAAGGGCATGTGTGAAGACCTTGTACAGGCTAAGGTGTGGTAGGGTGAGGAGGAGGGAAGGAGGGAAGGGATGAGGGAAGGAGTGAGGAATTTATAGATCAGAACATATGGTACCTTTTTTAAACAGACACATGCCATGGGCATCTAAGAATCATAGGTTAACCCCTTGCATGCCTATGTATGTGAGGATGAAGGGCATTCTCAATGGGCAGCTATAATTAAACATTTGGGGTGCAGGGGTCGTAGCGTACACTTGTTTAGTTGCTTAGACATGGTTATCGACTGTGGTTATCAACTGTACTTGTGATTTGAATGGCATGTACGTTCGATCCCATGTACAGTAAATACCTGACAACTGGTTAATATGAATAATATAATGTACACAATGCAGGTTTTGGAAGGTTCTGATACACAAGGTACACCCAATAAATGTCATATGTTTTCTACATTGTCATACATGTTTGACACCCCAAGGTTGACGGTTGGATGGCAAGGTGACCAGGTGCCTCAGTCTTTGCCTCATCACTGTACTGTCTGTTCAAATTTTTAGCCAGTAGCAGCACACTGGCATGTAGATTCTCCTCACCCTGCTCAGTGTATGTGCTCTGAGCTGGTGATCCACTTTCCATAGACGCTGCATCACTGCCCGGACATTGCTTTCAGCAGCAGCCCTTCATAGCCCAGGTAAAACTGAAGAGCACAATCGCCAACAGGATGGCAATGCCATAGTCAGTGGCTACAAAGTAGATGAACGACAAGGGAGTGATCCTAGCCATCAGAGTGGCTATTGTCACGGGTACTGTCATGTCGGCCAGAGTGGATGAACACACCAGAAGGGCAGACACCTTCCCAGTGACCTCTGTTTGCTGGGCAAGCCAGGCCACAATGGAGGGGAAGGTGGAGGACATGCACACCCCTATGAGGGCCGTTCCAAACCATGTAACGATTGGCTGGTTTGGAAAGAGGGCCACAGCCAGGGATGTGAGGAGGCCACCGCTGAGGTTGAACATGATCAGGACAGAACTGGGTGTCTTCAGTAGGGAGAGGAAGACTGCTAGCAGGCGAAAGGTGGCGTACATTCCCCAGAAGAGGGAGTTCAAGTTGGCTGCCCTCTCCTTGGTAAAGTGTGCACCCTGCACCGCATATGTGAAGAGGTAGTTTGTGACGCACGCTTCTACTGCCACTGAGAAGTAGGTCAGCAGGGATGTCAGGACAAAGAAGATAATTTTGGTGATCAGATGCTGGTTCGAGAGGCTGTGCATCTTGTGTCCCTCCCTGGTCACTGACTGCAGGCTTGGTTCTGGATGAGTGTTGTCTGGAACAATGATGTCATACCCACGGGTCCTGGAGGGGGAGTCCCCACAGGTCCTGTGGCACCTCTTTAGCTCATACGTGATTGAGAAGTAGAGGAAGGCAGCCAGGGCTGTGAGGAAGATGGGAGCACAGAGCCAGTACGCCCAGCCAAACAGGAGGGAGGCCTCTGGAATTTCATCCACATAAGTGATATCTATTATCGGCACAGATGAGTTGCTTGCTATAACTGAGCAGGGTGCATTGGTCCTGTCCATGTTGCCACTGCTGTTCTGGTGAGCCAAGCCACCAATCTCTGAGCACGAAATATTGAAACCACTTGAGCTGCCCTTGGATACCAGCAGACCTGCCCACAGTGGGGCTATGGTCGCTCCCAGGGCATAGGAGAAATGGAGGAACATGACGTATGATGGCAGTCGCTTGAGCTTCTGACATGCTTTTAACAGCACTGACTGGGCACCTATTAGAATTACAACAGTGATAATATAGATCCCTAGATCCTTGTATTCCATGGGCCCATAACTCTTATGTGTACTTGGTAACCATGCTAGCCTAGCACTTGGGGTAATATAAATCATTGGTTCAAGTTGCATGCAGTAAGGATTACTAACCTGGTCACAAGTAGATTACTAACCTACTGATCTCAGACCATGTGTCCTATATGGTTGTACATTACCCATACACAACCAATTTGCCTTCACCATTACAGGTTTGATATACAAACATAATGTTACCATTTATCAGAAATCCTTGCAGAAAGAATCCGTAGAAAAACATCACCACTCCCAGCATTGCAATGTGGATGGAGAGGGGGACGAGGCAGACAGCTGTAACGTGCATGTGAGGTCAGAGAAAGGAGATTATCATTAGAAAAAAATAATCCGCATCATTTTATCAAATATCAACACTCACCGGCACCATGCAGGCACGTTTGTATAACAGTACAACTGCGCGGGCCTAGCTGCGTTCTAAATTCTAAATTATAGCCCACGATCGACTAGATTAATACCCTGCCCGCGGGATCTGTTGAACTAATATACTCCAGATTGCACACGTGCATTGATCTCAACGTACGTGCAACGCCCAGCAGAATCGCCGCGGCTATCATCAGGTACGAGTAGCGCTGGAGCCTGTCGAACAGATATCCGGAGGCAGCCGTACCAATGAAGGCTCCCACAGCGCGCACAGGGAAGATCAAGGCAATGACATCATTCTCAACGGATAACCGTCCGGCGAGGTCGAGCAAGGTCGGCCCGATGATAGAGAGAGCGCATCCCTAAAGGGGGTATGAATGTAATTCAATCATGAATGACTGCATGGCTATTTCATGGAGGATTCATTAGTACATGAGCCTTATGTGTCGCAGTGCACAGACTTAAAGAGGACTTACGATGGACGCAAACACCACGGCTGCGATAAATATGGGGCGTGCCCGGTCGATCATCTGCACACTTGAGTCGGGGACAAGACTTGACCGCACTTCAATGGATCGCTGGTATTAACCTTTGAATGCTTTATCGCATCTGTCCGAGCTTCGAGGTAGGGACGATTAAAAAGTGTGCGCCCTCCCTGTGTATAGGGCACGGCAAACCAGTCGGGAAGCGCTAGCGTCGCCCGCTCAACCGGTTTTAGCTCTGCGCCGGGTATATTGATATTACCTCAGACCCAGTCATCTTCCGCGGCGTGATGGCTTATCTCATCAAGCCTGCTGATGTGTGAACGCTTGCCTCATCCATTTGCATGCATTTTATTGGTTGCCTTCCCACAGTACTGCGCCAGCACAATCTTTATGACGTCATGTCAATTGTGGGATTTGTGTGGCCTCATCAGTGGATCAGAAACCGTGCACATGGCTTGCAACAACGCAGATCTAATGCGCATGTGCCCTCACGCTCAGCTATGGGGTATGGATGAAAAAAGGCGCTTGGCCAACAATGTGTGTAGTGAAGTATAACATATTATTAATGCGGCGCCCGGCGCGGCACAGTTGCGATTACACTTCATTTTAATATTATGGATGGGCCTCGAGCCATTTTAAGGCTGGCGATTAATACTTCCGTTTAGAAGTTATTCAAAATTGAAATCTTTGATATTTTTTTTAAATTCTCGCAATGTACTTGATTTAGGGGCCATAGTATCTTGATTTAGTGGTTTGAATTTATGAATAAATTCGGTAAGTTATTATTATTAACATTCAAGGAAATGTTGGAGCTTTTGGATGCCTCTAAAGTGATGATGTTTTTGACTAGGCGTTATTGGGAAGTATTAATTCGTTTTCGTTAATTTTAATTTCTTTGATTTTTATTTAATTAATTATTACATTATTATTTTTTACATGGCTAAGCACAATATAAATGAAACAGGTGCAAGGAAACAATGTTTGGTAATAAATATAATAATGTTGTGTATGTTCATTTATCCTATGTACATTTATAAATAGATCATAGCTGAGTTGTTGTGGCAGTTCTTTGAAGTCACTGTCTACCACCTGATGCTGAGTGTTCTCCTTTCCCTTCTCCTCCTCCTCCTCCCCCTCATAGTTTATGCATTGATTGTATTAAATTAATCTGGTTTTTAAAATGCTTATGTTATGCATGAGGTGAGCATGATGACTGAAGGGATTTTTTTAAATATTAATTAAATCAGGCCCACCCCCATCCTCCCCTCATCACCAGTGCACACCAAGTGCAGCTTGGAGCTGGCACAAGTATCTTATGTGAACATGGCCAATTGTACTGCAAATTGCATGGCCAGGTGGGAGAATGTAGGCACACAATGTCATGCCACACCATCACATCTCCATTGAGCTACTATTGTACCCACTCCCGCATTACTATGGCATGGCTTTCCCACCACACCTACCTGTGCAAGGGCATGTGTGAAGACCTTGTACAGGCTAAGGTGTGGAGGAGGGAAACTCATCCCTCACTTCATCACCCAGCCCTCAATAAAATGACTGATAAAAATTTCTTTAGAAAGAACAGATAAATAGATCATAGCTGAGTACTTAATTGTTGTTGTGGTAGCTCTTTGTAGTCACTGTCTACCACCTGATGCCGAGTGTTCTCCTTTCCCTCCTCTCCCTCCCCTTCCTCTTCATCAGACATAACTGCTTTAGTAAGCTGAAGCTCCTCCTCCCCCTTCCAATCCGTTCCCTTACCAGAGCCTTGCTTCAGCCATGACCGTTTTCTTGACCATGTAAAGATGAAAAGAGCGATTGCCAGGGAGATGGAGGCAGCATACTCAACAACAGTGAAGTACACAAATGCGAGAGGTGTGACCCTGGTCATCAACGTTGCCACGGTGATGGGCGTGGTCATATCGGCCAGCGTGCCCATGCATAATATGAGGGCAGACACCTTCCCAGTGACCTCTGTCTGCTGGGCAACCCAGGCCACGATGGAGGGGAAGGTGGAGGACATGCACACCCCTATGAGGGCCGTGGCCGCCCACACCACCCCGGCCTCGCGGGGGAATATTGCCAGTACGAGGGAAGCGATGAGCCCCCCGGAGATATTGGCAACAATCTGGAGGCTGCTGGGGAACCTCACGAGGGCTAGGAGGATGGCGACGAAACGAAACATGGCAAAGGTCGCCCAGAAGAGAGAGTTTAAAATGGCGGCGTTGTCCTTTGTGAAGGTGCCACTCTCCACCGAGAATGTGAAAATGTAGTTTGAGAAAAAGGCCTCTATTCCAACGTAGACGTACGTAAATAGAGAGAGGAGAGAGAAGAATATGATTTTGATGTGCAGAGGTTGGCTAGACAGGAAGTAGGAGGGGCCAATCAGTTTCTGTGGTACGGCAGTACCATGTACCTCATCTTCCATGGAGGGAGTGTCCCCACTGATCCTGGAAGGGGTGTCCCCACTGATCCTGGAAGGGGTGTCCCCACTGATCCTGGAAGGGCTGTCCCCACTGGAGGGGGTGTCCCCACTGGTCCTGGAGGGGGTTCCCCCACCGGTCGTCCTGGAGGGGGTGTCCCCACTTATCCTGGAGGGGGTGTCCTCACTGGTTCTGAAGGGGGTGTCCCCACTGGTCCTGTTGCACCTCTTCACCTCATTCCTTATCCAGAAGTAGAGGAAGGCAGCCAGGGCTGTGAGGAAGATGGGAGCACAGAGCCAGTACGCCCAGCCAAACAGGAGGGAGGTCTGGGGTGAGGGCACACATGAGAACAGCTTCAGTTCTGCCAGAGACACGTAGCTGGAGTTATCGGGACAAGTGCTGTTAAGAGCAAGTCTGCAGACAGTGTTGTTTGTGTCCAGAGGCAGGAGGTAGGCATCTGGGCAGGTCATGTTTGAGGACATCTGGTTAACCTTGGATACGAAAGGTCTGGCCCACAGAGGGGAGATGGTGGCCCCCACGGCGTAGGAGAAGTGGAGGAACAGGATGTAGGAGGAGGCCCTCCTCAGCTTCTGAGAGGCCTTCAACAGGATGGACTGGGTACCTGTCATTATTGAATGCACTCGTGACAACTTGCTTCCATGACAACCATATGGATCGACAATTACCAACATATGCATGTGCTGACACTCTCCACCACCTCCATAGCTACACTCCAACCCCCCCACACATATATCCTCAGCTACACACCCTACTTCCATAGATGCACCATCCTTGGTTATACATGCATACACACACACACACACACACACACACACACACACACACACACACACACACACACAAACACACACACACACAAACACATACACACAAACCCACACACCAACACACACACACCAACACACACACACACTCACACACATGTAAACACACACACACACACAAACACACACTCACTCACTCACACACACACTCACACACGCACACACACACACACACACACACACACACACACACACACACACACACATACATGTAGCTATCCACATACCGTTTACGAGAAATCCCTGCATAAAGAAGCCAAAGAAAAACATTACCACTCCCAGCATTGCAGTATGGATGGAGAGGGGGACGAGGCAGACAACTACAAGTGTGTGTGTGTGTGTGTGTGTGTGTGTGATGACAAATTATATGAGCTGATTACTATGGCCTGTATGGCCCCGCCCCTCCTTACCAATGACGGTGAGCAGGATGAACACGGAGAGGAGGAGGTAGGAGTGGCCTTGGTACCTGTCGAAGACGAACCCGGAGGCTGCCGTGCCTATGAAGCCTCCCACGGCCCTAACGGGGAAGATGGAGGCGAGAACATCGTTGTCGACGGACAGCCGACCCGCCAAGTCCAGCAGCGTGGGTCCAATGACGGAGATGGTGCATCCCTGGGGAGGGGCAGCAAGCCGAAGGCTAGCCGTGAGTAACACCTCAACCCTCCCCCTTCCCCGCCTCAGTCCTACCAGTACTCACAATGGCTGCGAAGATCACAGAAGTCCAGGCGGTGATAGCTATGGGATGAGCGCCACTTGACCCCATCGTTCAGCTGCTAATAATATAATCAAATTTTGAATTGCGTTGATTTTAATTTTTGCCCAGTCGTCGTAATAGCAGCGTGACCCTTAGCTTCAAGCTGGTATCTGCGATGACGTAATTATATCACTGACCCCGCCCACCGGCCACTGGGCCAGGGGTGTCCAGCAAAGTCCGCAGGCAGGTTAGCAGGTACACATGCATGGTGGCATGCCATGCTAAGCTAGATCTAGCACAATCAAGAAAAATTAAATCACGTAAATTGTAACTGAGGTTAGTTTTCAAATGCAGCTGCTTTGGCTTGGAGAATAGTAAACACAGGAAAAAGTTATAAACGTCCAGCCTGGATTTTTTAGCCTAGTTTTGAACAAAACCCCATCCTAATAGCGTTAAAACCCTACTGCATGGGATTGAGCGCCCAGGGTGGGAATAACGCTAGGCCTATATTTCCACCATAGATTAATAATCTATGTTTCCACACTAGACGCTCCATTCCAGGATGGGTTTTTGTTAAAAACCAGCATAAAAATACAGGCTGGATGTTTATAACTTTTCCCTGTGAACTGAAACAAGAGCAATGCAAAATCCGGGTATAGTATGCACCCAAGAACTGAGGCTTCATGGCCCGCAGGTAGCTCCTACACATGGGCAAAGAATAAGTTGAAAATAGGGGCTTGCCCACCTGAGGGTGGAGGCAAAGGGCCTGATGCCTAGCAAAGGGGTTAGAGTGCAAAGGGTTATGGGTTAAGGGAGCAAAAGGATTAAGGGATCAAAAAGGTTAAGGGAGCATACATCGAGTGCATGATAATGGGCAGGAGGGAGGAGGGAGGAGGGAGGAGGGAGGAGGGAGGAGGGAGGAGGGAGGAGGAGGGATGAGGAAGGAGGAGGAGGAGGAGGGAGGGGATAATTGTAATGTGAAGGTTTGTTGATATGGAACACACCCTGGCCCTACCCTGTATACATCCCTCATCTTTCCCCTCCCTTTTCAATGTTTCTTGTACTAAATGTAGTGCATGTAAAATTGACTGTATATAACTCAGTCGCAGCTAAACATTAATTTACTGATATGCAGTTGAAATAAAAACCAAAGGCTATTTTTTTCATAAGCGGCATACCTTCCTTTGCTGGGCAAATTAGAATGCTTGTGTTGGTGATCTTTGCCAGCTCTGCCACTCTCCTGAATACAGTCTTCAAGAGAACGAGGAGCGCCATAGTGGATGATGTAATACCAGCAAGAGCCATTGTCGCAAACACAACTCATAGGACACCATCAGTCTCACTAAGACTAGACATTGCTACCCTCCTATTGTGCTCATCAGTACAGGAGTGGAACATGTGAAAGGCGGTTGTCACTGACTAACATGTTCAGCACTTGGTGGGTAGTAGCTAGCGTCTCTTAGAGCATGTATAAAGTGAGCATACAGAGATACACATGCACATTTCCAGAGACCACAACTATGTGGGCTTTGATCTTCAGCCACACATTCAGAGTGATCCGCGTTGGACTTCTTTCAAGCCATCTCATTTTGGCTTGTTAGGAGGCTCAGACATTATGTGGCAATTCAACAACCAGCCATGTCTAGATTCTTAACAATGTAATCCCTTTCCTTAAGCCGAAGTGATGGTTACAGTAGCCATAGCAGCAAGTATCGGAGCAGCAGATGGCACAGAAGTGCTTAGGTCCTTACTGCACCAAATGAAGGGCAAATGTCTTAAAAGTTGCTCCTGCATGCATATTATACACATTCAATTGTTTTGTTTTCCTCGAGCTATGAATCATTGTAAAGATGTTGAAAAAAAAAAAAAGGCCATTTAGCTATAGTTTTTCTAAATATATAGGAAGGGTAAGTAATGGAATCAGTATAAGTCTCCCCTCCCCCTCAGGGATGTTGACATTGTATGTTGGTTGAGAACAATATGACTATATCCCAAAATGTAATGTTATCAGCATTGATGAGAGCAAGGATGAATTTGCCTATATATCCAGAATTTTACATAATGCCACCAATGATGTATGTTATTAATAATGGTTTATTCTGCTTTCAAATTTGCTGATGTGCTACAGCTCATCTAGTAGTACACAGAGATGTGCTACAAGGAAGCAGTCATGTACTAATCAAGCCACATACATAGTATGTATCAACCATTCTTTTTTATGCACTCTACAAAGCAAGAAATGCATTGCTTATTACAATGTTGTATCATTCCTGTTGAAACTAGAAGGACTTGGAACCTGTCACTACTTATCCAACATGCATAGTAGAATTTAGAATCAGGAGTAAAAAATTTGAAGCCCCCTCCATAAGTATATCCAAAAAGTGCTGCACAAGTTAGTAACAAGAACACCAAATACAACACATTACATTGGCGATCACAGCCTTCATAGCCAGTGGACCACTGCATGGCTGATATGGCCACATGCACAGCCTAAGGACTGCAGAGAACACCCATGGGAGACCTGTAGGGCTCAGAGGTCAGCTCCATTATAACCTTTGACCTCTTGCTACAGGCATTTCCATGTTGATCACACTGGTAACTTATTTTTCCATCAACTTTATCAACGTCACAGCAAAAATCACTCTCTGTAACTCGACGAGTTGTCTCCATGGCTACCACCACCTCTGCACTCTTCCACAGGTGGGAAGTGCCCAGCAATGCAGCGACTATCCCACATGACACAACCACATCCCCCAGGGCATAGTACAGCAGGAGGTATGGTGTTGCATGCTCCAACAGAGCTCCCAGGATTGTGGCATGTGTCATGTCTGCCACTGACACTGCCGCAATCAAGATGGCTGTCCCCATTCCATTCATGGGTACCTGTCCAGTCAGCCAGCCATACATTGTCCCATAGATGGAAGCCATGCTTGCACCAAGACCTCCAGTCCCCAGCCAGATTAGAATTGGGTTGCTAGGATACGTAACCATCAACAGAGTGCTTACAAGACTCCCTGTCACGTTTAGGATAATGAGCAGACCAAGAGGAACCTTTAGAAGGACCAAAATGATTGAAGCCACACTTCCAGCAGCAAAGGCACCATAGAACAGGGAATTGAGGTTGGAGGCTTCCATCTTGCTAAAGTGCAGGGTCTCCACAGCAAATGTGAACACAAGGCCACCATATCCACAGCTTAGGCCATAGTAGATGGAAATGAGAAGGAACGCAATGAAATAGATTACAGCTGTTCTGGCTGTGCACATTCCAAGTTTGTGGAAACCCTTTGCATACCATCCACTGTGTGGTGTGCTTGGTGGGAGAGCGTTGGTGTTCAGGGAGGAGGGTGTGTGGCTGTGTGTTAGGCAAGATGAAACACACCTGAAGTTATCTGCTGTGGCACTGATGAAGGCAAGAGGGAGGAGAGCACACAGCCAGGGGATCACTGCTATCACATAGGCCCAGGCAAACATAGGCACATGGGGTGATAGTGGGAGGAATGACCAATCAGTGCAATTATGGATGGCATCATGTAGGTTAGTGGTAGAATTTAAATTTGTGCATGTTTCTAGCAAGCATTTCACATCATCACACCAGCTCCCATTAACAGGATCAAGCACGGTATCATTACAACTGATGGTTGTTGTGTTGCAATCCTGCTGCTGGATTAGGAACGGTTGTGCCAGCAGTGGGGCTATAAAGGCACCGAGGGCAAAGCAGAAGTCAATAAGCTGGAAGTAGGGGCTTGCCCTCTTCTCCCATACCTTCAGGACTACTCTGTGGACACCTGGGGGTGGAGGCAAAGGGGTTAAAGGAGCACAAAGGGTTTTTAAGAAAGCAAATGAGCAATGTTTTAAGGGAGCAAAGAAGTTATGAGAGCAAGGGGTTAAGGAGGCATGCAGTGGCTGATAATATGACACTGTGTGCAGGGTGTGTTCCATAATAAAGCGAAATCTTTAAACACAATCCCTAATTATCCAGCAAATGAAGGTAAAGTTAATGCTTTAAAAAATAAAATAAAATTGGGCAGGTAAATAATGTAGGTCTGTAATATTTAGAAATTAATGAATGCATAATTTCCTTGTTTCCTTACTTTTTACTCAATTGCTGTCTATATTTTGATTATCATATCTCACTTATTTCTTAAATCTAGCCTGAGTGTGTCTGGGAGTAGTCTCGTCTCCAGCCTGATATGGTGATGTAATCCATCCGCTACTGCATATGTGGGTTTGGGGATGAGACTGGTCTGGGAGTGCCATGTCTGTGATAACGTAAATATCCTGATGGAGCCTGGTAGGGCTAGCAACCGGTTACACTCAGGGATTTCTGGCCACGTTGGCAGCTAGATTAGAGGATGCATGTACATGTATGGCTTTCCAACCCGATAAAGTTAGCCAAAGATTGAAATTTGTGTCAAGTGTAACTACCCTTACAAAAACAATAAAACCAAGTCCAACTTGGTAGTAGTGCTTCCGCATATGTGGCATAACTGCTAACATTATGCTACTTTCGTGACAAAGACACAATTCAATGAACCTCTTATCCGAGCGATCTTATCTTGTCAGATCCAGAAGAAGATGATCGGAGAAAAGTTTTTTAAGGTTCCAGTGTGGGAATGAGCCAGTGTTATCTCTGTTATATGAGTGTCAGCATTACACTCTACAGTACAATGGTAATGGTGGGGTGGTCAGTTGCTAATCGCTACATACAAAAACATATTTTGAATTAGAAAGTTTAAATAACCTACGCACCTAACATCAAATATGCAAGAAAATAAGGTTGGAGCATTAAAATTAGCACACAAAGTTGATTAGGTTTTTGATGAGGAGAGGATGAAAAAGGAGGGATGTGGGAGGACAGGGGGAGAGGGACAAGAAGAAGAGGAGAAGTGGAAGGGAAGAGAGGAAAGAAGAGTGATAGGGGTGGAAGGTGTGGGAGGGAGGAGAGTTATGAGGGTGACAAGAAGGTGTGGCTTCACAATTAAGTCACAACTCACCATTATCCAGTCCACCAGACCCCAGCTCGTAGAGGAATGTCATTAAGCAGACCATCACAAAACTGTAGGAGACAGCCTGGGCTATTGCCGCTGGGTGCACACAATGATGTCACCCACATAGAATATAAAGACAATCATTAAAATAGGCTATTAACTGATTAGTGTTGGAGTTAAATAATGTGAGACAAGGGGGCCACATATCAGGTGATCAGGTGGGGGTGGGGGCCACATATCAGGTGATCAGGTGGGGGTGGGGGCCACATATCAGGTGATCAGGTGGGGGTGGGGGCCAGAATATCAGGTGGTCAGGTGGTATAACAACTGGGAATTTGAATGGAGTTCTCTTTTCAAGCATTAGCTCTTAGGGGGTTAAATATCATATTGGCTCATATGAAATTAGGAGCTGCCCCCTTATTCGTACTTACCATTGGGTAACACCAGCCATGCACACTAACCGGCCCTAGCTAGCCAGCTCCTCTGGATTTGTGCATGCACTGATAATGACAGGACATAGGCATACATGGCGCAAATCAGGAACTGTTAAGAACAACTCTAAATGGCCTGGGGACTGTAAAGCATCCTAATATTGTGCTTAACCCTTTGGGTTAGGGAGTGTACTAGCTTGATGAGATACTCGTTACAGGGTTAGGCTGCAGGCTCACATGATATCAGTACACCTGTAATTTTTATTTCATGCTAAGATTGCAATTAATGTATCACATGAACATGACCTGCAGTGAATGGTAGCTATGGTGAGGGGGCGGGGTAGGGGCATAGATATTGTTATATTAACTGATGGTGCGGTTTTACTACCAGTATACAAAGAGACAGAACAACAAAAAGCAGTGGACAAAAGGGTAACCAATTTTTAAAATATTAAGGGGTGAAAGTCTAAGGACAATTGTAGCAGTCCCTAGGTCTACATGCACACTCAGGATTGATGACTTGCACATAATTGCATAGAGCCATCACATGAATGGGTATAGCTAGCTACATCACATGACCTATACTGCACTGCATAGCTAGCTACATCACATGTACCTACCAACAATGGACCAGAGCAATGCTATGCACAGAAGTAGGTGGGTGTGGTCTTTGAAGTAGTCACTCAGTGCCCCAATGATGGTGCCTCCCACAATGTACCCTGCGCCTTTGACGAAGAAGATGGAAGAAATATCCGTCAGTGTGGTGCCAATGTAACTGGCCCGATCCAGTAATGTTGGTCCAATCAGTGTCTCTACTGCACCCTGATGTGGGAGAGTATATACATGTATTGTAAAAGATCAAACATACCACCACCTCCCCCTCCTTCCCCCACCCACCCCACCCTCGTTACTACCATCTTTACTAAGGAGGGGCTTAGAGAAGGAGGCTTGGCTGTTCTAGTGTACCCAGACCCAAAATGTATGTAACAGATCATCAGTCGTTACGTACATTAGGGTTTAAGCACAAGACAATGGCACTTTACTATATACTATCTATGGTTTAAAATAATAATAATATCCCTCAGCCCTACTTACAGATTTAACCGTTAGCCCCCCCCCCCTCCCCCCCCCCCCCCCCCCCCCCCAAACACCATCATTGCCATCACCACCACCGCAATCGCGAAGACCAATGCTTACGCGTATATATACGTGACTACAACAAAACGCCACAGCCCGAATCAGTTACATTACACATCCCGCGCCGCCTCACCAGTCCGAAGAATAGGACCACACAGCTTGCACTGGTCGCGAACCGATATACGGTACAGTAGCTGGCCATCTGAGCGGTACAAGTGGCTCTATCAGTCTATGCCGCGCGAATATATGATTATTACGTTTGCACGTGGCGTGTATGATTAAGTGCCCGACCATTTATACGGAGAAGTATCAGCTCGATTAGGCAACTTGCGTACATGAATAGTCAATTTTTATTGTCCGTGTGCTTCAAGTCTAGCTAATGAATGTGCTTTATTTTCCGAGTGGATACTGAACTGTATTGTACTCAGATAATATTAACGCTATGAAGAATTAAATCTCAGAGGTTCACTGCACATTTGCGCTTCTCATCATAAACGTGCACGTTAGTGTGTGCACACAGCCTCGCAGCACAGAAATATATACTGACCAACACCACCCGCTTTAAATCCGCCGGGTCAATTATGTTCACGCACGTGGTTGTAAAGAATCGGTTGTGAGACTGGCAAGTACCTGTTGAGTAGAAGTGTTAACTTACTGACATTCAGCACATTAAAAAATGAATACGTTTAACATTCCTTAAGTGGCGACGGCTCAATTGTTAAAGCGCTTGAGCTAGCTGCATCCGCGGCAGGATAAGATTGCGGAATTGTAATTGATTTAATTTCGCGCGAATAGGAGGGGGTAAATTCAGATATAAGTATATAAGTTCTACGGCCAAAATGTATCATTTGGACCCATGCACACATGGTTAAGTGGGTGACGCATAATTCCACTTTATAGTACACCCCTATACATACTCTCATTCCCGGATCCAAATGTGCTTACAGTGGAAACCATCACACTTGCTCCTATAATTTTTTTGTACTGTTATATTGTTCACTTGAATATATTTCAATAACAATGAGATCAAATGGAAATCTGACAACGCAGGTATAGTGTACAACTATTTTTCAACATATACTGAAAGTTAAAAAGCATCACGTGACTATTTACTTTTGTTATTAACACTTGTTGTGACCCCAGTACAAAAAAAATTGTGAGTATAATTCCTCCTCCTGTAGGCAATAGATCTTGACCATATTCGCAATATATCTAAAGAACAAGCATTAGCAACCTTTGGCCGAGTCGGTTTTTAAGTCCGGTAAATAGTTACGGTATTATCGAGCTAGATATGCGTTTTTAGCTCGTAAAAGCTTAGCGATGCTATTTCGTAGTACGCTCTCACTGGACTGCTATATTTCGCTTCCGAGTCGTCACATGTTGGATCTATCGCGAAATCGTACGTGGGAGGCAATAGACCCTTCTTTGCCGTTAAAAAAGTGCCATCAGAGCTGAGTACCTGAAAACCTCCGCCATATCGCGATGAATTGCATTTGAAACGTCATCATTGCGTCATTTTGTATCGTGAATATATTTATAATGTGACGTATCGGCAGAGATAATATAGCATCAAATTGGGCAGGTTACAAGAAACGTCAAAAAGCAAGAGGCAACTCTAAAGCTGGAAGGAAAGCGTACCCAATTAGCTATTTAGAAGCTGCCATCAAGGATTCGAAGCTTTGGGTGATAGAACGCTAGCCTTGGCGAGTGGCCCATAAAGCTTCCCAATTTGATGCTACTGATTTACTAAACGTTCGCCGTGAGTGGCTACAAGATGCAGCATCGTTAGGTTAAGAACCGTTTTCGCAATCCTCACTAAGTCAATGACAGCACTTGGATCCATTTGTATTATCGTCACATTATAAGTATATTCACGATACAAAATGACGCAATGATGACGTTTCAAATGCAATTCATCGCGATATGGCGGAGGTTTTCAGGTACTCAGCTCTGATGGCACTTTTTTAACGGCAAAGAAGGGTCTATTGCCTCCCAAGTACGATTTCGCGATAGATCTAACATGTGACGACTCGGAAGCGAAATATAGCAGTCCAGTGAGAGCGTACTACGAAATAGCATCGCTAAGCTTTTACGAGCTAAAAACGCATATCTAGCTCGATAATACCGTAACTATTTACCGGACTT
Organism: Spongilla lacustris; assembly: GCA_949361645.1. Lineage (NCBI taxonomy): Eukaryota > Metazoa > Porifera > Demospongiae > Spongillida > Spongillidae > Spongilla > Spongilla lacustris. The sequence goes on along the minus strand of OX442415.1, from coordinate 30,143,502 downwards.
AAAAACCGACTCGGCCAAAGGTTGCTAATGCTTGTTCTTTAGATGCATTGCGAATATGGTCAAGATCTATTGCCTACAGGAGGAGGAATTATGCTCACAATTTTTTTTGTACTGGGGTCACAACAAGTGTTAATAACAAAAGTAAATAGTCACGTGATGCTTTTTAACTTTCAGTATATATTGAAAAATAGTTGTACACTATACCTGCGTTGTCAGATTTCCATTTGAGCTCATTGTTATTGAAATATAATCAAGTGAACAAAATAACAGTACAAATAAATTATAGGAGCAAGTGTGATGGTTTCCACTGTACATGTAAGCGATAATGCTTTAGTACGTTTGGGTCTGGGTACGGGACAGGACGTATATGGAAGACTAAGCCTGACCTTGGTGAGGGAGAACGCTAGGGCTATCCTGGAGATCCAGTTGGCCTGCTATCTGAGCCCTTATGTGCTATACAGGGTGTCTACGAAAGAACGCAACGCTTTTGAACGGGAATAACTTTTGATAGGATTAAGCAAAAAATCTCATATTTTGAAACTGAGTTGGTCGGTTTCCTCAAATTTTTTTCCATCCTTTTAATTGATACATTATTAATCATGCTAATTAATTTTAATAAGCACAATAGATTAGCTGATTTTGAAAGTTCGTATGTGTTCACGTATCGATTGTGAAGCTTCGTTCAAAATATTTTTACATTCACAACTAAAACTGCAACCCTCTACCTATTTCTCTTCGCGTACGCATGCGCACACGACCTCGTCCTAAGACTTAATTCTGTGATAAAATAACCAATCTAAATCACGTGATATAATTCGGAGGCGGATCTTTTTTTTTTTTTTTTTTTTAATGCAATGCCCCACCTTCTTCGTGGGTGTTACGAGTCAGTGCCAATTAACATGTTTACATCCGATGTAGTGCGCACCAATTAGCACTATCGTACAGACAGGCACTAAACCGAGCGGCAGGTACTACGGGTTGATATGAATTTGACATGTAAATGCCATTCTGTGATTTAGGAAACGGAGACGCACACGTTAAACTTAAAGCGCAAGTTATTACACAGTACACGCAAAAATGTACTGGTTGGTAGACTATCGATCAAATTCTTAGGTATCTGACTAATGTTTCAAGCCTGCAGCTAGGTTTTAGATAAGTTATTGTTTTTTTTTTTCTTTAAAGAGAAGGCATCCCACATCAATTTTTTTTAACGACTTAGACAAGTCACTGCACGATGGTTTCATTTTCATTGTATTACTTTGCAAGCCTGTTAGCTGGGTATGGTTGATTTATGTGATTTCATTTCATGGCATTCAGTAATGAAATTTTTGGATGATTAGGATGACTTGTTTTTTTTTTTTTTGTTGTTGTTGCACACAAATGAGCCTATTATCTGGTTTTCAAATCATGTCTGTGTGTGCATAATATTGGTGGATGCTTTGCTTTAGAATAGACTCTTGTTATGTACCTTTAAAAAGCTAGTTTGATGACTTAGAAACCTTATGAGGGTGTAGTTTAATAATGTTGCAAGCTTTTGTGTATAGAAAATGATTATGGTACTTGGAATTTGCAATAGCATCCTTTGACATTAAGTTGCAAGCGCAATATGGACTATGATAGGGAAGAATGTTATTTAAGAGGATCATAGTGTATGTTAAAGAATGTGCTTGGAAACCTGTGAGCTTTTAGCTGTGTCTATTGTTTCTTTGAAAGTAAGGTTAAGGTAATCTCTGTTTAAAAATACACCTGCAGGTTTTAGATGTTGGGGAATGTTGCGGTTTTTCTTTAAAGAAAGGTGTGCTTTGCATCATTGTTTAAAATTCTTGCTGTTGCTTATGTGTTGGTTGGTAGACTATCGATCAACATGTTTCAAGCCTCCAACAAGGTTTTAGATAAGTTGTAAGAGAAGGCATCTCAGATCAAAAAAATTTTAACGACTTAGACAAGCCACTAATGGTTGCATTGTCAATGTATTACTTTGCAAGCCTGTTAGCTAGTTCCCATATCATGGTGTGCTTAAGTAAGGGTAGGGTTGATTTATGTGATTTCATGGCTTCAGTAATGGCATTTGCTTGCAACAAGTTGTGATTTTATATAGCTATTTCCTTACCATAATGTGTGCTAACTGCTGCTTATGGATATAGACCCTCTGCTTTAAGAGTTCCTTCATGCAGAGTGTGCTTAAATTTATAATTTTGCAACCCATTAGATGATCGAGTAGAGATGAATCAAAAAATCCTTTTTTTTAAAGCACCTAAGAAGAGTGCTGTTTAAGATAGGTTGTGCTTAAAAAAGTCATGAGTCCTATAGCTAGTTACTACAAATGTAGATCACAATCTGTGCTGCTGTTTAAGCATGGATACTAGGCTTCCATGTCTAGGAGTGATTTGAAGAATTACTTTAGTATCGACTAATGTTGCAAGTGGTTTTGTGATGCTTGGATTTAAGAGTGGTGTTATTTCGCCATGTTGTGAGCAATTGTGTGTCAAATTAGTGGTAGCATAAAAAGGGTAAAATGTTTGGGAATTCAGCTGTAAGTCTTAAGAAAGCATCATGTTTTGTTAGCTACATGTAGTTCACATATTATAATACGTGCTGTTGCTTGGTTTGAGCATTAGGAGACTCCTGTTGAGATTAGAGGGAGTGCCAAACAGAATCCAGTTGCAAGCCTAGCTTTTATAAAAGTGTGCCTTCCTACCCCATCCTGTCTCCTCTTAGTCTTCAAATAATTTTCTGTATTTGATGCGTGAGTGTTGCTTATGAGTATAAACTGTTGAAGGTCCAGTATAGCTAACCATCTTATTATTGCTTAACCCAGGTTTTTTTTTTTTATATCTACCCCTTCCTCTCTGTGTTTGCCTGGTCTGTGAGTGTTGCTTATGAGTACTACCTGTTGAGGACCCAGTATAGCTATCCATCTTTTCATTGGTTAACCAAGGCTTCATTCTTTCCTAACCCTTCCTGTCCCCTCTTGATCTTAAAATAATTCTCTGTGTGAGTGTTGCTTATGAGTACTACCTGTTGAGGGCCCAGTATAGCTAACCCTCTTTTTATTACCTGAACAAGACTTCCTTCTTTCCTACACCTAGCTTCCTGTCCCCTCTTGATCTTAAAATAATTCTCTGTGTTTTGTGTGTGTGAGTTTTGCTTATGAGTACTACCTGTTGAGGGCCCAGTATGGCTATCCATCTTTTCTTTGGTTAACCAAGGCTTCCTTCTTTCCTACCCCTTCCTATCCCCTCTTGTTCTTAAAATAATTATCTGTGTTTCGTGTGTGAGTGTTGCTTATGAGTATAACCCAGTATAGCTATCCATCTTTTCATTGCTTAACAAAGACTTACTTCTTTCCTACACCTAGCTTCCTGTCCCCTCTTGATCTTAAAATAATTCTCTGTGTTTGCATGGTGTGTGAGTGTTGCTTATGAGTACTACCTGTTGAGGACCCAGTATAGCTAACCATCTTTTCATTGCTTAACCAAGGCTTCTTTCCTTCCTGTCCCCTATTGTTCTTAAAATAATTTTCTGTGTTTTCATGGTGTGAGAGTGTTGCTTATGAGTACTACCTGTTGAGGACCCAGTATAGCTATCAATCATTTCATTGCTTAACAAAGACTTCCTTCTTTCCTACACCTAGCTTCCTGTCCCCTCTTGATCTTAAAATAATTCTCTGTGTTTTGTGTGTGTGAGTTTTGCTTATGAGTACTACCTGTTGAGGGCCCAGTATAGCTATCCATCTTTTCTTTGGTTAACCAAGGCTTCCTTCTTTCCTACCCCTTCCTATCTCCTCTTGTTCTTAAAATAATTATCTGTGTTTCGTGTGTGAGTGTTACTTATGAGTATAACCCAGTATAGCTATCCATCTTTTCATTGCTTAACAAAGACTTCCTTCTTTCCTACACCTAGCTTCCTGTCCCCTCTTGATCTTAAAATAATTCTCTGTGTTTGCCTGGTGTTTGAGCGTTGCTTATGAGTACTACCTGTTGAGGGCCCAGTATAGCTAACCATCGTTTCTTTGGTTAACCAAAGCTTCCTTCTTTCCTACCCCTTCCTATCCCCTCTTGTTCTTAAAATAATTATCTGTGTTTCGTGTGTGAGTGTTGCTTATGAGTATAACCTGTTCAGGACCCAGTATAGCTATCCATCTTTTTGTTGCTTAACAAAGACTTCCTTCTTTCCTACACCTAGCTTCCTGTCCCCACTTGATCTTAAAATAATTCTCTGTGTTTGCCTGGTGTTTGAGTGTTGCTTATGAGTACTACCTGTTGAGAGCCCAGTATAGCTAACCATCTTTTCTTTGCTTAACCAAGGCTTCCTTCTTTCCTACCCCTTCCTGTTCCCTCTTGATCTTTAAAAAAAAATCTCGGTGTTTGCCTGGTGTGTGAGTGTTGCTTATGAGTACTACCTGTTGAGAGCCCAGTATAGCTAACCATCTTTTCTTTGCTTAACCAAGGCTTCCTTCTTTCCTACCCCTTCCTATCCCCTCTTGTTCTTAAAATAATTATCTGTGTTTCGTGTGTGAGTGTTGCCTATGAATATAACCTGTTCAGGACCCAGTATAGCTATCCATCTTTTCATTGCTTAACAAAGACTTTCTTCTTTCCTACACCTAGCTTCCTGTCCCCTCTTGATCTTAAAATAATTCTCTGTGTTTGCCTGGTGTTTGAGTGTTGCTTATGAGTACTACCTGTTGAGGGCCCAGTATAGCTAACCATCTTTTCTTTGCTTAACCAAGGCTTCCTTCTTTCCTACCCCTTCCTGTTCCCTCTTGATCTTTAAAAAAAAATCTCGGTGTTTGCCTGGTGTGTGAGTGTTGCTTATGAGTACTACCTGTTGAGAGCCCAGTATAGCTATCCATCTTTTCATTGGTTAACCAAGGCTTCCTTCTTTCCTACCCCTTCCTGTCCCCTCTTGATCTTTAAATAATTCTCTGTGTTTGCCTGGTGTGTGAGTGTTACTTATGAGTACTACCTGTTGAGGACCCAGTATAGCTATCCATCTTTTCATTGCTTAACAAAGACTTCCTTCTTTCCTACACCTAGCTTCCTGTCCCCTCTTGATCTTAAAATATTTCTCTGTGTTTCGTGTGTGAGTGTTGCTTATGAGTACTACCTGTTGAGGACCCAGTATAGCTATGCATCTTTTCATTGGTTAGCCAAGGCTTCCTTATTTCCTACCCCTTCCTGTTCCCTGTTGATTTTAAAATAATTCTCTGTGTTTGCCTGGTATTTGAGTGTTGCTTATGAGTACTACCTGTTGAGGACCCAGTATAGCTATCCATCTTTTCATTGCTTAACAAAGACTTCCTTCTTTTCTACACCTAGCTTCCTGTCCCCTCTTGATCTTAAGATAAATGTCTGTGTTTGCATGGTGTGTGAGCGTTGCTTATGAGTACTACCTGTTGAGGACCCAGTATAGCTAACCATCTTTTCATTGGTTAACCAAGGCTTCCTTCATTCCTACCCCTTCCTGTCCCCTCTTGATCTTAAAATAATTCTCTGTGTGAGTGTTGCTTATGACTACTAACTGTTGAGGGCCCAGTATAGCTAACCCTCTTTTTATTACTTGAGCAAGACTTCCATCTTTCCTACCCCTTCCTGTCCGCTCTTGATCTTAAAATAATTCTCTTTGTGAGTGTTGCTTATGACTACTAACTGTTGAGGGCCCAGTATAGCTAACCCTATTTTTATTACTTGAACAAGACTTTCATCTTTCCTACCCCATCCTGTCCCCTCTTGATCTAAAAATAATTTTCTGTGTTTTCATGGTGTGTGAGTGTTGCTTAATGGTACTACCTATTGAGGGCCCAGTATAGCTAACCATCTTTTCTTTGCTTAACCAAGGCTTCCTTCTTTCCTACCCCTTCCTGTTCCCTCTTGATCTTTAAAAAAAAATTCTCTGTGTTTGCCTGGTGTGTGAGTGTTGCTTGTGAGTACTACCTGTTGAGGACCCAGTATAGCTAACCATCTTTTCATTGCTTAACCAAGGCTTCCTTTTTTCCTACCCCTTCCTGTCCCCTCTAGATCTTTAAATAATTCTCTGTGTTTGCATGGTGTGTGAGTGTTGCTTATGAGTACTACCTGTTGAGGACCCACTATAGCTATCCATCTTTTCATTGGTTAACCAAGGCTTCCTTCTTTCCTACCCCTTCCTGTCCCCTCTTGATCTTTAAATAATTCTCTGTGTTTGCCTGGTGTGTGAGTGTTACTTATGAGTACTACCTGTTGAGGACCCAGTATAGCTATCCATCTTTTCATTGCTTAACAAAGACTTCCTTCTTTCCTACACCTAGCTTCCTGTCCCCTCTTGATCTTAAAATAATTCTCTGTGTTTCGTGTGTGAGTGTTGCTTATGAGTACTACCTGTTGAGGACCCAGTATAGCTAACCATCTTTTCATTGCTTAACCAAGGCTTCCTTTTTTCCTACCCCTACCTGTTTCCTCTAGATCTTTAAATAATTCTCTGTGTTTGCATGGTGTGTGAGTGTTGCTTATGAGTACTACCTGTTGAGGACCCAGTATAGCTATCCATCTTTTCATTGCTTAACAAAGACTTCCTTCTTTCCTACACCTAGCTTCTTGTCCCCTCTTGATCTTAAAATAATTCTCTGTGCTTTGTGTGTGTGTGTTGCTTATGAGTACTACCTGTTGAGGACCCAGTATAGCTAACCATCTTTTGATTGCTTAACCAAGGCTTCCTTCTTTCCTACCCCTTCCTGTCCCCTCTTGATCTAAAATAATTCTCTGTGTGAGTGTTGCTTATGAGTACTACCTGTTGAGGGCCCAGTATAGCTAACCCTATTTTTATTACTTGAACCAGACTTCCATCTTTCCTACCCCATCCTGTCCCCTCTTGATCTGAAAATAATTTTCTGTGTTTTCATGGTGTGTGAGTGTTGCTTATGAGTATGAATTTGATTTGCATTGTTCCTTCTAGTGAGAGATGTTACTGATATGAGTTTACACCATCTGTCTTGTTTATCAGTCCTGTTTTGCCCAGCATAGGTGAAGGTTGGGTATCCATCCTTACATTTGAACTCACTGAATTTAGTGTCTTGGTTATGTGTAACTTACAACTAGTCTCTGCATATGAAGATTCCAATACATATACACAATGTACGGGGATGATTGATGTTTTTAAGAGTTGTGTGCTTGCATGATGATGTCCCAGGTCATAGTGCTTGTGTGGATAGAGACTCTCTGCTTAAATAGTGTCAGGTGTGCTTTAATTTTCGACTCATAGCATAATGTAATGGATATACATGTAATTGTTCATTCTGTTGAAGGTACTTACAAAAACTGCATTGATGTGAGGGTGTACTTTCATAGAAAATGTAAGTTGTGAGCTTCTAAACATGTACATTTAGTTCGTACATTTTGAAAGCAGGCACAATAATACATAACAAAAGGAGTGTAATGAAGTAGTGAGCCCATCTACATGTACCCATACTTTAGCACACTCATTATGACCTGAAAACTGATTCAAGGCCAAGTCTCGCAACATGATGCATTAGAAATCTACATTAGCTGGAGGCTTGCAATATTAGTTCATGCTTTAAAATGAAAGTACACAACAGGTGTCTGTATAAAGACGAGAGCCTACCCATACACAAGCAACAACAAAATTTTAACTAGATGCATGAATGATACTGATATCATAATGAAAATAACACCTCTTTTAAAAACAATCTACAGTTGTAATTATCTAACCTTACTTTTAAAGACACAAAGTGACACAGCTCTTTGCTCACAATGTTTTGAATGCTACACTACAACAATACACGTATGTACAAATCTTTGCGGATTACATTACTAGATGCCGTCTTTAAAATTGCAATTATATCCAAACCTACAGGTGTATTTTATGCAGAGATTTTAATTTTATTAGTAATAACAAGCTCTTTAAAATAAAACACACCATCACTTAACACAGGTTTACACACCTCAAAAGCATGCACAATAATTTTGCTTCTTTTTGGATACTGATGAAAAGAGGGTTAGCTATACCGGGCCCTCAACAGTTAGTACTCATAAGCAACACTCACACAAAGAATTATTTTAAGATCAAGATCAGACAGGAAGGGGTACGAAAGAAGGAAGCCTTAGTTAAACAATAAAAAGATGGTTAGTTATACTGGGCCCTCAACAGGTAGTACTCATAAGCAACACTCACAACCATACAAAGAGAAGGATCGAGGGGGATAGGAACGGACTGTAGGAAAGTAGGAAGCCTAGTTTAAGGAACTAAAAGAAGGTTGGCTATACCACTCACACAACAAACATGTAGAGAATTGTAAAAGATCAAGAGGGAACAAGAAGCAGTACGAAAGAAGGAAGCCTTGGTTAACCAATGAAAAGATGGTTAGCTATACTGGGTCCTCAACAGGTAGTACTCATAAGCAACACTCACACACGAAACACAGAGAATTATTTTAAATTATAAAGGGTGAGGAAGGGGTAGGAAAAAAAAACCCCTGGGTTAAGCAATGAAAAGAGGGTTTTTAAACTATATTCGGCCCTCTACATGTAGTACTCATAAGCAACACCGATACCAAACACAGAGAATTGCATGGTAGGATTTTAAGATCTAGAGGGGACAGGAAGGGGTGGGAAAGTAGGAAGCCTTGGTTAACCAATGAAAAGATGGTTAGCTATATTGGGCCCTCAACAGGTAGTACTCGTGAGCAGCACTCACATACCATGCAAACACAGAGAATTATTTTAAGATCAAGAGGGGACAGTAAGGGGTAGTAAAGTTGGAAGCCTTGGTTAAGCAATGAAAAGATGGATAGCTATACTGGGAACTCAACAGGTAGTACTCATAAGCAACACTCACACACTAGAGAATTATTTTAAGATCAAGAGGGGACAGAACGCTAGGTGTAGGAAAGTCTTTGTTAACCAATGAAAAGATGGTTAGCTATACTGGGCCCTCAACAGGTAGTACTCATAAGCAACACTCACGCATCACACAAAGAGAAGGATCGAGGGGGATAGGAAGGGACCGTAGGAAAAAAGGAAGCCTAGTTTAAGGAACTAAAAGAAGGTTAGCCATACCACTCAAACAACAAACATGTAGAGAATTGTAAAAGATCAAGAGGGAACAAGAAGCAGTACGAAAGAAGGAAGCCTTGGTTAACCAATGAAAAGATGGTTAGCTATACTGGGTCCTCAACAGGTAGTACTCATAAGCAACACTCACACACGAAACACAGAGAATTATTTTAAATTATAAAGGGTAAGGAAGGGGTAGGAAAAATAAACCCCTGGGTTAAGCAATGAAAAGAGGGTTTTTAAACTATATTCGGCCCTCTACATGTAGTACTCATAAGCAACACCGATACCAAACACGAGAATTGCATGGTAGGATTTTAAGATCTAGAGGGGACAGGAAGGGGTGGGAAAGTAGGAAGCCTTGGTTAACCAATGAAAAGATGGTTAGCTATATTGGGCCCTCAACAGGTAGTACTCGTAAGCAACACTCACATACCATGCAAACACAGATAATTATTTTAAGATCAAGAGGGGACAGTAAGGGGTAGTAAAGTTGGAAGCCTTGGTTAAGCAATGAAAAGATGGATAGCTATACTGGGTCCTCAACAGGTAGTACTCATAAGCAACACTCACACACCAGAGAATTATTTTAAGATCAAGAGGGGACAGGACGCTAGGTGTAGGAAAGTCTTTGTTAACCAATGAAAAGATGGTTAGCTATACTGGGCCCTCAACAGGTAGTACTCATAAACAACACTCACGCATCACACAAAGAGAAGGATCGAGGGGGATAGGAAGGGACCGTAGGAAAGAAGGAAGCCTAGTTTAAGGAACTAAAAGAAGGTTAGCCATACCACTCAAACAACAAACATGTAGAGAATTGTAAAAGATCAAGAGGGAACAAGAAGCAGTACGAAAGAAGGAAGCCTTGGTTAACCAATGAAAAGATGGTTAGCTATACTGGGTCCTCAACAGGTAGTACTCATAAGCAACACTCACACACCATGCAAACACAGAGGGGACAGGAAGCTAGGTGTAGGAAAGAAGGAAGCCTTGGTTAACCAATGAAAGATGCATAGCTATACTGGGTCCTCAACAGGTAGTACTCATAAGCAACACTCACACACCATGAAAACACAGAGAATTATTTTAAGATCAAGAGGAGACAGGATGGGGTAGGAACGAAGGAAGTCTTATTCAAGTAATAAAAAGAGGGTTAGCTATACTGGGCCCTCAACAGGTGGTACTCATAAGCAACACTCACACAGAGAATTATTTTAAGATCAAGAGGGGACAGGAAGGGGTAGGAAAGAAGGAAGCCTTGGTTAAGCAATGAAAATTGGTTAACTATACTGGGTCCTCAACAGGTAGTACTCATAAGCAACACTCACACACAATGCAAACACAGAGAATTATTTTAAGATCAAGAGGGGACAGGAAGCTAGGTGTAGGAAAGAAGGAAGTCTTTGTTCAGCAATGAAAAGATGGATAGCTATACTGGGTTCTCAACAGGTAGTACTCATACGCAACACTCACACAGAGAATGATTTTAAGATCAAGAGGGGACAGGAAGGGGTAGGAAGTAGGAAGCCTTGGTTAACCGATGAAAAGATGGTTAGCTATACTGGGTCCTGAACAGGTAGTACTCATAAGCAACACTCACACACCATGCAAACACAGAGAATTATTTAAAGATCTCGAGGGGACAGGAAGGGGTAGGAAAAAAGGAAGCCTTGGATAAGCAATGAAAAGATGGTTATCTGTACTGGGTCCTGAACAGGTAGTACTCATAAGCAACACTTGCACACGAAACACAGAGAATTTTTTTTAAAGATTATGAAGGGAGAGGAAGGGGCAGGACAGAAATAAACCCCCCTGGGTTAAGCAATGAAAAGAGGGTTTTAAAACTATAGTCGGCCCTTTACATGTGGTACTCATAAACAACACCGATACCAAACACAGAGAATTGCATGGTAGGATTTTAAGATCTAGAGGGGACAGGAAGGGGTAGGAAGTAGGAAGCCTTGGTTAACCGATGAAAAGATGGTTAGCTATACTGGGTTCTCAACAGGTAGTACTCATAAGCAACACTCACACACGAAGCACAGAGAATTATTTAAAGATCAATAGGGGACAGGAAGGGGTAGGAAAGATGGAAACCTTGGTTAAGCAATGAAAAAATGGTTAGCTATACTGGGTCCTCAACAGGTAGTACTCATAAGCAACAGTAACGCATCATACAAAGAGAAGGATCGAGGGGGATAGGAAGGGACCGTAGGAAAGAAGGAAGCCTAGTTTAAGGAACTAAAAGAAGGTTAGCTATACCACTCAAACAACAAACATGTAAAGAATTGTAAAAGATCAAGAGGGAACAAGAAGCAGTACGAAAGAAGGAAGCCTTGGTTAACCAATGAAAAGATGGTTAGCTATACTGGGTCCTCAACAGGTAGTACTCATAAGCAACACTCACACACCATGCAAACACAGAGAATTATTTTAAGATCAAGAGGGGACAGGAAGCTAGGTGTAGGAAAGAAGGAAGTCTTTGTTAAGCAATGAAAAGATAGATAGCCATACTGGGTCCTCAACAGGTAGTACTCATAAGCAACACTCACACACCATGCAAACACAGAGAATTATTTTAAGATCAAGAGGGGACAGGAAGCTAGGTTTAGGAAAGAAGGAAGTCTTTGTTAAGCAATGAAATGATGGATAGCCATACTGGGTCCTCAACAGGTAGTACTCATAAGCAACACACACACACACCATAAAAACACAGAGAATTATTCTAAGATCAAGAGGAGACAGGATGGTGTAGGAAAGAAGGAAGTCTTGTTCAAGTAATAAAAAGAGGGTTAGCTATACTGGGCCCTCAACAGGTAGTACTCATAAGCAACAGAATTATTTTAAGATCAAGAGGGGACAGGAAGGGGTAGGAAAGAAGGAAGCCTTGGTTAAGCAAAGAAAAGATGGTTAGCTATACTGGGCCCTCAACAGGTAGTACTCATAAGCAACACTCAAACACCAGGCAAACACAGAGAACTATTTTAAGATCAAGAGGGGACAGGAAGCTAGGTGTAGGAAAGAAGGAAGTCTTTGTTAAGCAATGAAAAGATGGATAGCTATACTGGGTCCTGAACAGGTTATACTCATAGGCAACACTCACACACGAAACACAGATAATTATTTTAAGATCAAGAGGGGACAGGAAGCTAGGTGTAGGAAAGAAGGAAGTCTTTGTTAAGCAATGAAATGATTGATAGCTATAGTGGGTCCTCAACAGGTAGTACTCATAAGCAACACTCACACACCAGGCAAACACAGAGAATTGTTTTTTAAAGATCAAGAGGGAACAGGAACGGGTAGGAAAGAAGGAAGCCTTGGTTAAGCAATGAAAAGATGGTTAGCTATACTGGGTCCTCAACAGGTAGTACTCATAAGCAACAGTAACGCATCATACACAGAGAAGGATCGAGGGGGATAGGAAGGGACCGTAGGAAAGAAGGAAGCCTAGTTTAAGGAACTAAAAGAAGGTTAGCAATACCACTCACAAAACAAACATGCCGAGAATTGTAAAAGATCAAGAGGGAACAAGAAGCAGTATGAAAGAAGGAAGCCTTGGTTAACCTATGAAAAGATGGGTAGCTATATTGGGTCCTCAACAGGTAGTACTCGTAAGCAACACTCACACACCATGAAAACACAGAGAATTATTTAAAGATCAATAGGGGACAGGAAGGGGTAGGAAAGAAGGAAGCCTTGGTTAAGCAATGAAAAGATGGTTAGCTATACTGGGTCCTCAACAGGCAGTACTCATAAGCAACACTCACACATCATGCAAACACAGAGAATTATTTTAAGATCAAGAGGGGACAGGAAGCTAGGTGTAGGAAAGAAGGAAGTCTTTGTTAAGCAATGAAAAGATGGATAGCCATACTGGGTCTTCAACAGGTAGTACTCATAAGCAACACACATGCACACCATAAAAACACAGAGAATTATTTTAAGATCAAGAGGGGACAGGAAGCTAGGTGTAGGAAAGAAGGAAGTCTTGTTCAGGTAATAAAAAGAGGGTTAGCTATACTGGGCCCTCAACAGGTAGTACTCATAAGCAACACTCACACAGAGAATTATTTTAAGATCAAGAGGGGACAGGAAGGGTTAGGAAAGAATGAAGCCTTGGTTAACCAATGAAAAGATGGATAGCTATACTGGGTCCTCAACAGGTAGTACTCATAAGCAACACTCACAGACCAGGCAAACACAGAGAGGAAGGGGTAGATATAAAAAAAACCTGGGTTAAGCAATAATAAGATGGTTAGCTATACTGGGCCTTCAACAGTTTATACTCATAAGCAACACTCACGCATCAAATACAGAAAATTATTTGAAGACCAAGAGGAGACAGGATGGGGTAGGAAGGCACACTTTTATAAAAGCTAGGCTTGCAACTGGATACTGTTTGGCACTCCCTCTAATCTCAACAGGAGTCTCCTAATGCTCAAACCAAGCAACAGCACGTATTATAATATGTGAACTACATGTAGCTAACAAAACATGATGCTTTCTTAAGACTTACAGCTGAATTCCCAAACATTTTACCCTTTTTATGCTACCACTAATTCGACACACAATTGCTCACAACATGGCGAAATAACACCACTCTTAAATCCAAGCATCACAAAACCACTTGCAACATTAGTCGATACTAAAGTAATTCTTCAAATCACTCCTAGACATGGAAGCCTAGTATCCATGCTTAAACAGCAGCACAGATTGTGATCTACATTTGTAGTAACTAGCTATAGGACTCATGACTTTTTTAAGCACAACCTATCTTAAACAGCACTCTTCTTAGGTGCTTTAAAAAAAAGGATTTTTTGATTCATCTCTACTCGATCATCTAATGGGTTGCAAAATTATAAATTTAAGCACACTCTGCATGAAGGAACTCTTAAAGCAGAGGGTCTATATCCATAAGCAGCAGTTAGCACACATTATGGTAAGGAAATAGCTATATAAAATCACAACTTGTTGCAAGCAAATGCCATTACTGAAGCCATGAAATCACATAAATCAACCCTACCCTTACTTAAGCACACCATGATATGGGAACTAGCTAACAGGCTTGCAAAGTAATACATTGACAATGCAACCATTAGTGGCTTGTCTAAGTCGTTAAAATTTTTTTGATCTGAGATGCCTTCTCTTACAACTTATCTAAAACCTTGTTGGAGGCTTGAAACATGTTGATCGATAGTCTACCAACCAACACATAAGCAACAGCAAGAATTTTAAACAATGATGCAAAGCACACCTTTCTTTAAAGAAAAACCGCAACATTCCCCAACATCTAAAACCTGCAGGTGTATTTTTAAACAGAGATTACCTTAACCTTACTTTCAAAGAAACAATAGACACAGCTAAAAGCTCACAGGTTTCCAAGCACATTCTTTAACATACACTATGATCCTCTTAAATAACATTCTTCCCTATCATAGTCCATATTGCGCTTGCAACTTAATGTCAAAGGATGCTATTGCAAATTCCAAGTACCATAATCATTTTCTATACACAAAAGCTTGCAACAGTATTAAACTACACCCTCATAAGGTTTCTAAGTCATCAAACTAGCTTTTTAAAGGTACATAACAAGAGTCTATTCTAAAGCAAAGCATCCACCAATATTATGCACACACAGACATGATTTGAAAACCAGCTAATAGGCTCATTTGTGTGCAACAACAACAAAAAAAAAAAAAAACAAGTCATCCTAATCATCCAAAAATTTCATTACTGAATGCCATGAAATGAAATCACATAAATCAACCATACCCAGCTAACAGGCTTGCAAAGTTATACAATGAAAATGAAACCATCGTGCAGTGACTTGTCTAAGTCGTTAAAAAAAATTGATGTGGGATGCCTTCTCTTTAAAGAAAAAAAAAACAATAACTTATCTAAAACCTAGCTGCAGGCTTGAAACATTAGTCAGATACCTAAGAATTTGATCGATAGTCTACCAACCAGTACATTTTTGCGTGTACTGTGTAATAACTTGCGCTTTAAGTTTAACGTGTGCGTCTCCGTTTCCTAAATCACAGAATGGCATTTACATGTCAAATTCATATCAACCCGTAGTACCTGCCGCTCGGTTTAGTGCCTGTCTGTACGATAGTGCTAATTGGTGCGCACTACATCGGATGTAAACATGTTAATTGGCACTGACTCGTAACACCCACGAAGAAGGTGGGGCATTGCATTAAAAAAAAAAGAAAAAAGATCCGCCTCCGAATTGTATCACGTGATTTAGATTGGTTATTTTATCACAGAATTAAGTCTTAGGACGAGGTCGTGTGCGCATGCGTACGCGAAGAGAAATAGGTAGAGGGTTGCAGTTTTAGTTGTGAATGTAAAAAAAATCCAATATTTTGAACGAAGCTTCACAATCGATACGTGAACACATACGAACTTTCAAAATCAGCTAATCTATTGTGCTTATTAAAATTAATTAGCATGATTAATAATGTATCAATTAAAAGGATGGAAAAAAATTTGAGGAAACCGACCAACTCAGTTTCAAAATATGAGATTTTTTGCTTAATCCTATCAAAAGTTATTCCCGTTCAAAAGCGTTGCGTTCTTTCGTAGACACCCTGTATACTGTTAATATATCAGTGATTTATTGTAAGTAATGGTTAAATCATTCAGGCAAGACAGCAACTGTGTCCAGTCATGTAAGAACACTGACAAGCTTGGTATCAGCAACTTGCTCAGTGTTAAGAATTACAGATTTTTCAAAATCTAGATGTAATTAATAATTTGTCTCCATGCATATATTTCTGCTGAAACTGGTGATGGTGAGGCAAAAGTGATTTCTCAGGGAAAATCAAAATGTATTGGAAGCTCGCCAAGCAACAGTGCAAAAGGAGACACGAAGGACTACTCATCAAGACGTGATGAACCTTACCTCATTTTCAAGAGTTCTGAACCATGGCGCATGCAGTTCACTGTGCTCGGTCAGCCTGGCCCTCGGAGCCTCATCAGTAGAGAACAATTATAACTCAGGATTGATGACTTGCACATAATTGCATAGAGCCATCACATGAATGGGTATAGCTAGCTACATCACATGACCTATACTGCACTGCATAGCTAGCTACATCACATGTACTTACCAACAATGGACCAGAGCAAAGCTATGCACAGAAGTAGGTGGGTGTGGTCTTTGAAATAGTCACTCAGTACCCCAATGATGGTGCCTCCCACAATGTACCCTGCGCCTTTGACGAAGAAGATGGAAGAAATATCCGTTAGTGTGGTGCCAATGTAACTGGCCCGATCCAGTAACGTTGGTCCAATCAGTGTCTCAACTGCACCCTGATGTGGGAAAGCTGGTATACATGTATTGTAAAAGGACATACTTCCCCCCCCCCCCCCCCCCCCCCCCCCCCTCTCTTTACTAAGGAGGGGCTCAGAGAAGGAGGCTTGGTTGTTCTAGTGTACCCAGACCCAAATGTATGTAACGTGTATGTCATGTGATCATCGTTACGTACATTTGGGTCTGGGCGCGAGACTCTTACTAGCGCTACAGTACGCCAATGACCTCAATCCCTAAAAAGTTATAAAATTATGGCGACCTTCTGAAAATAGCTACCTGCATGCTCACATGCGCGCGCCACGAGAGTTTCTCAGTATACTGGTCCACCATGTTGTGCTTAAATGCAGTGAAAATCTGATGGATGAAGTGGGGTACTTATCAGTTAAATAATATCTCTCAGCTCTAACAGATTTACCCGATAGCCGCCCCCCCCTCCCCCCCCCCCCTCCCCGCCCAACACCGGCCACCATAGCCATCACCACCACCAATCGCGAATACCATCAAATGTTATTTGCTTACGTGACCAAACGCCACAGCCCGAATCAGTTAAATTACACATCCCGCCTCACCAGTCCGATAAACAGGACCACACAGCTTGCACTGGTCAGGAACCGATATACGCTACAGTAGCTCGCCATCTGGGCGGTACAAGTGGCTCTATGCAGTACAACAGCGCAAATATATGAGTACGTACATTATTACGTTTGCACGTGGCAAATTTACGTGTATGATCATTATTGCATAATTATATTAGCGTTATGAAGAATTAAATCTCAGAGGTTCACTGCATATTTGCGCTTCTCATCATAAACGTGCGCGTTAGTGTGTGCACACAGCCTCGCAGCACAGAAAATATATGTCGACACTACCCGCTCTAAAGCCACCGCGGGTCAATCAATAAGTCCGGCTGTAGGGACTACGCATTGGCGTCAGACTAGTAATCAGGTCTCCTGTTGAGTAGAAGTGTTAACTTTGTCCTTGAATACAGACCCACGGCCGCCCATTTGTCATTGTGCACATTTGTTAAATGAATACATTCCTCAGGCGGGCGGCGAACATACTAGCGGTATGCAACGTGTTGTATAAAGTTGCTATGAAGCTAGTTGGGCGTCGCCCGACCTTCGCGTATTGGCGGAAGGTCGGGTATCAAGCCTACCTGGCTTGATACCCGACCTTCCGACAATACGCGAAGGTCGGGCTACGCCCAACTAGTTGCAGGCAGCCATAGGGTGAATGTGCAATTGTGAAAACTAGCGACCCCAACACCACTCACACACATCTCTTAAGCACGTTCCCTCCGCATCTTCGGAGAATTTTGGAGGCATCAAGTGAAAAGGGGTCTAGTAGCTCTCCAGTTAACCTCTCATGGTTTTGCTCTCCACAAGGGAGATTTTCGAGATGCCCTTTGTCTGCGTTTTGGCTGGCAACCTTCTTCACTCCCTTTAGTGTGCATCTGCGGCAAATCATTCACAGTGGAACACGCCTTAAGCTGCTCCTGTGGTGGATATCCCTCCATCCGTCACAACGAACTTCGAGATATCACTGCCACCCTTCTGACTGAAGTGAGCAACAATGTAGGCATTGAGCCTGTACTGCAGAAGCTTTCAGGCGAACATCTAACACAAAAAACATCTATCTCATCTGATGATGCTCGTCTTGACATCGTTGCTGAGAATTTATGCCGGGGGGCATAATAGACAAAAGACTTACTTTGATGTTAGGGTTTTCAATCCTTTTTGTGCTACTTTAAGCAAAGTCCCTTTACCACAGTGCTACCGCCGTGCTGAACTGGAAAAGAAACGTGCATATGATAGGTATGTTGCAAAACGTCAATAATTGTCCTCCATTTTGTTCCACATTATTATTGCAGGATTATTAACACTTTTGAGATCCACTTGAAAACTTGCTTCGCGTAGGGTTACGGGATGGAATGGGAGAAAGTTATTTGTTTTGCGTCATAGTTTGAAGGTTTGTTTTCATCCTCCTGTTTAGATTTCAAAACAAAACTTACTTTACCACATCTAATTCACTATTGGAAAAAGTACCATACCTTTACCGTGCAAAAACACCTTGATCGGGATAGCGGACATCTTTGAAAGGTATTTGGACATTGAATGTAGTGTATAACCTTGTATTGTACAAAATTTCATAAAAATCTATCGATGCGAAGATACTGTTTTTTCGCCCGGAATTCGGAAGGCCGTACATCAGGTACATGTAGTGGGGTTATACGACATTAGTATATGCGCATGTTCTAGGATAATGACTTTATTTTATTCCTCAGGCTCAGAGTGGAAAATGAAGCATAATTCAACTGGCTGGCCGTCCAGGAAGCTGAGGCTTTCACATTTTTGCCTTGTGACAGTCCTTTGTTTAATGTTTTAATATTAATACCAATATGCACTTATTTAGTGTATTTCCGTCAGTACAAGTTGTTATTAAAGTAAAGTTATAGAGCAAAAATGTACTATATTGCTTGCATAGTAAATAATTCGAACTATTAGCCTGCCTTTACTGAAACTTCCATCCTGATATGTTATATGTTGCAAAAGTTACGTGGGATTTAAGAGAACATACTTACGGACGCACGTTTTAATGAAATCCCATACTAAATTAATGCTTTTTTTTTTACGCTTTAAAATGCTATATCTTCCGTACTCTAAATCATAAAGTTATGATTTTGGTATCATTAAGTATGGTTTGATGCGCTCTTCACATCGGTGGTATTATCTCTGTGATTTAAACAATTTGAAAAATTTTGCAACATACCTAGCTACATATGAACAACGCATTCGGGAAATTGAGTTTGGTTCCTTTTCGCCACTAGTTTTCTCATCCACAGGCGGATTGGGATCAACTGCTACAGTAGTTTTCAAGAGACATGCTTCATTGATCGGGGACAAGCAGGAACAACCGTACAGTAAAACACTATTCTGGCTTCGCTGCAAAGGGAGCTTCTCCCTACATAGGTCAGCTATCATGTGCCTCCGTGGTTCGCGCTCTTCTTACCACAGGCCACAGCATCTCTTTGATACATCAATTGACCTTGCAATTTCTGACAGCAAGGTCAATCTATCAGCTGTGTAAAGCCCTTTCAACTTGAAACTTCATTAATTTTATTAATCATTTATTGTTTTTCTTATTTTATTTTTATTTGTGTTATTATCATAAAAAAAAACCCCAACACCCCCACGTGGGTGTGATCTAGTCTGACGTAGCCACACCCTCGCGCTTTGCGGAGGGTCTGGAGACATTGCCATACCAAATCGGTTCTGACATAGATAGTATACGGAATATATATATATATATATAATATCTATGGTTCTGATTACTTCCAAAAAATTCAAAGTTTTTTAACATTACGGAATGCAATTTTACGTAACAGTCTCGTTCCCAGACTCATTACGCAAGCATTACCGCATAATGTGTAATGCTACGAAAGAGAGTCTGGGAAGGAAGTTAAACTTTTTTGTTCTGCGCTCACGAAATCGTGAGCGTCCAATCAAATTGCGCAGGTGCGTCGTGACGTATACAAATTGCTATACTGATTGCATTCAAGGCATTCCTTGCATAGCGTTATGGACGTATTAGAGAGTGCCGTTCTTAGCGCAGCAGAAAGGTTTAGCTATCATATTCTTCGACCGCACATTACACATTATGCGGTAATGCTTACGTAAGTGAGTCTGGGAACGAGACTAACGCTTGTAACTGTTTAGTCCCTGAAACTACTACACATGAAACGATGAGTCAGCCCTGTTATTGCAACTACAACGTTTTAAAGGTGCACGGCAGGGCCAGGCTAGGCCTTTCCTGCGTCGACATTTTTTAATTACATTCCTCGTAACGTAAGGTAATAACCACAGCAAAAATAAACGGGTCAAATCAATTATCGATTCACAATTGATTTCACAGTAAAATCAATCGCAAATCAAGCGCACTTGATTTTGCTGTGAAATCATGCGTTGATTTAACAATTGATTTGATGCGTTTTTTTGCTGTGAACTTTAATAACTTTTAATTTTTTGGAAGTATGGTAATGTCTCCAGACCCACCGCAAAGCGCGAGGGTGTGGCTACGGCTGACTATAGGTCCGGTGTGACCACAACTAATATGTAATTGCAAGCTGCCATTCTTGTGAGTTGTGAGTTAAAAAGCACATCCAGTCAACCTGTGAGTTGTTCCATGTAGCCACAGGGTAGATGTGCATATGCTGCTGTGTACGACCAGGGTTGCCGAAGGCCAGCCCGGCCTGCCAGGTCGGCCTGCCAGGCCGGACATTTAGCTTGGCCTGGCAGGTCGGACCCTGGCCTGACAGGCCGGCAGGCCGGTTATTATTATAAATTATTAATTCATTTTGCGACACGGGTGTTTCATTGCATTGAAAAAATGGACATTAGGTCTCGTCCCCATAATTTCGTACGTAACAAGTATCTAGACCCTCATTATCGCATGGCATTGGAATTCGGCTTATCTTTTGTAATCCGTTCAAAGTAAGCGCAGTACAGGTGAATATCTGTGTTATACACCCTTCGAGGACTACAATGATATAAATTTTGTCTTCTTAATGCTAACATACGCCATGATACGGGCCCGTGACTAATAGCGCTCCATTTAGAGTGGTTGGTTTCAAAAAGCTTTTTTTCGTTAATTTGCCTGACATGAGTTACAAAAACGTGTATAAATGTATACAGAAGTGCTGTTTGTATTTGATTTGGTTGTTTTTGTTAGCAGACTTATTTTCTGTGAGTCGTACCAAGGCGCTGAATACGACCAATTTATGTATACTAAAAGCATGGCGGCGGTCCGATTGCAATACATGTATCGTTGTATGTAGATGGTCGATCATGCACACTTAAAAAAAGGGGTGATGGATTACTGTGATCTCTCAATTAAACAGCTTGGACAACAACATTGGAGCTTTAATTGTATCCCTGTGGCAGTAAACTGAAGTACGTAGCCAGATCTGACGTAGCATGCATAAATACAACTTTAGCCTTGATTTTTTTTTTTTGCATGCTGTGTGTGGTTTAACATTCTAATTAGCGGTGGAAGAGAGGAGGTCAAGAGACAGTGCCTGCATGGGATGAATTGTTCCTGAGGCAAAGAACAAATGGTAGCTTAATGACAGGGGTAGATGTGCAAGTGAGTGGAGCCAATCTGTACAAGAGAAGAGTCATTACAAGTTGTAGCCATGACAATGAAGCTGCTCACATGATAGTCTGGCTGTTAGTATCTAGAGGGGACCATGTTCATATAGCTAGGTTGGGCTGGATGGAAAATGTGATGAGGCCGTGTGCTGAGTTGTGTCAGCGGTGTGCTGCATGGAGTGTGGCCGCATAGTTTGACCTTTGAGACCACTACATTATATTAGATGACAGCATCATAACCATGAAAACAACACATGTACAATCATGCCTCTACACGCCCCACACATGTAACACGGAGTCCCCATGAGGCATACAGAATACAGTAGAAACCTCTACAGCTTAAAGACCATGTACAAGTAAAATAAACACAACAGTTAGACTTACGCAAATAAAATAATCAAATTGAGCAAGAAAATAAGTGAACAAGGGATGGAGGGAGGGGAGGGAGGGAGGGGGGAGGGAGGGAGGAGAAGGAGGGAGGGAGGGAGGAGGAGGGGGGAGGGAGGAGGAGGGAGGGGGGAGAGAGGAAGGGAGGGAGAGGAAGGGTTGGAGGGGGAGGGAGGGAGGGGGAGGGAGGGGGAGGGAGGAAGGAAGGGAGGGTGAGGAAGGGAGGGGAGGGAGGAAGGGAGGGTGAGGAAGGGAGGGGAGGGAGGAAGGGAGGGGAGGGAGGAAGGGAGGGAGGGAGTAAGAGAGGGAGGGAGGAAGGGAGGGAGGGGGAGGGAGGAAGGGAGGGGAGGAAGGGAGGGAGGGAGGGGGAGGGAGGGGAGGAAAGAAGGGAGGAAGGGAGGGAGGGGGAGGGAGGAAGGGAGGGAGGGGGAGGGAGGAAGGGAGGGAGGAAGGGAGGGAGGGGGAGGGAGGAAGGGAGGGAGGGGGAGGGAGGAGGGAGAAAGGCGGAGAGAGGAAGGGAGGAGGAGAGAGGAAGGGAGGAGGAGAGAGGAAGGGAGGAGGAGAGAGGAAGGGAGGAGGAGAGGGAGGGAGAGGGAGGAAGGAAAGAAGGGAAGGAGAGGGGGGAGGGAGGGAGGAAAGAAGGGAAGGGATAGGGAGGAAGGGAGGGAGGAAAGAAGGGAAGGGAGAGTGAGGAAGGGAAGGCGGAGGGAGAGCGAGGAAGGCGGAGGGAGAGGGAGCAAGAGGGTGTGAATGTAGGCCAAAACACAAGGACATGTGGCTTGTGGGATATACACATTCAACAATACATCATCACAAGCTCTAGTCACATGACTTGCTCCACTCACTTGTATTGTGTAGATAGGCTATAGCTGTGTCTCATTGCAGGAAAAGGTCAAAATAAACCTGTAGAGCTCGCCAAACACATCTTGAATTAGCAGGTATGCCTGACTCCCCAACATGTAGAGGGTGAAAACTGAGGTGGGCGCGGCAGCAGGGGAACACGTTATCGCCAGAGGGGCGGAGCTTACTATGCTGAACTGTATACTATAGTGCCCTGGGGATGAAAGGATTAGCACCTTCCTCCTCCCATTAACACTTTCTATCCTCCCAACCTCCTTTTCAAGCCTTCGTTTTGTAGAAATTAGCGGGAAGCAGTAGTTCCACAGAGAAAGTAGGCTAGCACAGCTGTAGATTGTCTCTAGATTGCCTCGAGACATTTTTTTCAACTAATATTGTCCGCATAAAAGGCCCGGTATACCCTACTCACTGTACTGCACTTGACATGAAGAAATTTCCATCCGCTTCTATTGCAGCATGAGCGCACGTGATACCACTTTATTCATGATTAGCTAGTCCAGGGTAAAGGGTTTTGTTCTCGCTTCAGAAAATAAGTCTGCACATAAGCTAAGCATGTTTAAAACGGGCAATGATCTATCTTTACAACAAGCTGCGTTTCACACCCTTTTCTCAGGCATTTTCTCGAGAAAAACGGCTTGCCGTTCGAGTGCTTCAGGAATGCCAAAACAAAAACAAAGAAACCGTGAGATGCGCGACTTTAGTGGGCGTAGAAAAACATCCCTCAATAGTGCGCATTGACGTTTTGTAGTGCCGAACTGAATATAGAACAGTTAAAAAATATATTGGTATTTTATGGTAAAGGCATCTTCACAAAATAGGGATTAGAACATTGACCACATTTTAATGAGCTCCTATGGGACCCGGATAAGAATTGTACCGTAATATACATACGTTTTCTAATTAACAACCTAATGTCCATCTCGAAACAGCCGTGGCGATGTCTATAGCTAGCTATATATAGCAATTATTATAGTTATTACAATCAGCTGGTAATGGTTACAATTTACAAATTACAGATGCAGAAACTGAGTCTGAGATACATAACATGCAGTGATGCAAACAGCGCGCTTGCTATCTAAATACTTGCAATTAACCATGCATTGTGCTTCAGCATGACACACGCCTCCAAACGTTGAGTGAGAAGGTTCCATCTCTGGCGCTGTTGAATCAGCTTAGCTCGATCGAGAAAACACCCGCTCGGATGGAGCTGAAGAAGCAGTAATAGCTACATACTTCCTGGCAAGCTTTGCAATTGTGGGGAAATGCCCATCGTGCATTTTCCACCACGCTAGAGGTTCAATAGGGGAATTTGCATCTATGATTCGGGCCTCAGGAACAAGCAGCCATGCATCATACTCCCCCTGAACTGCGGCTCTCTTGAATAAATTGTTTAATAGTATCATAATGTTTTGTGGTTAGCCATGAATTTTTAATAAATTGTTTAATAACATCAATTTATCCGACCAGGCAGGCCGGCCTGACAGGCCGGGGCTGTCAGGCCGGCCGGTCACAGGCCGGACCCCGGCCTGATTTTCGGCAACCCTGTGTACGACTATAACAAGCTGACATATGCAGAAATCGGCGGTCACCACTGAGGAAAGTGATGGTGTTAAAAGACGATCGACATCTTATAGCATGTGTTCCGTTGCTAGTACATAGAGTAAGTTCATGCCATGGGCTCTATATATGATTCCCAGACAACAGAGGCAATTCTACTGGTTGATGCAAACAATGCCTTTAATTCCCTCAATCGAGAGGTTGCTCTTAGAAACATCCAGCACCTTTGATCTTCACTTTCAGTTGTTCTAATTAATACCTATCGCGAGGACATTGATTTATTTTTTGATGTTGCAACACTGTTTTCAACTGAAGGAACCACTTAAGGTGACCCATTAGCAATGGCAATGCATGGAATTGGCATTTTACCACTCATGTTTCATTTTACCACAAACTTGTGATGTCACCCAAGCTTGGTATCCATCCAGATGATGCAGCAGCTGCTGGGTCAACAGCTAATATTCGATGCTGGTGGGACATCATAACCAAAGGTGGACCAATGTTTGGATACTATAGCTACCCTAATGCCTCGAAGACCCACCTCATTGTAAAACAAGAGTATGTGCAATCAGCAAATGATTTGTTTGAAGGTACTGGAATCACAGTAATTACTTTTTACTTTATTAATGTCTATTGTCCTGAATGTCAATTGTATACCAGGGTGGACAGCAAAAAGAGCTTTTGCCGTTCGGTCACGGAAGGGACCTATTGCCATTTAACGGTACTGGCTTATAGTACAAGTCTTTTCAGGATTGGGCCGAGATAAGCAAGGCTTAAATCCTTTAAATTTGGTACATGTAGAACGAGCTGTGCTAGCGGACCTATCCATTACGCTCCGTGCGGATCGGTCGGAGCGTAATGGATATAGGTCCGTTAGCACGGGTCATTTTGCGAGTACCAATTGAAAAGGATTTTTTTTTGCTGTCCACCCGGGTGTCCAACTGTCCACTCGGGTGTCCAACTGTCCACTCGGGTGTCCAATTGGACATTCAGGACAATAGACATTAAAGCCAGGGCTACATGGGTGATTCAGGCTGAAGCAGATGTCGAGCATGAACTAGTCATCTGTAACAGTAGCCGCTGCAGGATGTGTGCATGGCAGAATGACATGATGGAGGTGTGGCCCAATCCCCTTGTGAACCTGGGAAGTCAGAAGGAAGGAAGCTTCTGCACTGTATATACCTGTGCTCTGCCTCAAAGCTTAGGTGTCTGCATGATACTCACTTGAAAGGGTGTGTACATGTACCTGCAAATAAGAAGAGGCAGACAGCTTTGCAAAGTGTTGGATCTGCGGCAAATGATTAGCAAGTAGCAACACTAAGTCCATTTTGGCTTATGCAATTTTCTCCTATTACATAGTGTTTCCTTACATAATGATTGACAACAATAACCACTGATACAAATGTCAAGATAAAAATTGTCAGCAATTATCCGCATCACACAACATGGTGCATGGTACAGTGTGCACACCTGTGCACACTGTACCTAAATAGCATCAGTGCTTTGTATACAGTAATCTAATTAAGATGATCCAAGATGAGGTACATAGGCCTTAATGCCCTCTATCATCATTGTGATTTACTATTTTATGTCATGTTCCCCTGATGCAAAATTCAATTAATAGTGCTAATAAAAGTACAGTGTGAACGTGTGTTCACACTTTACTTAAGCCTAGACTTAATAATTTCAAATAATATTAAAGCCATGTATCAAAACCACCTTTGGGTATGTTATATAAAAACCTTGACCTATTGTGATCTTCCTTAGTTGTGTAAGACAATGAGGAAGTTATGCAGTAAAGTGTGCACACCTGTTCACAGTTCGGATGCAAATAGACAATAAGAACACACAACACATAACGTTGGCGATCACAGCTTTCATAGCCAGTGGACCACTGCATGCTGATATAGTCACATGCACAGCCTAAGGACTGCAGAGAACACCCATGGGAGACCTGTAGGGCTCAGAAGTCAGCTCCAATATAACCTTTGACCTCTTGCTACAGGCATTTCCATGTTGATCACAATATGGTAGCTTAGTTTTCCATCAACTGGGTCAACGTCACAGGAAACACCACTCCCTTCAACTCCACGGGTTGTTTCTGTGGCTACCACCACCTCTGCACTCTTCCACAGGTGGGCAGTGCCCAGCAATGCAGCGACTATCACACAAGACACCACCACATTCCCCAGGGCATAGTACAGCAGGAGGTATGGTGTTGCATGCTCAAACAGAGCTCCCAGGATTGTGGCATGTGTCATGTCTGCCGCTGACACTGCCACGATCAAGATGGCTGTCCCCTTGCCAGTCATTGGTACCTGTCCAGTCAGCCAGCCGTATATTGTCCCATAGATGGAAGCCATGCTTGCACCAAGACCTCCAGTCCCCAGCCAGATTAGAATTGGGTTGCTAGGATACGTATAACCATCAACAGAGTGCTTACAAGACTCCCTGTCATGTTTAGGATCATCAGCAGACCAAGAGGAACCTTTAGAAGGACCAAAATGATAGAAACCACACTTCCAGCAGCAAAGGCACCATAGAACAGGGAATTGAGGCTGGAGGCTTCCATTTTGCTGAAGTGCAGGGTCTCCACAGCAAATGTGAACACAAGGCCACCATATCCGAAGCTTAGTCCATAGTAGATGGAAATGAGAAGGAACGCAATGAAATAGATTACAGCTGTTCTGGCTGTGCACATTCCAAGTTTGTGGAAACCCTTTGCATGCCATTCACTGTGTGGTGTGCTTGGTAGGGGAGTGTTGGTGTTCAGCGAGGAGGGTGTGTGGCTGTGTGTTGAAACACACCTGAAGTTATCTGTTGTGGCACTGATGAATGTAAGAGGGAGGAGAGCACACAGCCCAGAGGCGGATCCAGGGGGGGGGGGGGGGCTGAGGGGGCTATAGCCCCCCCCTTTCCTTTAGAACACGCCCCTTTTTTATTTTGTACCACGCCCCTTCAGGCTTTCGAAGTGCCTCGATCTTCGTACTTGTGAAAACGAGTCAACGCGTGACGTACGAAAAGAAGTCCCAATTAATGACGATGAGATATTCATAGCTGAACTACAACCCGCGCCACAAAGCGGTGGACCCAATCAGCCTTTACCAGACTAGCGCGAATCACGACTAATGACGAATTGCTGTCAACATCAATGAGAATGTAAAGTACCTTGAAGATACAGACGTGCTAAAATTTAGGTGTGATGCTGGGGACACTGATCATGAGTGTTCATAGGCGGCCGGAGGGGGCGCCCAGGGGGCCTTAGCCCCCCCACCCCCCCCCCCCCCCCCCCTACCCAGGCTATGGCGCCTCCTTCCCCCCACCTCCAATCCCTAATCCACTACATGCGGAGCATAATTTAGCTTCTAGCGCTCGCTCGCATGCATTATCAGAGTCAAACGGTTACGCGCGCATCAGAAGTATCGTAAGCCACGCCCCTTTTGGGCGCCTCTCGTGTGTTTGCCCCTCCCCTCGATAGATGCTGGGGCTGCCTCTGGCCGTTTTTAAAAGCAAATGGACTAAAATTTCAACTTACCGTTCAAAGGTGTGAAAAAAAGTATCGAAACCAATGCTCAAAATTTTTTCCAGGGGGCACAGCCCCCGGACCCCCTTTCTAGCCCCCCCCCCCCCCCCCCCCCCCCCCTTTCAATATTCCTGGATCCGCCCTTGACAGCCAGGGGACCACTGCTATCACATAGGCCCAGGCAAACATAGGCACATGGGGTGAGAGCGGGAGGAACGAACAATTAGTGCAATTATGGATGGCATCATGTAGGTGACTGGTATAATTTAAATTTGTGCACGTTTCTAGCAAGCATTTCACATCATCACACCAGCTCCCATTGGCTGGATCAAGCATGGTATCATTGCAACTGATGGTTGTTGTGTTGCAATCGAGCTGCTGGATTAGGAATGGTTGTGCCAGCAGTGGGGCTATAAAGGCACCAAGGGCAAAGCAGAAGTCAATAAGTTGGAAGTAGGGGCTTGCCCTCTTCTCCCATACCTTCAGGACTACTCTGTGGACACCTGGGGGTGGAGGCAAAGGGGTTAAAGGAGCAAAGGGTTAAAGAGGTAGGGTTAAGGTTAAGGGAGCAAAGGTTTAAGGGAACAAATGGTTAAGAGAGCAGAGGGTTAAGAGAACAAATGGTTAAGCCAAGGATGAAAGGGTTAAGGGAGCAAAGGTTTAAGGGAACAATGGTTAAGGGGGCAGATGGTTAAGAGAACAAATGGTTAAGTCGAGGATGAAAGGGTTAAAGGAGAGTACAATGCGTGCGTCTTCCGTAATGAAGGAAAGTCATGTCACAAACAACTCAGATACTGATAATATGCTTTGTTCAGGTTAATTATAATTATGTACAAATCATTCACTTGTATTTGTGCACATCTAGAAGCTGCATTGTCAGATGTAAAATACTAATAATAATAAGTGGAAGTATTATAATCATTTTATGGAGATGAGTTTATTTGTCTGCATCGCATGGGACCATGTGCTTGTGTGAGTACATAAATACATCACAAAATAATTAAATTCTAGTGCATGTTACTTATTTACTGGCTGTTGCACCTTACTTTAATAGTTGAGATGTAAGCTTGTATATGTACAGGTACAAATAAGATAGACATTCACTGCATGCATATATCAGTACATTGAGGGGGGGAGGGGGGGGGGGGGTAGTCTCGTCTGATAGGAGAGGTCAGCTGGCCTTTGAATCACAATTAGATTTTGTGTTCATATTTTTACCATTTTAGGTAATTTCCGAATCATTCTATTGTGAACACCACCCTTGGGGGGGGGATAATGAAGGAGAGAAGAACAAGAAAAGGAGAAGGGAAGAGGAGAGGAGAGGAGAGGGGAAAGCTATGGGAAAAGATGTTATGACTTTGTAATGTGAAAGAGGTGTGTGTTGGCAAGTCACAACTTACCATTATCCACTCCACTTGACCCCAGCTCGAAGAGAAATATCATAAAGCAGACCATCACAAAACTGTAGGAGACAGCCTGGGCTATTGCCGCTGGGTGTCACCCACATAGAATAGAGAGAGAGAATAGGTTATTAACTGATTGGTGCTGGAGTTAAATAATATGAGGCAAAGGGGTCACATATAATTTTATAGGTTGGAGGCGTGGCTACAATATCAGGTGGTTGGGTGGTTGTGTGGTCACATAAGCAAAATATTATAACAGTGGCTAGCTGTGGACAACTGGGACTGTGAGTAGCTTTGTTACCAATTCTCTAGCTCTTAGAGAGTTAAATATGATACTGGCTCAATGAGTAAAATAAGAAACTGGGGGCATGACCACATAAGAGCTGTCCCCTCCTTAAGATCAGTTTGGAGAGAAACGTAACATGTGGCAAGGTCTGGGCACCCAGGGAACTAAAAAGGACACGATCATTCGGGAGGGAGGCATATTGGTAGCAAAGTCTCTTTGTTTGTGCATGCACAGCAAGGCTTTGGACAATACATCTTTGTGTGCATATGTATTTAAAGGTGTGCCTACTAGTGCATTTCTATTGTGTATTGTCTTTTGCTACCCTTGCTAGACTCTATAATATACTTTAATGTAATATACTTTGCTGATGCAATTAATACTGCACTGTATGGCTAGCTGCATGCATCACATGACCTACTGCACTGTATGGCTAGCTGCATGCATCACATGACCTACTGCACTGTATGGCTAGCTGCATGCATCACATGACCTACTGCACTGTATGGCTAGCTGCATGCATCACATGACCTACTGCACTGTATGGCTAGCTGCATGCATCACATGACCTACTGCACTGTATGGCTAGCTGCATGCATCACATGACCTACTGCACTGTATGGCTTCACATGACCTACTGCACTGTATGGCTAGCTGCATCACATGACTTAATGCACTGTATGGCTAGCTGTATCACATGACTGACCTACTGCACTGTATAGCACATCACATGACATACTGCACTGTATCATGAATGGTATATACCTACCAACAATGGACCAGAGTACTGCTATGCACAGAAGTAGGTGGGTGTGGTCTTTGAAGTAGTCACTCAGTGCCCCAATGATGGTGCCTCCCACAATGTACCCCGCACCTCTGATGAAGAAGATGGAAGAAATATCAGTCAGTGTGGTGCCAATGTAACTGGCCCGATCCAGTAACGTGGGTCCCATCAGTGTCTCAACTGCACCCTGATGTGGGAGAGTATATATTGTAATGGCACATGGAATCTAAACATCTGCCACCACCATTCGTATGGACATGTTACTGCACCTTTACCATTACGATAGTTACCCCCCCAAGAACTTTCTTACATAATACGCATTAATGGTCACCTGAGTTGGCGATTCACCCCTGCATAACTAAAGTCATATGAGTATGTGGCTGCTGTACAAAGCCTCGGAGTTGCCCCCCACCCCCACCCCACCCCCAACCCTCCCTAACTTAAAATTCTGGATCTGCCACTGCTGACTCGAACCTTACAAAACGTTTGTCCAAGGATTATTAACTATTATTAACTATACAGACACATACAATTATTATCCTTGTTTCGCCTCATAGTGACATACGCAGACCACGCAGGTGACAGTTTTTGTTGTAAGTATTGCTGTACTTTGTTTCAATGCTTCACCTCTACCCACAAGGACACTTCACCTCTACCCACATGGACACTTCACCTCTACACACATGAACACTTCACCTCTACACACATAGACACTTCATCTCTACACACGTGGACACTTCACCTCTACACTTGTGGACACTTCACCTCTACACACGTGGACACACTTCACCTCTACACACATGGACACTTCGCCTCTACACACCTGGACATGCACACTTCACCTCTACACACGTGGACACTTCACCTCTACACATGTGGACACTTAACCTCTACACACGTGGACACACTTCACCTCTACACACATGGACACTTCACCTCTACAAACGTGGACACACTTCACCTCTACACACATCCACGTAAACTTCATGAACCATTTCCCTGTGCAAGTGGTACATAGAGGTGCTTTGCATGGGAGCTCTAGAGGATCATCAAGCAGATTGGGCACTGCCAGCTGGCCCAAGAATCTGATGTTGGGTTATTGATTGGAACATCAGCTGGTTAATTGTACCTTTACAGCTAGTGTAGCAATTGTGCACGTGAAGCCACCTCTTGAATGTGGATCTGATTTTTAATTTCTTTTCCTCTTTAGAAGGCAAACATTGTCGCAGGTATGCATGTACTTCTTCTGCTTGTGCTGTGCACCGAAATATAATGGTGGACCTTTTGTATACAAGAAGTTGATCTTGAGTTTGCTTGATGAAGGGTGGGGTGCATGGTACATTGTACATTACGTATGTAGTACTGAATACAGAAAAGAGCTGTGTTGCAAACTCAGAGCATGGGTAAAATGCCCTTTTCATTTTCCTGTAACTACCTGACCAACAGGTTCACATACACTCTGCGTGCTTTTGAATCGAAACAAAATTGTGCTACTCAACCTGATGGGTCAGCTGCTCAACCAAGGTTGTTTTGTTCGTCCAGGTGCAGGTGGGGATAGGCATCAGAGAAGCTTGTAGAAGTCTAGAAGGTGATGCTTGGTGAGGTGCTGTTGGCACAGTTTGTATTGTGCTGTAATTCCTTCACTCATATCATACGCAGCTCAACCACATCGCATTCACAAGATGTGCATACCTTATGCATGCATACGTAGGTGGTTTATGTGCTGGTCGATGTATCTGAATCATGCCACTTGTGTTGTCTGAGTTGTCTCACACTCAGCCTAGCAGCCAAGGTGTTGCAACCTCCCAATCTGTTGTCAGCTGCTGATTTAGAGCCATGCAGTCTTTATATATAATGGTGCACATGCATGCAGGTAAGCTTATTTCTCTCGAGCCAAAGGGTAGTACGTACGTGTGTGGCATAACACTATGTTGACTAATAATTATTGTGTTGTGTATTGTATATACTGCGCATGCGCATGTGTGATGGGCTCTTATTGATATAACGTGAAGACACTCTTACATGGTGGCAGCGGCGGTTCACCAACACCCAACGTAGGACATGGCCGAAATCCGCTTGCAACCCCCAGACAAGTTCGACTTCAAAAAACCAGACGACTGGAGTCGCTGGAAACGGCGGTTCCAACAGTTTCGTATTGCGTCGGCCCTCGATACACAGTCCGACTCCAAGCAAATTTGCACACTGTTGTACTCTATGGGCGAGGAAGCGGAAATTGTTCTTGCGTCTATGAATATCAGTGAGTCTGATAGTAAAAGCTACGTTAAAGTATTGGGGAAGCTAGATGAGTATTTTCATGTCCGCCATAACGTCATATTTGAGCGCGCGCGCTTCAACCGACGTGACCAGATGGAAAGTGAGTCTGGAGACCAGTACATTACTGAGCTGTACTACCTGGCTGATCGGTGCTCATATGGATCGCTAACCCCGGAAATGATTCGTGACCGTCTTGTGGTTGGCATTCGGGATAAGATCCTCTCAGAGAGACTGCAACTAGACCCAGAACTCACCCTAGAAAAAGCAAAGACTATGCTACGACAGAAAGAGGCAGTACATTCACAACAACAGGTGCTCCAGGAGGCACAAAGTGGCTCTCTCAATCTAGAACATGGCGCGATGGATGTCCTCAGGAGCCAAGAGACCAGGACAAAGCCATTAAGTGCGACTTTCACAAAGCCAAAACAAACACCTAGGCAATGTATCAAATGTGGAAAAGGACAGCATCCCTGGTACCTCTGTCCTGCTAAGGATTCTGTTTGCCACAAATGCAAGCGGAAAGGACACTTCAGCTCACAGTGCCTATCAAAGACAGTGGCCGAGGTACAACCTGATGAAAGCTATGTTGACACTGCATTCCTGGACACACTCTCGCATAATAGCTCTGAAACCTGGAGAGTCAAGCTAAGGCTTTGCGGTCAGATGCTAGAGTTCAAGATTGATACAGGGGCTGAAGTGACTGCAATTTCAGACGCAGCGTTTGGAACTCTTAGGGGGCCCAAACTTGAGTCACCAAAGAAAACTCTTTATGGTCCTGCACGTACTCCCTTAAGGGTGATTGGCCAGTTGGAAGGGGAGTTGTCTCATCGTGGGAAAGCTACCAAGCAGCCTGTGTATGTGGTGGAAGGTCTAAAAACAAACCTACTTGGTCTGCCAGCTATTCTTGCACTGGACTTGGTGGCAAAGATGGATGAAACAGTGGAAGCCTTGCCTCCCATAGTGGAAAAGTATCCAACACTGTTCCGAGGACTGGGGAGCTTGGGGGAGCCATATGACATTCAGATTAAACCCGATGCACAGCCGTATGCATTGTTCACCTCAAGAAACATCCCTCTACCATTGCGTTCCAAGGTTGAACAGGAGCTGAAGCAAATGGAGTCACTTGGAATAATCTCAAAAGTAGACAAACCAACCCCATGGTGTGCTGGAATGGTGGTGGCTCATAAGAAGAATGGAGCAATTCGCATATGCGTAGACTATCAACCCTTAAATCGGTACGTGTGTCGAGAGGTATACCCTCTTCCTAAAGTAGATGAAACCTTAGCTCAGCTGGCAGGTGCAAAGGTCTTCAGCAAACTGGATGCCAACTCAGGGTTCTGGCAAATCCCACTGACGGAGCAGTCCAAACTTCTAACAACTTTTATCACTCCATTTGGCCGTTACTACTTCCACAAACTTCCCTTTGGGATTTGCAGCGCACCTGAACACTTCCAGAAGCGGATGAGTCAGATACTCGCAGGCCTCAAAGGAGTTCTCTGTCAAATGGACGATGTGCTGGTGTTTGGCAATGATAAAGCGGAGCATGATGCTCGACTTGCAGCAGCACTGGACAGAATCAGGGATGGAGGTGTAACCCTAAACAGAGAGAAATGTGAGTTTGAGAAGACAAAACTACTCTATCTGGGACATGTTATTGACCATCAGGGCATCCAAGCAGATCCAGGGAAAACATCAGCCATCCAACGCCTGAATTCACCCAATAATATCACTGAGCTACGACGATTTCTTGGAATGGCCAACCAAATGGGAAAGTTTTCACCCAACTTAGCACAAGCAACACAACCCTTGCGAGAACTGCTGAGCAAGAATCGTGCATGGCAATGGGGCCAGATGCAAGAAGAGGCATTTCGACTGGTAAAAACGGAACTTTGCAAGCCAACAATCCTTGCATTCTATACCCCAGATGCACCAACCAAGCTTTCCGCTGACGCTTCATCACATGGGCTCGGTGCAGTGCTGCTACAGAGAACAGGGGATGAATGGAAACCAGTGGCGTACGCTTCACGATCTATGTCAGATACTGAAAAACGATATGCACAGATTGAAAAGGAGGCACTAGCAACCGTATGGGCGTGTGACAAGTTTGCCAGCTATATTATTGGGCTTAAGTTCCACATAGAAACTGATCATAAGCCGCTAGTTCCACTGCTAGGGTCAAAACACCTCGATACGTTACCTCCACGAATTCTTCGATTTCGGCTAAGGCTTGCACGATTTGATTATACTATTCAGCATGTGCCTGGTAAGCTCCTGTGCACAGCAGATGCACTGTCTAGAGCTCCAGGGCCCATCACTAAAGCCGACCAGCAGTTAGAAGAGGAAGCTGAACGTATCATGGAAGTTTGTGTTAAACACCTTCCAGCTGGCCAGGAACGGCTACGCCAATATGCAGTGGCTCAGGCAGCAGATCCAGTGTGTTCAGCGGTGATGAAGCTTTGTCTAGACGGATGGCCAGAGAGACACAAGATTGAACCTGCACTAAAGCCGTATTGGAAGGTCCAAGGAGAACTGTCAGTTCACAATAATCTGCTTCTCTTCCAAAAACGCATTGTGGTGCCAGAGTCTCTACAACATGAGACACTGGGAAAACTTCACCACGGGCATCAGGGTATCCAGAGATGCCGACTTAGGGCAAGAAACTCTGTTTGGTGGCCTGGCATATCGCAGAGAATAAAGGAAGCCATTGAATGTTGTGCAGAGTGTGTAAAGCATTCCACACCGCGTCCTGAACCATTGATGCCAACACCTCTACCAGACTATCCATGGCAAAGCATTGCTATGGACCTTTTCATTTTGAACGGGGCCACCTATGTACTCATCGTGGATTACTTTTCAAGGTACCCTGAGGTTATCAAGCTCAGGTCAACTTCCAGTAACGCTGTGATTGAAGCTGTGAAGGCAGTGTTTTCTAGGCATGGTATCCCGGAAATGGTGCGAAGTGACAATGGTCCACAGTTCTCCTCAGATGAGTTTGCAAGATTTGCTGCATGCTATGGCTTCCGGCACACCACCAGTAGCCCACATTTTCCACAAAGTAATGGTCTTGCTGAAAGAACGGTCCAAACTGTGAAAAATATCTTGAAAGAAAATCAAGACCCTTACTTGGCCATCCTTACCTACCGATCAACACAGCTACCTTGGTGTGGCCTGTCACCGGCTCAACTCCTCATGGGAAGACAATTACGTACAAATCTGCCACAGATCTCAGAACAGCTAAAACCATCATGGACACACCTGCATGGATTCCGAGAGCAAGACCATAAGTTTAAGTCTCAACAAAAGGCCAATTTTGACAAGCGTCACAAGGTCCACTCACTTCCCCAGATTCCCCAGCAAGCTGAAGTCTGGATCACTACTGATAGGAGGAAGCCAACTCCCGGTGTGGTATTGAAGAAGGCAGAGGCCCCTCGATCATACATCGTGGAGACCCAGAGTGGCAAGGCACGCCGCAATCGACACCAACTCAATGTCATGCCTAGCCTTGTCGTGAAAACATTGGAGCCTCCTGGACCAGAGTTAGAGCAACCACAACAATTGGAGCAACCACTTACTGGACCAGAGCTAGAGCAACCACAGCAAGAAGGGGAGCAACTACCAGAAAAGGGTGATAACTCATCTCCCCCTCGACGAATCATGACGCGGTCACAGACGGGTACAACGATTCGCCCACCTGAACGATCTATCATCTCAAGAAAGGGAGATGTGGCATAACACTATGTTGACTAATAATTATTGTGTTGTGTATTGTATATACTGCGCATGCGCATGTGTGATGGGCTCTTATTGATATAACGTGAAGACACTCTTACAACGTGTACGTGAAGGTAAGGCTATTAATGAGATTCCGTCACCACGTGAACTCATTAGCGGTACAAACACCTAGCCTAACATCACTATGAATGGGGCATATTTTTCCAATCTGGGATATGCAAACATTGTCGCAATGTGTGAGCCGCTATATACTGTATACTGTACACACTTGCTTACATATATGGTTCTATACGCAAGTTGCTTATATAAAAAAAAAAAAAATACGCTACAATATACAGTATCGTATAACAAACGTTCTGAACTGTGGCCCCCACTACGCGCTACGAACAACCAATGTTTGCATGCATATGCGCACCACAGCAAAGCGCCACATGTACTGTTACATTACACATCCTCACCTGTCCGAATAATAGGACCACACAACTTGCAGTGGTCGCAAACCGATACACGGTACAGTAGCTCGCCATCTGAGCGGCACAAGTCCTGGAGTGGCTCTAGCGCAAACGTACATACTATTTCATTACTACCACGTCGCGCGCTTTATACATGTAAATTTAGCACAATAATACAATTCAATTATGGCGGTGTTCCTTTGAGGGCATGGCAGACAACCGCAAATCACCGCAAACTCCCCCAGATACTAAATGGTGACATAGTTCTGAAGCACACAAGATGTGTGGTGAGGCAGACCACCTCATTAGGGAGCTCACATGATGTGTGGTGAGGTAGACCACCTCATTAGGGAGCACACATGATGTGTGGTGAGGTAGACCACCTCATTAGGGAGCTCACATGTGGTGAGGCAGACCACCTCATTAGGGAGCTCACATGATGTGTGGTGAGGTAGACCACCTCATTAGGGAGCTCACATGATGTGTGGTGAGGCAGACCACCTCATTAGGGAGCTCACATGATGTGTGGTGTGGCAGACCACCTCATTATGGAGCACACATGATGTGTGGTGAGGCAGACCACCTCATTAGGGAGCTCACATGATGTGTGGTGAGGCAGACCACCTCATTAGGGAGCTCACATGATGTGTGGTGTGGCAGACCACCTCATTATGGAGCACACATGATGTGTGGTGAGGCAGACCACCTCATTAGGGAGCTCACATGATGTGTGGTGAGGCAGACCACCTCATTAGGGAGCTCACATGATGTGTGGTGTGGCAGACCACCTCATTATGGAGCACACATGATGTGTGGTGAGGCAGACCACCTCATTAGGGAGCTCACATGATGTGTGGTGAGGCAGACCACCTCATTAGGGAGCTCACATGATGTGTGGTGAGGCAGACCACCTCATTAGGGAGCTCACATGATGTGTGGTGAGGCAGACCACCTCATTAGGGAGCTCACATGATGTGTGGTGAGGCAGACCACCTCATTAGGGAGCTCATGCATGCAAGGTGAGGGAGAGGGTGGGGAGAGAGAGTGGGTGGGAGGAGCCTGTGATTCCTTATTGTTTCTATAGGGAGGAGGGAGGGTGGAGGAGAGAGGGAAGGATGAGGGAGGGTGGAGGAGGGAGGGTGGAGGAGGGAGGGTGGAGGAGGGAGGGAGGATAGGGAGGATGGAGGAGAGGGAGGGTAGAGGAGAGAGGGAAGGATGAGGGAGAGTGAAGGAGGTAGGGAGGAGAGAGGGAAGGAAGGGATAAAAATTATTTTAACTACTCTCTTTCTCTTTCATGTGCTTGTATGCCAGTTCATTTTACACTGATCCAACCAGTCCCTGTTCCATGTCTATGGTGAGGAGGGTCTGGGTATTAGGACTCCGATTAGTGCCTATCATTGTATGATGTCTTATCCGGTTACATTAAACATTAAAGAATAATTAATACAGATATACATTGTCATGTGACTGTGCATAAGGTGACCTTTGTTATGAGTTTGACCTTCTGTGGGCGTGGCTTCCCTTGTGGTGTGCACCATGTGTACATGAATATACATGTATACATCAGAGAGAGTCATTGCAATTGCACCTAGTAAAATAATAGGCAACGTTTTGCATTTAATCATAGATTGACGGATCGTGACTTAAGTCATTAATTAGTGACTTAAGTCACTGAACTTTTGAAACGATAAAACACTCGAATTGGTGACGCCAGTGCGTTTTTTTTTTTAATTGTGCACGTACTGTGTGGCATGCAGCTTTAAACTGTTCTAAAATGGTTGTATTTTAAGCCAGAGGAGCGTAGCAAATAGGGCAGCTTGTATCGCTGTTTGGCGGCAAACATTACAAAATACGCCCCTTTTTTGTGTTCAAACCGCGATGCCTTTCCTTGTTGGCGATCGTGTTACATGCAACGGAGCTAAGATATTAGGCAACAAACATGCAAAGCAGAGGTACGGAAGGCTTTTTAACGAAACAAAACTCCTTGGGGGTGTACAGAGAATTAACGGTAAAGGGCGTAGTGTAAAATGCATCATTTATTTTTATGAAGGCGCTACTTTGAAGGCGTTTTCCGCACGCAGCATTAGGCGGCACAGCACTGCAGCAGGCGGCAATGCTGAAGCATCCATTCCCACAGCCATTTCTATAGCAATTAGTTCCCCAAACCCGGCGATTGAAGAACCACATGAGCAAGAAAGCGATGACGTCGGTGATGGCAGTAGTTTATCTTGTCATGGCGTACAATGGAAGGCAGTAGATGGCATTGTTGAAGGCTGGAGATCCTCACCTCAGTTTGATACACACATTTTGTGGGGTAATGATGTAGAAGAGGTACACAGGACTACTGGAAATTGTCTTTCCATTACAAATGCATGCTGCCAGATGTGATTTCAATACCGATTGCCTGTAGGATGCCCTAAGGCCACTGAATACTTATTGGTTTGATCATGAGAGCTGCAAATAGGTATCATATTTTGGACGACGCGTACTCTCTGTTCAATGGTTTCACCCGGGCACAGAAGCAGTTGCTGTAGTTATACTTATATACATGCAAGTACCAATAAACGTAAACCTATACTCATGCACGCTCAGCAACAGGATTAACATGCAACATTTCCACACAACATTGCCCCATTGTGCCTGCATCCATTGTATGACAAAAACTCTGCTACATGTGTAGCTACCAATGCTAGTAGTGCTTGCAGTGTTGTATGCAAAAGCCTGTGCAAGAACTATTGTACTGTGTGCTCTGAAATGGAAAATGACAACATGCATTGTTGCCTTATTTGGACTGAAGTCTAAGTAAGGAAGTGCCTGTATAGTAAAGCACATATATAATCAGTGATTTACCATGCCTTTGTACACATACGAAGTGATCATGTGTAGCCTAAATGAAATTCATTTATGTGAACCTGCTGTTATCTGTATTAACAATCAACCACATGTAAAGAATTTGTTTGAATAGCTGGGTATAAATCTCATTCCAGGGTAGTGACTTAAGTCACTGACTTAAGTCACTCCCGTTTCAGTCAATCTATGATTAACAATCATACTAGCATATAGGGGGGGGGGGGGAAAAAATTAACATCACAGGGTAATATGTTAAAGTAGTCAGCAGCACTCTTTGAATTTTCTTACATGTATATGTAGATGACAGATGTGCCAAATTACATGATATAAAGTTTAAAACAATTCATTGAAAACAAGCATTACGATTCGTATATATCATTAGTATATACAGCATGTACATCAAGGTCCATGCACATTGTAATTGGGTATCTTCTGATCACCACAACAAATATGTGGATTATCAGTGTCACACCAGAAGACGTACTCCACAGAGAGTAAAAGACTGCTGCTGAAATTTCCAGTGCTGCGCTGCTACTTGAGGTTACCAAGATGTCAAATATAAGCACTGGTATGATTTAAAAAAAGAACACTATTGGAAAAGCAGCCAATGGAAGGAGCTGTTTAAATGCATTCCAATACTGGTCACCATCAGTGATTGGTTCATACTTTAACCTCCAACACACTCTATGCGTTAGCTTTATCACCATGACGACCATGGCTGTGGACGCTGAAAGTAGGATAGTAATTGCGGGACCATCCCAGAGAGTTAATTAACCTTTCAATTAAAGAAATGTTACTAGCATAAATGTAGCACAGAGTACCACTGGGGTTAGCTCCATAGGATTGGGTTATCAGAGGTACAGAAGCTATCCCTGCTGGTATGAGTAGCGAGGTCACAACGTACAACACTTCAAGCTTCTTCGGGTTCTTGTGGAGTACCGCAAAACAGAAGAGATGAAAGGTTACCAGTAGCGGATCCAGGGGGGGGGGCACAACGGGCCCGTGCCCCCCCCCCCCCCCCCCCCCCCCCCCCCCCCCGAGGGTCCCGCCCCTACGTATACACGTACTTGTACGACTATGTGTACGCGAACATATGCAAACGCAGCGCAGAGATATAGCTACGGCAGAAATGGCCTATACGTACATAATGATACATGGGTCAGGCCATGTATAAATATGATTGCTTTTATCGCGTGACGTAATAGCATTCGGCTCTACAATAGAAGTACAGGCAAAAGGTATGTTACATTAGCCGGCCGTTTAGCGTAAGTTTTTCAATTTTCCCTCTAGAGAGCATATCGAAAAGTATCAAAAACCGAGCATAACCCCAAAATTAGCCCATGTATTTCCGTGGAGGCATAGATATTTAAGTGCAATTAACGCCCACGCGTCATGTGACCATATGAAAAAGGTAGTATTTCAATATTTTCTAAACGAATAAACGGTGAGTTCAACTTCAGTACATGTGCTATCAACGGCGATGCATCGGCGCATTGAACATATAGCGGCTGAGCTCTTGATCTGTCGCTCCCCAGCCTCGAACAGTAATTACATTTTTGGTGCAGTTTTTACGTACTTTTTGGGGGGTTTTCTACGCAAAAAGCGTTGGCTTCTGGGGCTCCGCCCCAGACCCCAGTGGGGGAGCTTACAGCGCTCCCCCACACCCCCTAGCTGGGCGGGAGGGGTGCCCCCCTCCCGCACCCTCCCCGGGGAGGCCCGCCTACTACTTCGCCCCACCCCTCGCCACACCCTCGCCGGTGCCCCCCCCCCCCCCTCCCAATTCCTGGATCCGCCACTGGTTACCCACATAGTGAAGAGCAGCTTCATCCATTGAGCGTACAAAGTCAACCATCCGATAGCGACACACACTCGACCATAGACTTCTAGATTATTGTTGTGATCGATGTAAATGGTTTGTAGCACCGCCACAGTTGCAAAAACCAACGAAGCCAAAACCTGATATAGAGCCAAACGATAGACAGCTTTTTTGTATAGGTTTAGGCTACACACCAGGACGGATGCCACTAGGCATATGAGTACGGAGACGCCATTGGTTGCCGCGTTAGCAATGTACCGAGATGAAGCATCTTCACTGGTATTGTTCATTGAGTTACCCGACGTTGGCTGAGAAGAAATAGGCGTGGCGTAGTGGGGGAGGATTTTTAACTGACGTAGCGTAATTGTTGGGCACTTATGCAGTTTTTAATTATTGCGTTTACGTAATTATTTAGTGCGTGTAGACTAGACTACAGTGTTTTGACTCTTTATGTAAGAGGGAGGGGTACCCTCCCTCACCCTCCCCACTTTCTTTTTACTAAATAACGGACGTAACCAACACACCATGAAATGAAATAAAAAGGGGAGGGTGAGGGAGGGGGAACCCCTCCGGCCCTCCCTCCTGAAAAGAACACTGTTACTTAACGTTGACGAAAGTTGCATTGTACGCAATAATGGCTAACGGTAAGATGCTGGTATCGTTGTGTTCCTAGCTTGTTGTATGCCGCCCAAAGGTCCGACCGATATTATAGTAGTTCCCGGTGCAATATGTTGGCGAATTATCGGCAGAAAGCGTAGCGGCATCCACGACGGTCTACTGGCTAACTGGACATAAAAGCAACTTTCAAACTAACTATACAACTAACAACGACAGTAGGTAGAAGCGGAGGAATAGAAAGTTCAAACAGTACATGTAGCAACAGCCATCGTAATAAAGCAGGTGGTTATCATGCATTATACGTAAATAAACATTATGTAAACGCAATAATTAAAGTGGGGGGGGGGGGGGGGGGGGGGACATATTTTTGCCAAGGCAAGCCAGATTTCTAAGATGCGTTGTAGTAGACATACTTGCATTCTATTAAAACACACGAATGCAACAGCTCTATTGAGAACTACACTGAATATATCATGTGGATAAGACTTAGAATCAGATATGGTTTCAGTCAAAATTCATGACATCATTGCAATATATAGGGTAGCGTCAGGTATGTTCGCCAGTCAGGAGTGTTCGCCACCCTTCACTTCAAACGCGGCGCCAAGGCTTACCTAATGTCTTTATCCCTCGGCACAAAATGGAAATAATACTACTTGGAGTCTGTGTTTACGGCGGAGTCTGTGTTTACGGCACACTATTAAAGTTATATCCAGTTCAGCTGTTCCAAAAAAATGACGTAAAGTTATAGCTACCTCAATTATTGGTACTGAGAAATGGCGCGGTAAACACCGCACAATAGTTAGCGAGTTTATTTGGTGCGAGTCAGTGTCTGTAAGGTATGTAATGGCAAATTCGAATTCGCTTAAAATCTTGTTATTACAGAAGAGCAGTTATTTCTGAACAATGTACATTGTTTCGTGTTTGTTAACGTTGACGCACGCTGTGCATGGGGTGGATGGGTGTGCTGCGGCTCACCGGGAATATACATTTCTACTTTTGGGGGTAGTGTGACGGGCCAGCGAGACACGCCCCTGATCTGGGGGTGTGTGTGCTTGGACCTGCGTGTAGCCCCGCTCGAGATTGCGTAGGGGTGGTGACTACTCCTACCCCATGAAATGAAGTGATAGTACTTAAATTAGCAACCATTAGGCTCCAAAATGTATCCAATTGATTATGTGCGGTAAGTATTGTAAGTTGTGCATCAGTGTTGCGAAGGAGTGTTCGCCAGGGGGGGAGGGTGTTACCTTTCATTCCAATGCGGTCTTTTCAATAGAAGGCCTAAGTGCATTTTTATTCAGTCAGAGGTTGTACTACTTCAGCTTATGCAGATATAATTTTTCAATTCCTCTGGAACTATGGGCCTAGGCTGTATGCATGATGTGCAAATCATGAAAGAATACAATTTATCATATTGTAGTGTTCAGTAATGGAGTGACAGTATTTGAAGTATGCGACTGAGAACATGGACTCAGCTTTCAAGGAAATTATAGAGAGGGTCATGCATTTGACTTGCAATGCAGTGTCAAAGACATATATCATATAGTGTACCCCGTGCATGTGGGTACAAATCACAAAGTGCAAATGTACTTCACATGTGAAATGCAATCACCAGCCTCACCAGGATTTATTTTCCTTTGTATCAGGCAATGAGGAGGATTATTTCTGCCCAGAATGTTTTTACAAGGAGCCAGATGATAAAATAAGACACCATGCCATTGCTGATGATTTCACTTTTATTTCTGCTAATCTGATTTCCTATATCTTACATAGTGATTGAGAAATTGACCTAGTTGTACAGTTTACCTATACTATATCAAACGTTGTATTTTACGTAATAATTCATTCACACCTCATCCTGAGGACTGCTTACTTGAATTTTTGTTCTTGTTGGTGCTCTAGTCTACCCAAGCTCAAATCACATGCTTCATGCATCCTTCGTGCACCAGTTCCCTGTTCACTACAACTATATATAATGGTCTTTCACCTCGTCAATTTGGAGTGTTCGCCACCACCCTGTGTACTATGGGGGAGGGGGTGGGGGGGGGGGGGGGGGGGGGGGGGGGGGAACACTCCCGGTAACCTCGACGTGGCGAAAGTCCACTTGCAAATGCAATTATTTAATATAATTGGTACGTGGCACTATCTCATAACGAAAAACAGGTGCATATATACTTCAATCCTTATGTACATACAATTTTAGTGGTAAACGAAGCGTTTATGAATGAATGAATGGTCGCCTTCCTATAACAAATGCTACAATCTCATAGTGAAATTTTCCAGAGGTGGTTAAAGGCTGCTCCATACCTGATAACTTGTTCTATTAAACTCCACCTTCCTTGCGCTGCGTAACAACGAAATACAGGGGGGTGGCGAACACTCCAACCATACGTGGCGAAAGACCAACCGTACTGGCGACTACATGTATACCAGAAATTTGCGTAATTGGATAAAACAGTTGTACGGAGCACGTTTTTGAATAAACGAAGC
Organism: Spongilla lacustris; assembly: GCA_949361645.1. Classification (NCBI taxonomy): domain Eukaryota; kingdom Metazoa; phylum Porifera; class Demospongiae; order Spongillida; family Spongillidae; genus Spongilla; species Spongilla lacustris. The sequence continues at coordinate 30,098,960 of OX442415.1, read as the reverse complement.
GGTAGTAGTATAGAGACTGAGTGAAGGCTGACGATCTCTTGGAATCAGATATGTTTATATAATCATCTTTCCTGTTTGCTGTATATTCAAGACAACCAACATCGGTACTCACGGGTGGCGAACACTACCTAACGCTACCCTATATTACGGCCCGCTGTAAAGCCGGTCGCCCACTTTAGTCATATAAAAAATTCTGCACCCCCCTTCAAAATAACCTAGGAATTTTGGCATCCCCGCTCAAAATTAATAGTTATTGCATCCAATAAAAGGCAATTGTCATGCATGGGGTATGTAGATATAGGCTGTTAATTGTTCGTAAAAAGCATTACTGAAAATATAGTCTGCACTTAAAGTGAGCAACAGGTCCTGAACAGTGACTGGCATGGGTTTCGCCAGAGTGGGTGGGGTTGGGGTCGTCCCATCCCGTATAGCGGTGAGTGGCCGCTCAGAGGTTGTTGGCTCTCGCCAATCTCCATTTGCGTTTCCGCTATGGATCGAGATGGGAGAGGAAGGTGAGGCTTTTCTCTCCTTCAGGAGAACTGGACAGCGGCGGCGCTGTGGCTCGATCCTCGTCCTGGCTCGAGAGAGCGGGTATAGCTCTATGGCCTTTCGGAGGCTCGATCCTTGTTATAGAAGAGGCTTCCTTTGCAGAAACATCCACAGGGTAAAAAATTACATCACCCCACTCCCCACTCATCATCTATTCCTCTGCACAGGCCAAAGGTATAGAATGGCCGGTGTTGTGAGTGACACTATGGTGGCAGTGGGTCTAGCGTGCTCTCTGGGCACAGTGTGCAGGTCTCAGGAATGTGTATTATTATTTTTGAGGTGGGGGGGGGGGGGGGGGAGGGGGGGAGTACAGCAGTGACCAAAGGAAAGATAAACATATCAGAATCATGTCATGCATGAATCACAATGCTTGCATGTCTGTATGTACAGTGTATGTGCATAGGTGTGCTCCCCCCCCCCCCCCCCCCCCCCCCCGACTCCCTCTTAAAGAGGTAGCATTCATCTTTACATTTGTATATTAGAGCATGTTTCACTAATACAATGCATTAATGTTTCAGCCATCAATCCTTGTGACCTTAATTATGGTGTGTTGAATGTAGTATCAGTTTGACAAACTCACATTCAGCTGGTGGTATGACGAAGGACTATGTTGCATGATAAAGATTGATCTGATTTCTATGTACTTCTCTTGTACCCAAGCATCTGACCACAAAGATGTGGACCATTAGAGTCATACCAGAGGCCATACTCCACAGAGATAAGAATACTATGGCTGCTATTTCCAGAGCTTCATTAGATCTGGATGTTTTTGCTATATAGATGTGAAATATTAGCACTGGTAATATGAAGATGAAGAACAATATAGGAAAAGCAGCCAACGGAAGGAGCTGTTTAAGAGCGTTCCAATATTGGTCACCATCAGTGATTGGTTCGTAGTTTAACCTCCAACACACTCTATGAGCCAGCTTCATAACCATGGAAACCAAGGCTATGGATGCTGCTAGTAGGATAATCATTGCTGGACCATCCCAGAGAGCAAACCTTTCAACGAATGCAATATTTTGGCTGCCGTTAGTATAGTATACGTGTATACATAGCACATGCCCAGTGGACTAGGTCCGTAAGCGTTGCTCATCAGAGGCACGCAGGCGATCATTGCTGGTACGAGTAGTGAGGTCGCAACGTAAAAAACTTCAAGCTTCTGCAGGTTCTTGTGGAGTATCGCAAAACAGAAGAGGTGGAAGGTTACCCACATAGTGAAGAGTAGCTTCACCCATTCTGTGTACAATCCAAGCCATCCAAAAGCGATACATAATCGATTATAGGAAACATAATTGTAAATTACTTGTACTATCTGACTCATTGCGAAGCTTAGCGAAGCAAACACCTGGTAGAGAGCCAATCGATAGACGACCTTCTTGTGTAGCTTGAGAACAAACACCAAGATGGCTGCCAGTAGGCACATGAGTACGGAGACACCATTGGTTGCCACGAGAATATCAATTAATACATGTACAAAAACCGTTCTATTCTGAAGATACATTGACTGCAATATCCAAATCAGATTTTAGCTTCCTCGCCCGGGACGCCGTTGAATGGGATAATAATCGTTTTTTTGAAAACATTTGAATTTTTGCATGATACAGTTTTGTAAACCTCGATCTTATCGATCGAGTACCAATGTTTTGCAAACAGTTCACGTGGGCGCTTTATTTACAGTGCCACCCTGCATACGATTTAAACTGGCACCAGGTTAACAGCGATCGACTGCGCATGCGCAGGAGGACCAGCTGCGTGGCGTGCACGGCAGCACGCAGGTTGCTAGGCAGGCGGAGCCCTGTTCAGTGTTGGCGTACGAGGACTGGGGAGTGGTGTCGGAAGGAGATAATATAGTATGGGGGAGGAGCGCTTTATGGTGCTGGCCGTGCTGTTCCGGGGTAGTCTCGTACCCAGACCCAAGTACGTCACAGCTGCGGATGGATTGCTATCTAGTTCTAAAGATGTGGCACATATGAACTCGGTACCGTTTTTAATGATTACTTTTTAGGTGTTTTTGAAAACGCTATATTTCCACAACCATACATCCATTTATTGTCAAATTCGAGAAACCTATTGCCCCATCCCTTACGTACATATAGTACGATTTTGATGTTATAGATTCACTCCGCTGGCTGTATCCGAGGCCTGATAGGTCCCGGAGGTAAAACGAAATTACTTCTAATGCCAAATTGGAGTCACTGGTAGGAAAATGGTTTCCAACCAAACGGTGACTTTTCGCAATACCTTTATAGCGATAGTTCAGGCGAGGCTTAGTGTCAAACTTAGTGCAACGGTGCGGTGAACCATTTTGTAAATTTACATACGTGCCACACCCCGATTTTCTACGTGACGTCACGCGGAATAAACACGGAAGACTTGGTGAGTTCAGGAAGCGAATCAGAAGATAATTTTGATGAGGGACCTGAACTTAACGAAGATGGCACCGAATCAGACGACGGTGGAGCGGGAATATAATCGTGATTTTATTGCTGCCATTTTGTTTAGCTTTACCCGAACTTGGCAATGTCAGCTTTTATTTATAAAGCGTCTTTTCTACCTAAACACTGACAAATACACATTTCTTTTACGTGGAATAGTGCTTTAGCCGTCCATTTATTTAATAAGCAATAAATGTTAGACGTCACGTAGAAATGGAGGTGTGGCACGTATGTAAATTTCAAAAATGGCTCACCGCTGCACTAAGTTTGACACTCAGCCTCGCCTGAACCAACGCTATAAAGGTATTGCGAAAAGTCACCGTTTGTTTTGACACCATTTTTCTACCAGTAATTAAAATTTGGCATTAGAAGTATTTTCGGTGTTGGAGTTGTGATACGTTTTACCTCCGGGACCTATCAGGCCTCGGATACAGCCAGCAGAATGAATCTATTACATCAAAATCGTACTATATGTACGCAAGGGATGGGGCAATAAGTTTCTCGAATTTGGCAATAAAAGGATGTATGGTTGTGGAAATATAACGTTTTCAAAAACACCTTAAAAGTCATCACTAAAAACGGTACCGAGTTCATATGTGCCACATCTTTAGTTCTAGCGTAGCGGTGATGTAATCCATCCGCAGCTGTGACTTAATTGGGTCTGGGTATGAGACTAGCTCCGGGGTGGACATTTTAGCGCGCCAATATTGGAATCGTGACGATGACCGCATGCACCGGTGCACCATCAACATTTGTTAATCAAAAATCAAGATTATACATGTATATAACCATTAAATCAGACGATTGAGCGCTAGCGCTGTATAATACCCCACGTCATAAGGCGGCAGCCAGGTGCATGAGTTGGTGGCCCACCCAGCCTGGCCGCCACTGGCCACGGCAATAGCCATTTTCTATAGTCAACTTGCCGGCTTCTACCGCATGTCATGTATATGCACGTGTTTGCATGTACATGTACATGTATGTTCATGTGTGTGTACATGTGTATTTGTGGGTATGTGTGTGTGCATGTGGGCAATGATACTCCACACTTGCATACAGATAGCTTGGTTGATGTGTGCATGCGTAATATTCCATGCAGTAACAATCTTACATATTACGTTCTACGCATGCGCGTATCCTAATCTTGGTCTATCCAGCAAGTGGACCTTTCTCTGCAGTACAATTCCCAATAAGCGAACGTCTTCGTCCCCTGGAGGAAGCCGTCAGATACAAGTTTCTCCCTGCCATAACTGGTCAATCTGGATGCACTCAGTGATGTTGAGCGTGAACTACTAGCTCTGCCATCTCGCCTAGGTGGCCTTGATATCACTGATGATAAACCCCGTAACTTCAAGTGGCATCCAACACCTTACCTCTATCAACATATCCACTCCTCTTATGTCACTTATCCTTCAACAATCCACCACATACCCTATCTCCTGCCAGGAGTCTCAAAGGGATTGCAAACGAAGAGCAATTAAACATAAGAGAGAACTTGAACAGAACAGAGTATTGGATTTGGTAAACAAGCTACTACCAGTTACCAAAAAGCCCTGCCCTTCATCAGTGAAAAAGGTGCATCGTGCTGGCTCACAGCCCTTCCACTATCAGAAGATGGTTATGCTCTGCATAAAGGGGCCTTTAGAGATGCCCTTTGTCTCCGATATGGCCGGTCCCCACCACTTTTACCATCTCACTGTGTTTGTGGACACAATTTCACTGTTGAAAATGCTATGAGTTGTCCGAATGGAGGTTTTCCTTCAATCCGCCATAATGAAATAAGAAACTTAACAGCTAAGGTTCTTACAGAAACTTGCCACAATGTTGGGATCGAGCCACCACTACAGCCGATAAGTGATGAATATTTTCGTCACAAAACAGCAAATTCTGAAAATGGTGCATGGCTAGATATTGCAGCTGACAATTTTGGGGGAAATGACAGACAACGGGCTTTCTTTGACATATGAGTATTCAACCCACATGCCCCATCTTATCGTAACAAGTCCCCAATGCAGTGCTACAAGATAAATGAGTAAAAGAAGCGGGCGTACGAAGAAAAGGTAAGAGAAATTGGGCATGGCTCCTTTGCACCTCTTGTATTCTCTATCTCAGGAGGTATGGGTCCAATAGCCACAACTGTATACGAAAGAATGGCCTCGCTCATAGCTGAAAAACAAAATCATCCATATAGCTCTACTCTGTTTTGGCTAAGGTGCAAGTTGAGTTTCTCCTTATTGGGATCTGCAGTAATGTGCATTAGAGGCTCGAGGTCCTCCTATCACAGACCAACAGACATGTTCAATGAGGCCATTGATCTCTCCTGCTCAGAAAGCAGGATCTCCAATTGAACTTTGAAATTCTATCCGTCATTCACTACCTATGTATGCTTATCTGATCATTATCATGTGTCTAATGTATTTGTATATGGTTTGAGTCATAATAAAAAAAAAAATCCAGGTCAAAAAAAAATCTTAACGTTTTATATTAATACATACATTATGATACATGTTGTATACATGTACATACAACACAATAGGGGAACATTGGAAGGTTTTTGTTAATCATGCTACACCAAAGGTATCAGAGATTCACTGACTGTCAGTTCAATAGATCTAGAGGCTGATACATTGTATGGAAGATCATAAAAGAGAGAAGGATAGACGGCAACGAAGCCACCCCATTGTCTGACTGTATGGTGTGCCCCATTTGTCAGCTAGCCGTGATGCCAAACGTTTGTAGGTGGTCATGTGTTGTGATGTGTGGTGATGTGTTTGTGAAAATGTGTGATTGTGGAGCTGGCGTGATTGCATAGTTAAAGTACATGTACACTCCATCCCCCTCCAATTCATTTCATCAACCTCTCATCTAATAAGGCTTGCCTCTATAAGGCTACACAAAATGCTGTGTCATGTTAGACCAGCCAGCCGGCTATGGAAAGACCTTTGTTGGCATCAGAACTGTTGGACAACAGTCCTTCAGCTGCTACCCTCCTAGCCTTCAGGGAACAATATCTGATCAGCTGCTTTGAATTCCACTGCTATCACTCCCATCAGCACAGGAGGTCCCCAGACCCGGGCCTGAATCAAACCTATCTCCTACCGACTAGAAGCTTCAACAGATGTTCTACCACCACAATGGTGGAAGTACATTGTAGATTATTCTGAGTTTAGTTGCCATGGCAAACAGATGATTTTTGCGAATCAAGTAAGCTAGCTTGATGCTTGCATGTTGCCTTGGTAACAGGGCATGGTATGCCAGACTTGTGGTGACCTCACACTGTTGTGAGCATAAGTACAAATGGAACATGGAGCCACTCCAGGGGAACAGCAGCCAATTTAATCAACAGCATTACAATATACTACAGGGGATTAACTGAAAACTGTTCTATCAATTCCTGTTTAGCACTTTCTGTTACCCTTAATACTTTCTGTTTCACCAGCATCAAGTTTAGCAGCTCCACTTCTTGCAAAGGTGACCTCACTGTTCTCACCAGCACCAGAGAAGCAAAGGACTGCTTTGTGGAGGTGGGCACACTTACACAGCAGCACCTCAGCACAGCGTATGTAGTGATGGCCGCCTCATGTATCCATGGTGATAGTCCTGCTCCCCAGGAATGATATATCCATGAGAGAGTGGTACTGCACATATCCTTTGTAAGTGCTATGACATCACATCCAGCTCCCTTGGCTCTACAGAGCATCAGCTATTGCTCTACACCATTATGACATCTTATGAACAGTATCAGTGATGTGCCTGACAACCATTGCATTGATGTGACAGTTTGAACATGTAATAAATGTAGCAAACCGTTATGTATTTAGTTATTGAAAATAAAATGTAATTGAGTGATGTGCAAATTGAGATGAAAGGTGTCAATTCCTGAAAAGAGTGACATGTGACTTGCAAGGTGAAAAAGGTAATTGAAAAACATGCATTTATATAGTCTGGGGACCAGACCATATACATGCATAGACAATTATGATGTTTGACCACATCCCCCTCCCCCCCCCCTCCCCCCACCCGTGCCAGCTGGTCACAACATGGTGATTCAGAGGATCAAGAGCAGTATCGGGGCAGAATGGGCACATGGACCGACTGGACGTATCTAACCCCAGCCACCCTCTAATGGCCATCTGGTACTCATTTGACTCCAGGTGCAAGCCCAAACCAGGTTTTAAGGGACCACCAATAGCCAGGAGGAGCAGGAGGTGAGCTTTGTTAGCTGGAGAGGAAGCTTCCAATAAGATGTGGAAATGTTGGGCTTGGATTATTCCTGACAAGACCTACATGTGCAACTAATTGCTCATAACCCCCCCCCCCCCCCCCCACCCACCCACCACAAATAATTACATCAACTACTGATGTAGTATTTAAATAACATATCTTGATTTTAACTTCACAAAGCATAAAAATGAAATTTGTACAGTGCAAAGGAAAAAACTTCCACTATACTGATACAATAGACTAAGACAGAGATACCGCTTTCTTCGTCTTCTTGCTACAAGATTCCATGGGTGCACTCTTACATACAGTTTTGTGGACAGGCCAATGCTTTTTCTGGCATTCTTTTGAACAGTAGGCAACACGCTTGCAAGCAGCACACTTCCTTAAATGCGTGTTGCTTGCCATGGCATCGCAGTTGGCACAAATCATGCCTGCATTCTCTCGCTCTGCTTGCATGTACTGCTGGTCATCAGCACCAAGCGTGATCGCCTCTCCACCACTAGTGTTGTAGAATGGCACTGGATGGCATGACTTCTGATGCTGATCGGCATCTGCTTTGAGGCACTGCATGGAACAGTACACCACTTCATTGCATTTGACACAAGGCACCATCTTCTTGCGAGGCCCGCCTTCAGCACCACACTTCACACAACAAAGTTGTCCTAACTGGTGAGGAGCCATCTGTTTGAGCATTAAATTCTCATGCCTCCTCTGACGTATGTGCGTATCTTGTAGGTGTTTGTTCAACTTGGTAAACTCTTTTGCTTTTTCATCAGTCATCAGATTGTTGCTGAACTTGTTATTGTTTGCCACTTTTGCCCTGCCAAGCATCACAATGCCAGTATCTTGCAATGAGTAATTGCCTTGGATTTGGTTACCTACAATGCTCAACTTCTCCACACCCATGCCCACCATGATGCCACACTGATTGTTCTTTTCTATGTGGCAGCCAGAGATGACACCACACGTTCCCCCGCAGAATTGGACTCCACCACAGCCATTCTGAGAGAGTTCGCAGTATTCTACATTGACCTTGACATCTTTGAAACCAGGGGCTGGAACAGGCTCAACAGTGACCCCATACAGCTTATTCCCAATGACCTTGTTATGATAAAGACGATGCCCCGTGCTGCCAGCATGGCTCCTGAGCCTTGATTGGACTGCATGACATTATCCGGCCCGATAACTGTCTTTGCACTCGCATGCTGCCATACTAAGAGGCCAGAATTCTTGTTGCAAGAAAAGTGTGAGCTTCTCGCAAATACTGTGGCTCCCATTCGCACCTCCAGCCCGTTCCTGGAGTGACTGCCTTCGCACTGTTGCAGCTGCAGTTGGGTGTGTGAACCTGTGCAAATGATAGCATTGCTGACACTCGATCTTGCATTGCACATCACCATTGTGACCTCAATCTCACTAGAGCACACCTTGACCCCTACACAGATCGCTGCACCTGTTGCGCTAGTAGCACTGCAGTTTTCCAGCACCACAGCTGTGCCAGCTCGTACATGGATGGCGTGACTACATTCATCTAGTTCTTCAACACCGTCATGACCCTTGGGACTCAAAAGTTCTACTGATAACCCTGATAGGGTCACGTGATTGGCCTTCACATGGATCCCATAATACGGCTGGATAATAACCTTCTCTTTATTGCTCTCTGCTCGTATGGTGAGGTGTTCGTGCTTAATGAAAAGACCTAACTTTTCCTTGTATATGCCTCCTTTCATTGTAATCACTGTGCCAGTGGTAACACAATCACTCCTGAGTGCTTCCCCCAATGAAAGAAAGTCACCATCCCCTTCACAGTCTACCACAACCTGCTGCATGCCCTTCGGCTTTTCCCCTTGCTCTTTGTTCCCACCATCTTCCCTCTCAACACTGTCAACACTATCTTTTGTCAGGTTCTTTAGAATGTTAGCAGCAAATTCAGACTTTGATTTGTCACCACTCCAAAACGATGTGGCTATTATCTGAGCGAAGTGATTCCTCATAGTATGCAAGCAATCACATGATGTGTATTTCAGTTGCTTTGCAAAATCAACAGTAATCAGGAGTGGATTTTCAAGCAGTTTTCGCAAATTGTCAAAAAATAGATTTTTCTCAGAATTGTCATTTCGCATATCTCCAGTCATCTTCGCTACCAGCTTCATTTTGGTTCCCAACACCAGCAGCGACTTCTTAGCAACACTATCGCTGGGTTCATTGTAGATCTTAGTGCATTTGATATCTGCCTCAATAGCCATCTCCAATCTGCGATTTACCTCCTGATAATTCAATGAAAACATAGCCACAATCACTAACGTGTACATTGCATCACAACGTTTTTTGTCTTCTGGCACCCCTAGCATGATGTACTGCCACAAGTGCTTCTCTGCAGTCTTCATGATGTGCGACTTTTGCTCTGGGTCGGCTTCTAATGTCGACTTTGCATGAATCATTGCATACCCGAGTGCCCAGTGATTTATACGGAAGGTGGGATCTGCTATGATCCCTCGTTCGTTCCACAACATAGCTGCTTCGTGATCTTGTGTCCAATGCAAGCTACTTCCAATAAAGTAACAAATATCAGCTCGATTCCGGAAGACATCAATTTTCATAAGAGGCTCCAGAACTTCTCTAGCCTCGGCCCATGCTTGCATTGTCAGATGCATCTGCACAAGGACAATGCTGGCTGCCTCTTGCAGACTGAGGCCGCAGTGAAGTAGGACCTGCGTCTCTGAAGAAACCTCTCTCTTCACTCGCTTAGCAGCAGTGAGGGCAAGAGCATGTAACTTAGGCTCATGTACAGTTTGAGCTGTTGTCAAGATAGAAGCTGTCATACGGTCAAGGCCAATAACATCTTTACCCACACAAAGCGCATTATATGCCAACACAGACTGCAGACTAGCCCTAGTGTACATATCTCGCTGCTCTTTCGAAGGCATCTTATCAGTCAGTTGCCTTAACATCAACCATGCATGGTACGATCCGTCCTTAAAAGATGATTTCCAGACTGTACTGGTGACCAGTGGAGTGTAGAGCTTATCTTCACTGGGATCAGGAAACAGCGCTACCATCTGTGGGATGTCTTCCTCTTCTGAGGAGTTGCTATCAGCCTCATCACAAGAACGCATGTAGGTCGAGAATGGTATGTTCATCTCCTCGCATGCACTAATGTCCTTGGAGACGAAATTGGGTGCTTTTGCTGGTCGGTCAAACATTATCTTCCCTTCCTCCCCAAAATTCGATACCTGTTCTGAGTCCACAACAGCATCCTTCAATCTTGAGAGCAACTCAGCTTCTGTCAATGGTGATTGCTTTGCCTTACTGTCTTCGGAAAACAGCTGCATGATACACTCGTGCCACATGCATTTCAGTTTAATGTTTGAGCTGTCAATCTGTGATGCAGCTGCTAAGGCAATCAGTGCTTCCTCCAGATTGCCAACTCTCATAAACTGCTCTGCCCTGAGAATGAGGCACGAAAATCTATACTGGGAAGAGATAGCAGACACACTTGGCTTAGCAGTTGGTGTAATATGGATGACTCTCTGCATGAGTTTGCGATCTCTTACCGAAATGAGGGTCTGCTCAGCCAGGTGGCTCAAGGGATGCCAATCCTGTATCTGAAGCAGCCCAGCCACGTTGTTAGTGGGATCAAAGGGATCCATCACGATTGGCCCATCATAGTTCTCAAACTCGATGCTATATTCAGGGTAGTTGTCAACCCAGTACAGCTTCAGATCACCACTGATTACTTGCAGTAGCAACTCAAGTGAAGTGACAAAGCCATTGCAGACACTTTCGTCAGTCAACTGCGAGGCATCCAATTTTTGAACTGCTGCTAATGCAATGAGCTCCAGTAAATAGGAACGTGGCTTGCAGCGACGAGGCCAGTTCTCTGCACTTGCTCGCCACTTCTTCAATAGCCGCACAACAGCACCAAATATAGGGGGCTGTGCACGAAGGAAAGCACACTCTTGAACAGATAGTGAGGGCCTACGAAAGAAGCGTGGCCGTGGTGGAAGGTAACACTGCGATATGGGCTCAATGTTGGGGCTAGCTAGTACCACATCAATCTCTACATGCTTGTATGTGAAAGATACAGCCAGTGGCCTATATTTTAAATCCACCTTGAGGTTATCTTTCAGTAGAGTGGCTGCATGGTGCTGCAGAGACAGGTACATATCGCTCTCAAAGCATTTCACAGTGATCGCCACCATGTCGAGGTCAGCACAACCACTTACAGCAGTGCCTTTCCCATATGAACCACATACTTCCACCGAGGCGATTACTCTGCTGCTGGTTAGAACATCTGTGATTTCCTGCACAATGCCCTGAAGCTGCAACCGTTCATCTGATGTTAGGCCCAATGTTTCTGCTCTCAGAAGAAATGAATGATGTGGTGGAGTTGAACCAATGTCACATATGCATCCTGCATTAGATGGTGTCAGATTCATTTCCATCATAAATTTCTCTGCTCCCTCAAAAGCGAACTTCAATGTGTCAAACGCCTTATCTGCTTTAGCACTCACGGCACCCTCAGACTCTGTTCCTCGACCACTTAGTTCCATCAATTCCAACATTACTCTTAGAGACTCCCACCAGGCTGGAGTGGCATTTGTTGTCCCAAGTAAGTTCCGCAAGAGGTGTGTACGGATATGCAGAGGATGCTTCTCTGATGAGATGGTGGCCTGCTTGTGCCAATGTGCATGTTTCTCTGGGTTATTACGGAGCACATTCTCCCAGCCAGTACAATACCACTCACTCAAAGTAGTACATGCAGGGCCATAGCCTTTATCAGCAGCCTGCAGCAAGTACTGTCTCGCTCTCAGGACATCTTGTGCGCAGCCACGTCCATGAAGGTAACAGTGATACAGCTCAAACAACGAAGGCCCATGTGACCCTGCCTTTTTCCACCACCCAGCTGCCTGTTTGTGATCCCCACGAGCTGCCAAGACATGTGCGACATTAAACATGGCAGCATGATTTCCAAAGCATGCAGACTCATAGTAGCAGGTCCACGCTTCCGAGCTAGCATCAGTGGCATCTCTGTATGCACTGTCCATAGCCAAACCCCAGAAAAGGAGCCCTTCAGCATTCTTCATGTCTTTTGCTTGCTGCAGATGTGATAAGGCAATCAGTGCATTCTCAGAACTAAATGAACACAGTTGATCCCAGCCATGGAGGGCGAGGCATTCAGGAATCAACATCTCCACACCTTTCTCCATCCACTTCATCTCACCAAGCTGGGCGAGTTGGCAGACAGCAAGGATATCAGGAGGATCAAGGTTTGCTCGAGTTTCTATGAATCTTCCCCACTTGCTTGCCTCGTCGAGTTGTTGTTGTGTGGCTGGCGATGTTGTGTCTGCTGCCGAAACATCCTTACCTGGATTGGATGGTGCAGCACATCCATGAATCAAGGCAGCACAAGCCACGAGATCACTCTTTACCAGGCATCCTTCTGATGCACCCTGAATGGTCTCCTTCAGAGCCCCAGCACTGAGGACGGAGAGTTCCTGATCACCTGAATGTGTAAACTGCAGCTGTGTAGCATCCACCCCTGAGATATAGTGCATTGCTGTCTTGGATTGTTGGAGTCGATGCACAAGGGCATTTGGCTCACAGCAGGTGACAATGACGTGAAACCTCTGCTTGATTAGCTTCCGGATGCACTCAGAGAGCTTGCGCCGAATAAGGAAGAACAATGCACCATAAATATCATTCCTGGGTACCTGACACTCCTCCCCTGCTGCAATTATCTCAGCCCTCGACCAGCACTGTAGAGGATCAAGCTGACTTTCTGGCCTCCAGCAGTGATTAGCATCAAACAGGAATGGGTTCTGCATATTGTGGTATGCATTGAATGCTCCTAGAGGGAGGAGCATGCCCAGCTGTGCGAAGTTGTTCCACGAGACTCTCTGGTGAGAGGACAGTGCAGTGAGCATCTCAACAGCATATCGTTTGCCCTGAGGGCTGAACAAGTGCTTACGTCGATCTTCCATGCACTTTCCGATGTGCTGTGGTGATATTAAAGTACGAATCACGTTGGCCATCTTGAACCAATGCTTTCTCTCGAGGTCAATTGTTAGCGTGACCTGTGGCAGTTTGGGCAAAGATGCACAGTACGGACCTTTCTTCACCATTCCCTTAGAGTCTTCAACAAGCTTTGCGAAAATTTCAGCGAAGTTCAGCATTTGTTGGGTAGTCATCGCGACTGAATACCACAGTTGTATCAGCATGTCGCAACTCAATTCTCCCAGGGTGCCCATGGCTAGCAGTGACAGCAGGTTGCAGAATGCTACGTTAGGTGATGCATGGTTGAGATGCAGGGTGACCTTGTCCTCATATCCATCTGGAACACTCAGGATCGTATGCACTATGTCACTCAGGTCCCCACACTCAGCCAAGCATGCATTGCATGGCATTGGGAGGCTCGCAGCACTTGACGGAAACTGGATCGCCTTTGATTTGAATCTTCTATCCACAATCTGGGGCATTCGTTCCGCAATGGCATCCTCTGCAGTCATATCATACTTACTTCCCTCCAACCAGGCCATCTCGGCATACCTCGACTTGCAATCAACCTTATGTGCTGGCCAATGTTCCTTCTGACATCTCTGAGAGCAATATTTCACCAGGCGGCACCCTGAACAGACCATCGTCCCTCTCTTCTCACACACGGCAACACCATTCTTGATCATTGCTGGAGTGCAATTGGCACACATGATTTCATCCAGTGGTTGCATTCGGAGCCCTGAGCCTGGCTGCGCCTTGTCTGACAGTGTCTGATCGTACTCATTCACGATGTGCATGCATCCATGCTTGTTCGCTAAAGCGGACAGTACCACATTATCCTGGTTACTGGAAGCTCCCCACTTCTGACGCTCATTTTCTCGTCGGAAATGCTGTCAAGATACACGCGAAACAGATCCTCCTTCTCTGCTTGAGACGCTGCTGCATTCAGCGCCTTGTTCAGCTGCTTCCAATTCTGCTCCGAGACGGATAGGTGGGTGGCGACTTTGCTTTCGTGGGTACTTTGTTCACAGTCATCGTCAACTCCGTCGCCTTGAGTACTTACCACGCATGTAGCCATATCGACGATTAATGCATCGTCGCGGCCACGATATATAACTATAGTAGTATAGCTCAGAATTGGCTGGAAGAGTGCTTACTGTGATCAAATAGTCGATCTCGATGCTATATATTGGTGGTTAGGCTGTAGTAACTACCAAACACGATTTGAGCCATACTTAGCGTTATTCGTGTCTGACAGGACTCCTGACACAAGGATACTCATAGTTTAGAATTTTGTAACTAAACAAGAAAACCGCGATGTAATCTAATTTAACGTATACGGTCTACGATGGAGGTTACGTCCGGCCGCGTCTGTACTAGAAATTTTTTTTTTCAAGAAGCATCAAATGCGGCGATTTTAATATCAAATGAAAGAGGAAAATATGTGCATTCATTTCAATCACACATTTTGGCATGTACGCGGTCGTCGCGGTGTGATGCGAGCCGGAAGAAAAAATTGTGACGGTTTGACTTTTTTGCTACAGTTGTTGTAAAACAAATAGTTATTAAGCCAAACATTACTATCATATTGAGTACACGTTTCTAATAATGTATACGTAGTAGGTTCGTTGATCTGTAGATCACCAGTAATATAGTGTACTACAAATTCAATCAAAATTAATATCATTGTAACGTCTTCTCCCGTCTTATTCCTCCGTTTCTTTGTATTTCCAATAGGTAACTGTAACTTTAGATGCTGTTGACTTTCTGGAGTATTTTACATTGATAACATGTTCACACTGAGTAGAGTCCATTTTCAGAAGTGCTAGCCGTCATCTGCATGGTCATCAGTTAGGTCGGGAATAATTTAACCGGATTCGCATCGCATTTAGCGAAGCAGTTTTTATTAGATGCAAAACAACTTCAAAACATTGTCGCAGAAAACTGCGATGCAATCTATCCGTGTTTGCAGGCACGTTGCTCAGTGTAAATGCTACGCGAAGAGAGTGCATTTATGGTACAAAAGAGTTCCAATCAGAAAGCTGGCGCCACGTCGCATCAGCCACACTCAGTGACATCGCGATCGCTACAATTAATGTGACGATGAACGATTGCGTACGCGTACGAATGATATGAGCGCGCAGCGTACACAGCCGGCTTAATTTTATATTAATAGAATTATCAAGTTACCAAATCATTACAAATTAAAATGTACGTTTACGCGCAAACGTACGTGGTACATGTACGTACTGCACATGAATATGCCAGAACGCCTACGCGACAGCGCCAATACGGGTGGTCAAAATCTACAAATATGAAAACTTTTAAATGTGATGGTGACCTCGTTTTGTATAGGCGGGGGAGAGGGGGGGGGGGGGGGGGGGGGGGTCGAAGTAGTCGTTTGATTCGTTCGCCTGAAAGCGATCCAAATGCACGCGGGCGTGTCCGTGGGATAGCTCTGCTTTGTGTTCAAATGAAGAATCATCACACATCTCGGCAGGAACAAATTGCGATGCACCTGAACCAAGTTGCTAATCAATTTCGATTTTGCGGAGCAAAATTGCTATGCAATTTTAAAAAAGTAAATTATTCCCTGTTAGGTCTGAAAATCTACAGACAACTCAGATTTGCCCTCTGCGCAACACTCTTTAACTTCTTTTGTAGTGGGGTAATGTAGCTTGGCAGCATATTCTGCATGTGTTTCTATGCCTTAATTGTTTTATACAAAATTTTACAACATTGTCTAGCTCATCTTCATTACTTGTAACTTTCCCATGCTACAGACAATATTACTGATGTGCTGATGCTGATAATGTTTTTGCAGCGATGGCTGGAGGAATGTTGGCTTGGCTACCTTCAGTATGATATTACACCTTCAATTGATGCACAATAACATCTACAACAGCCTTATAGCAGTATATCAGCCAAGATTCTTTCTACTAAATACAGCACTTTGCAGACTGTGCAACACATGTACTTCATCTGAATCTTCATCACCAAACACATCATTCTTAATTCACGTCAAATACCATGCAGTTGAGGGCAGTTTCTTAAAAAAGATAGCAAGCAGGTCTTATCATATGTGATTCTATCACAATTTTTTGATTTGCATACATGCAGACCAATTTACCTATAATACCATCAGTGCAAGCTAGCTAGTGCTTTCATTTTTTCTTAGATCTCGAGCCCTTTTGCCATGCTGCATGAACACATTCAGATTAATTGGCCGGGCAAAGAATCTAGTCTAGAATATGCTGGACAAACCATCTAGTCTAGGACTAGCTGGGCAAAGAATAATAGCAATCTATTTTGTTTTAGACACAAGCAGAAAGAATAGATGGATAAAAGACTACCATTAAAGTATCCAGTCATCTATAGTTAGATTGCTATTGTATGGAAACACATTTGAGATATATGCATAGTACCCCCTAAACCCTGACTATTGATTAGAGCCTCATGCACAAGTGGAGAAGGATGTTATGCTCATATGCTACAATAGCCTTTAATAAAAAGTAATTAATGCACTAAACTGAATGCACCATATGCATTGCATAGCTTCCAAACATAACATAGTTTTATCGCAGAGTCTTGCACTAATCTTCCTCTTCCTCCAGACTTCATGTGCACTGCAGGACATCATTCACTGAACCGGTATATATTCGAGCAGTCAAGTTGACAGCTTATTAGAGCCTGTTTTTGGCTTGCGATACAATCATTGTCATTTCCCTGGGTATGATGAGCAATTGTGGCTCTGAACACATTAGTTGGATATTGTTACAATCCTGCTTCATTAACAATTCATGTAGTGTCAAATACACACAGAAGGAGTTAACATATCAATAGTCCATTGCATCAACCTGTATGTCTGCCACCTGCAAGGATCTTGCAAGGGCCCTGATGTTTGCTCTCACAAGCACAATGCTCAGCCTGCCATATAGATCGCCCAAAACTTGGGATTTGCTGCAGTTTGTGAGGATGGCTTAGTGCATGGCTATGCAGCCCTCATTTATTATTTAGCAGCTTCTATTATGTCACTGAACAATGTTTTCTTGTCCAGAATGGTTTAGCACAGTTGTTGCATTAGCCTGTATGTTACCTGATTAATCCTTGACCCATTTTAATTTGTCAAACATGGTTTATAATTGACTCATAACATAGAATTGTTGATTGTAACTTCCTTTGTTTTCATTCTGTAGAAATATTGATTTACTTGGTAATTACTTATACCATGGATTACTGATACCATTTACTTCATTCAGGTTGAACAATTGCTGCACAAAGTAGAGGATTGGTTATTGAATTTGACATGTAAGCTTTAGCTCTAGGATGGATATTGTACATGTACTCACCAGAGTGAAACCAATCATCTCACAATCAGTTATGGAAGGTTCACTTAGAAATTTGCAGGTGTCAGATATTTATTATCCTGATACATTCTGACCTTTGTTACATTTTTATCACACCTCATAATGGATTGTTCATTCCTATTGCAATACACAGATGATGCACATCAAGGAAGATAGTAGCTATAATAGTTACCCTGGCCCCATGATTACGGTTTATGCCTTTAACCAAAACCATTTGGTTTAAAATAAACCTAGTTTGGTTTACACTGTGTAGTCAAAAGGGTAACCCAAAATATGCTGAACTTTGCCGTGGCAACCAACTTATTTGCAATGTTCTGGTAAACCTTGATCATGTTGAGCTTATTATAAATGCTGGATTTACATGGACTGAAATAGCAAAAGTATTCGGCATAAGTCATTCTTCATTGTGGAGGGCACATACATGTAATGGAAGCAGGAATGTCATTATAGACATTTACACTGATACTGTTGATGCTGATTTAGAATCAGTTGTCAGTGATACTCAACTCATTATTTAATGTACAGCACAAGAGATTGAAAGAAAGTATTAATGGATATATCCATTCAATTTAATGATAGAACATTTACTGCTCAGTTCATGGCCCTAATATTTTGTGGCAAATTGATGGGCACCATAGCTTGATTCCGGCGATGGAGATTTGTTGTACATGGGCACATTTGTGCATAGTGAAGCACCTTGAGCTATGAATCATTGTAAAGAGATGTTTTATTGATGAAATATTAAAATGCCATTTAGCCATAGTTTTGTCTCCCCACCCCCTCACACACACACATAGGGATGTAGACATTGTATGTTGGTTGAGAACAATATGACTATATCCCAAAATGTAAAGTTATCAGCATCGATGAGAGCAAGGATGAATCGGCCTATAAATCCAGAATTTTGCATGATGCCACCAATGCAATGATGTATATGTTATTCATAATGGTTTATTCTGCTTTCAAATTTGCTGATGTGCTACAGCTTATCTAGTAGTACACAGAGATGAGCTACAAAGAAGCAGTCATGTACTAATCGAGCCACATACTAACAGGTGAAATGCATCAAGCATTCTTTTCTATGCACTCTACAAAGCAAGAAATACATTGCCGGCTTATTACATGTATATCACTGTTATATCATTCCTGTTGAGGCTGGAACGACTTGGAACCTGTCACTACATATCCAACATGCATAGTAGAATTTATAATCAGTAATAAAAAATTGAAGGCGCCTCCAAAGTATGTCCAAAAAATGCTGCACAAGTTAGTAACAAGAACACCAAATACAACACATAACGTTGGCGATCACAGCCCTCATAGCCAGTGGACCACTGCATGGCTGATATAGCCACATGCACAGCCTAAGGACTGCAGAGAACACCCATGGGAGACCTGTAGGGCTCAGAGGTCAGCTCCATTATAACCTTTGCCCTCTTGCTACAGGCATTTCCATGTTTATCACACTGGTAGCTTAGATTTCCATCAACTGCATAAATATCACAGGAAACACCACTCCCTTCAACCCCACAGGTTGTCTCCATGGCTACCACCACCTCTGCACTCTTCCACAGGTGGGCAGTGCCCAGCAATGCAGCGACTATCACACATGACACCACCACATTCCCCAGGGCATAGTACAGCAGGAGGTATGGTGTTGCATGCTCCAACAGAGCTCCCAGAATTGCGGCATGTGTCGTGTCTGCCACTGACACTGCCGTGATCAAGATGGCTGTCCCCTTGCCAGTCATTGGTACCTGTCCAGTCAGCCAGCCGTATATTGTCCCATAGATGGAAGCCATGCTTGCACCAAGACCTCCAGTCCCCAGCCAGATTAGAATTGGGTTGCTAGGATACGTAACCATCAACAGAGTGCTTACAAGACTCCCTGTCACATTTAGGATCATCAGCAGACCAAGAGGAACCTTCAAAAAGACCAAAATGATAGAAACCACACTCCCAGCAGCAAAAACACCCTAGAACAGGGAATTGAGGTTAGAGGCTTCCATCTTGCTGAAGTGCAGGGTCTCCACAGCAAATGTGAACACAAGGCCACTGTATCCGAAGCTTAGTCCATAGTAGATGGAAATGAGAAGGAATGCAATGAAATAGATTACAGCTGTCCTGGCCATGCACATTCCAAGTTTGTGGAAACCCTTTGCATGCCATCCATTGTGTGGTGTGCTTGGTGGGGGAGTGTTGGTGTTCAGCGAGGAGGGTGTGTGGCTGTGTGGTAGGCAAGGTGAAACACACCTAAAGTTGTCTGTTGTGGCACTGATGAAGGCAAGAGGGAGGAGAGCACACAGCCAGGGGACCACTGCTATCACATAGGCCCAGGCAAACATAGGCACATGGGGTGATAGCAGGAGGTACGACCAATCAGTGCAATTATGGATGACATCATTTATATGACTGGTATAATTTGAATTTGTGCACGTTTCTTGCAAGCATTTCACATCATCACACCAGCTCCCATTGGCTGGATCAAGTACGGTATCATTACAACTGATGGTTGTTGTGTTGCAATCCTGCTGCTGGATTAGGAATGGTTGTGCCAGCAGTGGGGCTATAAAGCCACCAATGGCAAAGCAGAAGTCAATAAGCTGGAAGTAGGGGCTTGCCCTCTTCTCCCATACCTTCAGGACTACTCTGTGGACACCTGGGGGTGGAGGCAAAGGAACAAATGGTTAGGTGAGCAAATGATTAAGGGAGCAGAGGGTTAAGACAACAAAGGGTTAAGTGAGCGAAGGGTTAAAGAAGAGTACAAGGTGTCTTCCCTAATGAAGGAAAATATACTATACTGCAGTGAGTGCGAGCGTATTTAATTGCCGTGCCCACTGCGTGTGCAGTGCCGGGTCCCCAGACTAAGTGTTGATTACATCAACAATGTTTCTTTTTATCGATTAATTAACCCGTTATATTAGTAAGGATTTCCTATGCTGATTTTTGCATATGAATAAAACAAATATCGAATAATCGCGACTAAGAAAAACAGAATCGGTTTTTTTCGACTAAGGACATTATGAAATCAGTAACCTGCTATTCTACTAAATGCAAATAGGTAATCGCGAAGAATCGATTAACCTGTAAAACCTGAAAATCTGTTACACACCCTAGGGGTGCTTCAATTCATGCATTTATATATGCAAATAGCCCGAGCATAGCCGTATAGTATACAGTTGTGTCATTGCTGTGCACAATACGGCATCAGTTTACCTTGTTATGGAACTGGCCTGTTCTTGCATCAATGCTGCTCTGTTGCACTCTACGATACCCATTTGTATTTTCCAAACTGCTCAACATTAATGTCTAACTGCAAACTAATAACAATGCGTAACAGCTGCTTACACGTAAGTATTAGTAATCATTGCGCGCCTATTGCAGTAAGTGCATAACAGCTGCAAATAATAGTTAATAATATACAACACAAACAACATCTTACAATAGAATTGCACTCCTGCTAAGAAGGAAATCAAAACGAATCGACCTCACCAGCACACACACACCACCATTATATAATAATTATATACATTATTTCACATTTTAATGTACTTGCAGTTCAAAGGCCATATAGAAGTGAGCAATATAGTCACTACTTCTGCACATATTGTATTGGTTGCACCAATAAATAAACATACTGTTGTAGCTAGTATATAGTAGTGCATGCTCTTTACTGTTGCACCTTACTTTAATAGTTGAGAAGTGACCTTGAATTGGTTTGTATATGTACAAATAAGGTAGTCATATATCATATTAGTACATTGAGGGGGCGTGGTCTGGCCTGATAGGAGAGGCCAGCTGGCCTTTGGCAGCTCTGATCACAATTAGATTTTTTTGTTTAATTTGGAATATATATTCTTTGTATAGTAAAACGAGAACACCTTGTTGAACGAGTGTGCACTGGTACTGACAAGAAAAGTTGGGGGGGAAAAAGGAAAGAGAAGGACAAGAAAGGGAGAAGGTAAGAAGGGAGAGGAGAGGGAGAAGAGGAGGAAAGCTATGGGAGGGATGTTATAAGAGGCATGAGGGTGGTTTTGTAATGTGAAAGAGGTGTGTGTGTGTGTGTGTGTTGGCAAGTCACAACTCACCATTATCCAGTCCACCTGATCCCAGCGCATGCAGGAATGTCATGAAGCAGACCATCACAAAACTGTAGGAGACAGCCTGGGCTATTGCCGCTGGGTGTACACAATGATGTCACCCACATAATATGGGGAAGAACAATTATTAAAATAGGTTATTATTTTGGAGTTTAATAATGTGAGGCAAGGGTGGCACATATGTACACTAAATTTGGTTTAGTATTGAAACCAGATTGTTTGGGTTTCATCCTTAAAACTTATGGTTAGATGAGGAAAATTGATTTAGTTGTAAAAGTTCAACCCAATATATATATGTATATAGAAAAAACTTACTGCACAAGGATTATAAGCACCTACTTATCCAGTGCACCAGTTGAACATCTTGCTCCTGATACATCTCCTAATAATTATATATATAGCTATCATCAAGTTGATTTATTGAATATGCTAAACTGATGCAGGGGTTAATGTGTAGCATTTAACATGCAAGCAGCAGTGATCACTGTATAGCTAGCTACATCACATGACCTATTGCACTGTATAGCTAGCTACATCACATGTACCTACTGCACTGTATAACTAGCTACATCACATGACCTACTGCACTGTATAACTAGCTACAATCACATGGCCTACTGCACTGTATAGCTAGCTACATCTCATGACCTAATGCACTGTATGGCTAGCTACATCACATGACCTATACTGCACTGCATAGCTAGCTACATCTCATATACTTACCAACAATGGACCAGAGTACTGCTATGCACAGAAGTAGGTGGGTGTGGTCTTTGAAGCAGTCACTCAGTACCCCAATGATGGCGCCTCCCACAATGTACCCCACACCTCTGACGAAGAAGATGGAAGAAATGTCGGTCAGTGTGGTGCCAATGTAACTGGCCCGATCCAGTAATGTTGGTCCAATCAGTGTCTCAACTAAACCCTGATGTGGGAGAGTATATTTGAATGGGACATGGACATGAAATCTAAACATCGCCATGTATGGACAATTTACTGTACCTATCCCCCCCCCCTCCCCCCTCCCCCCTCCCACCTCCCCCCTCCCCCAAGACCTTTCTTACATATTACGCATTAATGGTCACCTGAGTTGCCCGGCATAACTAAAGTCATATGAGCATGTGGTTGCTGTACAAACTGTTCTCCAGCCACAAGTCTAATACAATGGTCATTTATTTTTTGGCCCAAAGGGGACCGCTTTGAAGATGCAGGTTCCACTAACTAGTGCATGGTATATACGGAGGGGGGGGGGAGGGGGGGGGGGGGGAATCATATAAGACTCAAGCCAAGCTCCTTCCCCGGCCCTAAAAAGAGCTGGTCATCTGTAAATAGCTACTTGTTCACATGCGCGCTATACACGACGTTAATTACACAGGTATAGTAGAGTAGATCCAATCCTAAAGGCTATCCGCAGTATATAGCCAAATGCCGTGAAAATCTAATTGGATGACGTTTGTGAAGGCCTGAATATCCCTCACTTGTCAACTCTACTGACAGGTTTACCCGTTACGTTAGCCATTTTGTTCCCTCCACCCTCCCCTCAAGTCGGGCGGGCCCTACCACCGCGTTTGGTCGGGACGAAACGCGGTGGTAGGGCCCGCCCGACTACCTCCCCCCCCCCCCCCCCCCCCCCCCCCCCCCATCACATGCACCACCACACAACCACAACCGAATCAGCATTACACGTTCCTCCTAGCCTCACCAGTCCGAAGAATAGGACCACACAGCTTGCACTGGTCACGAACCGATATACGGTACAGTAGCTGGCCATCGGTCTGAAGTGGCTCTAGCAGCGCGCTGCTTATAATTATTCAGACAGGCTTCCTCGTGCATGACTTGTGATTATGTAACAGAGGTAGACTGAGGTCATTGTTAGTACTTCTGTTGCTAATTACAAGACATGCAATTCTAGAACTTTTTGTGACTATATATACATGCGTGTTTAGTGGTAATAATTATACTTGTTCATTATTACACGTAATAGATACAAATAGCACCACTAAACTACAGCTATAACACTAATGATAATATATCACTAAAAATTAATACACTACTAACATGATCTAGGACCTAGACAATGATAAAATATATTAAAATGCCATTTAGCTATAGTTTTGTCTCCCCTCCCCCTCACACACACACACACATAGGGATGTAGACATTGTATGTTGGTTGAGAACAATATGACTATATCCCAAAATGTAATGTTATCAGCATCGATGAGAGCAAGGCTGCAGAATTTGCATATATATCCAGAATTTTATACATGATGCCGCCGCCAATGATATATTAATAATGGTTTATTCTGCTTTCAAATTTGCTGATGTGCTAAAGCGTATCTAATAGTACGCAGAGATGAGCTACAAAGAAGCAGTCATGTACTAATCGAACCACATACTAACAGGTGACCGGCATGCATCAAGCATTTTTTTTTATGCACTCTACAAAGCAAGAAATGCATTGCTTATTACATGTATATCACTGTTGTATCATTCCTGTTGAGGCTGGAAGGACTTGGAGCCTGTCACTACATATCCAACATGCATAGTAGAATTTATAATCAGTAGTAAAAATTGAAGTCCCCTTCGTAAGTATGTCCGAAAAGTGCTGCACAAGTTAGTTGTTAGCCCAACAAGAACACCAAATACAACACAAATGTTGGCAATCACAGCTTTCATAGGCAGTGGACCACTGCATGGCTGATATAGCCACATGCACAGCCTAAGGACTGCACAGAACACCCATGGGAGACCTGTAGGGCTCAGAGGTCAGCTCCATTATAACCTTTGCCCTCTTGCTACAGGCATTTCCATGTTTATCAAACTGGTAGCTTAGATTTCCATCAACTGCATCAACGTCACAGGAAACACCACTCCCTTCAACCCCACGGGTTGTCTCCATGGCTACCACCACCTCTGCACTCTTCCACAGGTGGGCAGTGCCCAGCAATGCAGCGACTATCACACAAGACACCACCACATTCCCCAGGGCATAGTACAGCAGGAGGTATGGTGTTGCATGCTCAAACAGAGCTCCCAGAAATGCGGCATGTGTCGTGTCTGCCACTGACACTGCCGCGATCAAGACGGCTGTCCCCTTGCCAGTCATTGGTACCTGTCCAGTCAGCCAGCCGTATATTGTCCCATAGATGGAAGCCATGCTTGCACCAAGACCTCCAGTCCCCAGCCAGATTAGAATTGGGTTGCTAGGATACGTAACCATCAACAGAGTGCTTACGAGACTCCCTGCCACATTTAGGATCATCAGCAGACCAAGAGGAACCTTCAAAAAGACCAAAATGATTGAAACCACACTCCCAGCAGCAAAGGCACCATAGAACAGGGAATTGAGGTTGGAGGCTTCCATCTTGCTGAAGTGCAGGGTCTCCACAGCAAATGTGAACACAAGGCCACTGTATCCAAAGCTTAGTCCATAGTAGATGGAAATGAGAAGGAACGCAATGAAATAGATTACAGCTGTTCTGGCCGTGCACATTCCAAGTTTGTCATGCCATCTACTGTGTGGTGTGCTTGGTGGGGGAGTGTTGGTGTTCAGCGAGGAGGGTGTGTGGCTGTGTGTTGAAACACACCTGAAGTTGTCTGTTGTGGCACTGATGAAGGAAAGAGGGAGGAGAGCACACAGCCAGGGGACCACTGCTATCACATAGGCCCAGGCAAATATAGGCACATGGGGTGATAGTGGGAGGAGCAACCAATCAGTGCAATTATGGATGACATCATTTATATGACTGGTATAATTTAAATTTGTGCATATTTCTAGCAAGCATTTCGCATAATCACACCAGCTCCCATTAACAGGATCAAGCACGGTATCATTACAACTGATGGTTGTTGTGTTGCAATCGTGCTGCTGGATTAGGAATGGTTGTGCCAGCAGTGGGGCTATAAAGCCACCAATGGCAAAGCAGAAGTCAATAAGCTGGAAGTAGGGGCTTGCCCTCTTCTCCCATACCTTCAGAACTACTCTGTGGACACCTGGGGGTGAGGTAAGGGAACAAATGGTTAGGGAAGCAAATGATTAAGGGAGCAGAGGGTTAAGACAACAAAGGGTTAAGTGAGCGATGGGTTAAAGAAGAATACAAGGTGTCTTCCCTAATGAAGGAAAATGTACTATACTGCAGAGAGTGCGAGCGTATTTAATTGCCGTGCCCACTGCGTGTGCAGTGCCGGGTCCCCAGACTAAGTGTTGATTACATCAACAATGTTTCTTTTTACCAATTAATTAACCCGTTATACTAGTAAGGATTTCCTATACTGATTTTAATAAAACGAATATCGGCTAATCGCAACTAAGAAAAACAGAATTGATTTTTTTCGACTAAAGGAAATTATGAAATCGGTAACCTGCTATTCTACTAAATGCAAATAGGTAATCGCGAATAATCGATTAACCTGTAAAACCTGAAAATCGGTTACACACCCTAGGGGTGCTTCAATTCATGCATTTATATATGCAAATAGCCCGAGCATAGCATATGGCATCAGTTTACCTTGTTATGGAATTGGCCTGTTCTTACATCGATGCTGTTCTGTTGCACTCTACGATACCCATTTGTATTTTCCAAACTGCTCAACATTAATGTCTAACTGCAAACTAATAACAATGCGTAACAGCTGCTTACACGTAAGTATTAGTAATCATTGCGCGCCTATTGCAGTAAGTGCAAATAATCGTTAATAATATACAACAGAAACATTAACATCTTATGATAGAATTGCACTCCTGCTAAGAAGGAAAACAAAACGAATCGACCTCACCAGCACACACACATACCACCGTTATATAATTATATAGATTATTTCACACTTAATGTACGTGCAGTTCCAAGGCCATATAGAAGTGAGCAATATAGTCACTACTTCTGCACATATTGTATTGGTTGCACCAATAAATAAACATACTGTTGTAGCTAGTATATAGTTATGCATGCTCTTTACTGTTGCACCTTACTTTAATAGTTGAGAAGTGACCTTGAATTGGTTTGTTTATGTACAAATAAGGTAGTCATATATCATATTAGTACATTGAGGGGGCGTGGTCTGGCCTGATAGGAGAGGCCAGCTGGCCTTTGGCAGCCCTGATCACAATTAGATTTTTTTGTTTAATTTTGAAAATATATTCGTTGTATAGTAAAACAAGAACTCCTTGTTGAACGAGTGTGCACTGGTACTGACAAGAAAAGTTGGGGGAGAAAAGGAAAAAGGAGGACAAGAAAGGGAGAAGGTAAGAAGGGCGAGGAGAGGGAGAAGAGGAGGAAAACTATGGGAGGAATGTTACAAGAGGCATGAGGGTGATTTCGTAATGTGAAAGAGATTTGTGTGTTGGCAAGTCACAACTCACCATTATCCAGTCCACCAGACCCCAGCTCGTAGAGGAATGTCATTAAGCAGACCATCACAAAACTGTTAGAGACAGCCTGGGCTATTGCCGCTGGGTGCACACAATGATGTCACCCACAAAATATGGGGAAGAACAATTATTAAAATAGGTTATTAACTGATTGATATTCAAGGGTGCCACATGTGTACACCAAATTGGGTTTAGTATTGAAACCAGATTGTTTGGGTTTCATCCTTAAAACTTACTCACGGTTTGATGAGGAAAATTGATTTAGTTGTAAAAGTTCAACCCAATATATATGTATATAGAAAAAACTTACTGCACAAGGATTATAAGCACCATTTGAACATCTTGCTCCTGATACATTCCCTAATATATATATATATATAGCTATCATCAAGTTGATTTATTAAATATGCTAAACTGATGCAGGGGTTAATGTGTAGCATTTGCGGATAATATGCAAGCAGCAGTGATCACTGTACAGTTACATCACATGACTTACTGTCTACATCACATGACCTACTGCACTGTATAGCTAGCTACATCACATGACCCACTTTACTGTATAGCTAGCTACATCATATGACCCACTTTACTGTATAGCTAGTAGCTACATCACATGACCTATACTGCACTGCATAGCTAGCAACATCCCATATACCTACCAACAATGGACCAGAGTACTGCTATGCACAGAAGTAGGTGGGTGTGGTCTTTGAAGCAGTCACTAAGTACCCCAATGATGGTGCTTCCCACAATGTACCCCACACCTCTGATGAAGAAGATGGAAGAAATATCCGTCAGTGTGGTGCCAATGTAACTGGCCCGATCCAGTAATGTTGGTCCTATCATTGTTTCAACTGCACCCTGATGTGGGAGAGTATATTTAATGGGACATGGACATGAAATCTAAACATCACCATATATGGATAATTTACTGCACCTATCCCTCCCCCAAGATCTTTCTTATATAATATGCATTAATGGTCACCTGAGTTGGCCAGTCACCCCAGCATAACTAAAGTCATATGAGTATGTGGCTGCTGTACAAACCGTTCTCCAGCCACAAGTCTAGTACAATGGTCATTTATTTTTTGGCCCAACGGGGACCGCTTTGAACATGCAGGTTCCACTAACTAGTGCATGGTATATACGGAGTATTTAGCCAAATGCCGTGAAATTCTAATTGGATGACGTTTGTGACGGCCTGAGTTAAATAATATCCCTCACTTGTCAGCTCTACTGACAGGTTTACCCGTTACGTTAGCCATTTTGTTCCCTCCACCCTCCCCTCTAGTCGGGCGGGCCCTACCACCGCGTTTGGTCGGGTCGGGACCAAACGCGGTGGTAGGGCCCGCCCGACTACCTCCCCCCATCACATGCACCACCACACAACCACAACCGAATCAGCATTACACGTCCCTCCTAGCCTCACCAGTCCAAAGAATAGGACCACACAGCTTGCACTAGTCACGAACCGATATGCGGTACAGTAGCTGGCCATCGATCTGAAGTGGCTCTAGCAGCGCGCTTCTTATAATTATTATAGAATGTTCAGACAGGCTTCCTCTTGCATGACCTGTGATTATGTAACAGAGGTAGACTGAGGTCATTGTTACCACTTCTATTGCTAATTACAAGACATGCAATTCTAGAACTTTTTGTGACTATATATACATGTATAGTAAGCCCTGTGTTTAGTGGTAATAATTATACTTGTTCATTATTACACGTAATAGATACAAATAGCACCACTAAACTACAGCTATAACACTAATGATAATATACCGTAGTTAGGGATTGTCAGCTGGGGCAGCTGCGTTGTCCACTGAAGAGCGCAAACACATGGAAAATGACCCCAAATGCAATGCCTTGGGGTGGTGTTGTATACCTCTGGTTACAGAGTCGTATGGTGCTTGGGGAAAAGAACCCATAGATTCATTTAAAATGCTTGTCTCCCGTCTTGCCATAACATCGGGCAAAACAAAATCAGCTGTGCTGTCTGAGCTGTACAGTAGGCTCAACCTGCACTTGGTGAGAGCGAATGCAACAGCGATCCTCTCCAGGTGGCTCCCATCTTAAAGTTTTATTAACTGTAGTGTGATTTAAGTGTTGTGTTTATTACATATTCTGTCTATAATTATTGTTATAATTTTCATATTATTATTATTATTATTATTATATGTACATGTACAATTATACATGTATACACCACACATCTAAATCTACAATGCACTTCTACTCAACAGCGCTCTTGAGTTGGCCTTAATTAGGGACATGTTCAGACGACCATATAGATTTGAAATAACTCTGGACATCGTTTGGTTGGTTTTGATGCAGAGCCTGAGGGCCAAACTTGAGATGGTCCGTTGTGCTTCTATGCCCCATTCACCATAGGCTTCCACTGCTAAGGGCACACAGATCCATCCAAGTTCCTCACACTTTGGATCGTTTTCAAAGTGCTTTCGGACTTCAGCAGATGCAGCTGCTGACCCCCCTGTGAATCCCGCTTCGGCAATGACATTTGAGTTAAGCGGTGAAATCACAGTGAGGTCTAGGGCTGCTGGTCTGCTGCAGAACCAGTTGGGAACCAAAATGTCAGCTGGCCTAGTGCGACGGTTGTCATGGCTCAACCCACTTCCAGCTTCATTATTATACATATATATGTTATTATGATATTCATGTTATCCTGTAACTTGTGTATTATTATATATAATTGTAAAAGTTAAATTAAACCAACACTAAAAATTAATACACTACTAACATAATCTAGGACCTAGACAACATCGCCCTAGAGTTTGCCCTCACCAGGGAGATGTTTAGCCGTGCATAAAGTTTGAAGGTTACCATGGACTTTGGCACACAGCCACGGACAGCAATAATGATTTTATTACGTATACAGCTTGCTTCAAAATGCATCATTCCATGCATTCAGCCATGCATCCTTATAAACTCACCTTGAGGTTGGACGTGGCTAAATCAAACACTACATCTTAGTCTCCAACTGGGATGGCAGACAGGCATGTGACACCCCCCACAAAATTCATGTGGAAGCGGGCATGTCATCTGGTGTGGCTGCTAGAGCTGCAGAGAAAAGGAAACATTCAGAAAATGATGCTAAGTGCAAACAGTTAGGCTGGCTGCGGTGCATCCCTTAGTGGTGGAAACCTATGGTATATGGTGACCTGAAGCCATTGAACATCATGCCTGGCTGTTAGGAAGAATGCAACAAGGTCAAGAGCTCTGGCCACCTTATATGGTCATTTTAGCATGATTCTGGTACGGGCCAATGCTGGATCTATTCTGATGAGATCGTACCTGCCATTTTGGACTTGTAGTATAGTATTAATAGTAACATTGGTGTAGTTTAGTTGTGTGATTTTATTTATGTAATGCCATAATTCCTTGTTTCCTTATATTTTGCTAATAATTTTTCTAATAATAATATTACATAAGCGCACACTACAAAGTTAATTAAACACAGGCTCTGGACAAAATGGCCCTGGAGTTAGCTCTCATCAGGGTCAAATTCAATCTGCCATAAATTTGGCTTATACTAATGGCCCTAGGCTGCCTCAGCCTAGTGGCCAGTCTTCAGTCCGGCAAGTCTAGCGTTGAGCTTCTGGTCCCCAACATCCAAAGGACTCTGCCACCAGAGGGATGCAGACCCAACCTAGCTCTTGACATTTTGATTACTGTGGTGCTTGCTCTGCCTGCATTGCTGCTGAGCCTCGCATCACATACGCTACTTGGAGGGTTTCGTCCAGAAGGTGATGCAAAGATCCATTGCTGCAGGCGGGCCTGCCCAACTCCCAGTTAGGGATGAGGATATCGGCAGCACACGTTTGCCATGCTTCATGACCCAGGCTGCTTCCAGCATCAAGTTGTGCACCCAAGCATGCTGCTGTCATGCATGCTGACAAAACTCATAAAGGACATCTCGGATTCTGTTGTTGTGAGTAAACACATCAGGGCATGACAAGGCATGGTGACCAACTTGGTCCAAAGAATGGGACATCAGTGCATTGGGGACATAGCTGACCCTCACCCAGGGGAAGCTAACCACATGCACTTAATGGCTACTTAAACTCAGGAAGTGCGACAAGCTGTTGAGTGAGATGATGAAATTGAAAGCAAGCGAGCCCTATCTAACAGTGAAGCACTATCAAATAACTCAGTAAATTGCTTGTCCTCTTA
Source organism: Spongilla lacustris (assembly GCA_949361645.1). Lineage (NCBI taxonomy): Eukaryota > Metazoa > Porifera > Demospongiae > Spongillida > Spongillidae > Spongilla > Spongilla lacustris. The sequence goes on along the minus strand of OX442415.1, from coordinate 30,067,727 downwards.
TTTCTGAGTGAGCTTAGAGGTTGTGACTTTGGTAATAGTGAGAGCATCACTAGTGGATGCAGATCCATTGAACAAGTCAATAGATGCTTGCTATGTGGAGGGTTATAATCAGATGTAATTACAGAGGCTATGTAAGCAGCAGGTGAGTGAAGTGAAAGGCGCCGAAGCCCTAGGCCTCCACGACTTACACTGCGTTGGGCTTGCTGCCAAGCAGTATTGGATGTGCCAATCATGGTACACTATATACGGTGGAGGAGATCAGTCTAGCCAGGTGCACAAGACAACAGACTACCACATAGCCTCAGTAGGAGCAGTGCCATGCACATAGCCTCAGTAGGAGCAGTGCCATGTATATAGCCTCAGTAGGAGCAGTGCCATGTATATAGCCTCAGTAGGAGCAGTGCCATGTATATAGCCTCAGTAGGAGCAGTGCCATGCATATAGCCTCAGTAGGAGCAGTGCCATGCATATAGCCTCAGTAGGAGCAGTGCCATGTATATAGCCTCAGTAGGAGCAGTGCCATGTATATAGCCTCAGTAGGAGCAGTGCCATGTATATAGCCTCAGTAGGAGCAGTGCCATGCATATAGCCTCAGTAGGAGCAGTGCCATGTATATAGCCTCAGTAGGAGCAGTGCCATGTATATAGCTTCAGTAGGAGCAGTGCCATGTATATAGCCTCAGTAGGAGCAGTGCCATGCATATAGCCTCAGTAGGAGCAGTGCCATGTATATAGCCTCAGTAGGAGCAGTGCCATGTATATAGCCTCAGTAGGAGCAGTGCCATGCATATAGCCTCAGTAGGATCTGTGCCATGTATATAGCCTCAGTAGGAGCAGTGCTATGCATATAGCCTCAGTAGGAGCAGTGCCATGTATATGGCCTCAGTAGGTGGCCATTAAGGAGGCTATGTTCAATTATTATTAAGGTATATACAATACTTGTGGTCTATACTCTGGGAGTGGCATTTGAACACAATCCAGGCCATGAAACAAAAATAGGGTGAAATCAAATAGTACTATACTTTACAACATTACTTTACTTTGTGCTAAATTTAAAATCATTTTTCATTGTGATTTTTCACCCTTGTTTTGGTTCAAATCTACATGTATATTGAATATGACCATTAAAGGGTTTATAACCCGACAGTGTTCTTTTAAAATGTACTTACTTACACCTTGATGAGGGTGACTTATTGTATAGTCTACTTGTAACACCTGAAATCAATATCTAAATAATAAACATAGTAAATGTATGTAAGCCTAATGATTCTGCACTTCCTCGACAACTTGAGTATTTTGTGCATCTTTTAATACTTCAATCAATACTCTATCTGAGATCAGAAATGTCCAGAATCGACCAGTTCATGATCATCGCTACATGCGGTAGCAAGAAGCATATAGGATTTGTGCAGAATCATTACAAAACATAACTCCTTATAACTTTCATGATAATTTAGCTCTTTTTTGTTATCAAACCTTAAGGCAAAAACAGTCAGTTTCTAGTCACCAAACCATTTGCATTATGAGAACGCTATATCTGGTACTGTTCTTGTTCCCAATTTCAGTATAGTACCACTTCTCTGAGAAGACTAAAATACAGC
>OX442415.1:30041127-30061127 GCA_949361645.1 Spongilla lacustris | reverse complement strand
GTGTCACATGTCCAGCCCTCTGATCTTCACTCGAGTGTCACATGGTGCTACACAGCAGTATTGCAATGGAAAAACATTTTAAAACCAAAACTGTAGAACAAGTTAGAAGTAGTAGTTAGACTTTAGCAAGTGTCTCTCCATCTACCACCACCCATGCACCACATCACTTGGATAAACGGTAACGTTAGAAATAACATTAGCAGCACTAGGATATTAAAGTGTTTAGGGTAAAAATGTTGACAAGGCTGTCCTGCACGTTAGGGGTCAAATTTCCACTCAAAAGCCGAATCCGGGGTCAAATTACACCCCAGGTGCTGACCAGACACTCTTCATTTAAAAAAAACGAGCACCCGAAAAAAATTGAACGGCCTTTTATTTAGATTTATGCATCATTAAAAAGCTTTATACGAGTAGTTTTGAAAAATATCTGATTCGTCGCTCTGTGATAAAACGTTACAGAATTACGACTTTTCAAAGTGGCACGTATAAATTTGCGCCTTACATTTCAATGGACATGCGCAACTTTCTTGTTGAAACCCTATACCGTTAACAGTGTACAAGATGTGAAAACGAAATAGGCGTCAACAAAACATGTATGCCATGCAATACTAAAGTTTGCTAACAGACGACTGTTTGTTATGACCATTAACAATGCATACATGTTAGGAATTCATTACAACAATACACACAACATCAGCTCCAAGTTTGTATTTGGTCAGTTCTAAGTCTTCAGCATCATCCTACGTTTCAATACGCCACGACATGTGTTTTGCTCCTCAGTTTTTAGTTTCTCAAAGTTTCCACTGTATACAACCTTGTTTTGACCTTCTTCATCATACCACACAGATATTTTTCAAAACTAAAAGCTTTCTAATGATGCAAAAATCGTTGCAATCCAAAGAATTTGAAAATGCCTACATACACTTAATAAACACAGAACGATGCATATACACACAATCTCTGGCTGGCTTGCGCCCTAAGTCAAAAGAACAATGCATAGACACAAATGCCTATTGTACAAACTAGTGATTTTGCATCACAGCAACAAGTTGAAGTTGTCATGCAGGATACTCCAGTGTCACTCCAGTGTCACATGTCCAGCCCTCTTCACTCCAGTGTCACATGTCCAGCCCTCTTCACTCCAGTGTCACATGTCCAGCCCTCTTCACCTATTCACTCCAGTGTCACATGTCCAGCCCTCTTCACTCCAGTGTCACATGTCCAGCCCTCTTCAGCTCCCAGTGTCACATGTCCAGCCCTCTGATCTTCACTCGAGTGTCACATGGTGCTACACAGCAGTATTGCAATGGAAAAACATTTTAAAACCAAAACTGTAGAACAAGTTAGAAGTTTCTAGGGAATACAAGTAGGAACAGCTAGACACAAAATCAAGATTAAAAAAAGGACTAAAAAACGATGTGGCAAAAATATCAGTGGGAAGGCAGCATGACAAGACACTGAAGGTTATTACTTGACGAATGCCTGAAAGGCTAACCCCAACAAACAAGGCGAGAATCAATGGTGAAAAAGACTGTTCTCTGCATGAACTGGAAACATCAGATAACGGCGATCTAATTAGAAAGATGCATTCTTAATACCGTACAATTACAGTGTATCGCTTCCATACACTTTTGTGGGCTAAATACACATATTGCATAGTATAAAACAGCGTCAGTATAATTTAAGTGCTTTAAATAGAACATGTTTCATGGTGATACGCAGAAGCTTCGTAATGAGAAAAGGGGAGTGTGCTAAGCTTAAACCCTAATGATATATGCTTTTACCTGCGCGTAAAGCTACGGGTACCGTTTGCTGTTTTGAAACAAAACTAGGAACAGCTAGCGCATCCTAGTCATCGGCACCCATTGCATTGTATCGCTTTACATATCACACCAAGCAAGATAAAAACTCACCGGAGCGGATACTGGAATGACGGATTAATGATAAGAGTCCTGAATGTACGTTGCACAGACATTTACAAAACAATTTGGCCGCATGAAAATATCACGTGCGCTCACGTAAAATATGAAATAATTAAACTCCTGCAATAAATTTTACCCATGCCTTAACTCCCCTGAGTAGGTATACATGTACACCCATAATGTGATATTTAAAAAGATCTCAGGTTATTGGACTTCGCATCTTCAAAGGCAGCTAAAATATGTATAGCACCAAAATTGATTTGTACAGAAATTTAAAAAATTTGAAAACAATGTAATTGCAGATTTTTTTATGTACAATTTTTGTAAAATGGTTTTCTTTTTAAAATTATACAGTGCTCCATACAATAAGACCACATTTTTAAGTTTTGTGGTTACTTGTTTGTATCTTTTGTCGTAAGATATGCAAACTTTAATTTCAGAATCTCCAATCATTTCTACATAAGGACTATGCTTTTGAAGTTGGTTATTAAATGTAAACAATGCTTGGTAATCAGGTAAACAACTTTGGTTTGTGAAACATTTTTTCATCTCTGTGCCCTACAGGAGTGTAGTAAGAGCCCAAATTTATTTTATGGATACTACTGTATGATCCCTATCTACATTGAAGGAATCAGCCTATAACTATTGCTGAATTACATGTAAGGTCGATCCCGTTAAATGCGTTTCTGAGGGGTTTTTTGTTTTTATAATAAATAAACCATTATTAATTTTTACCACTGTATATAACAAATACCAAATAAAGATAGAAATAAAATACAAAGGAATAAATAACATACTCAAGCACATGCACACACATAATAGCACATACAAATTCTATTCATAAGATGATGTGGGTAGTCCAGCCCCATCAACCATGTGCACTGCACTTCTCCATTTCACTCTGCTTCCTCTTATGCACAGATTTGTGGCTCTTAGTATAGCAAATACCAACGTCTCCCTTACCCATCCAGTTACTTCACTTAGTGGTTTTTCCCACTTCAATGCTTTTTTTGTTACTACTAAAACACTTGATGACAGAGTTAGCTTCTCGAGCTAGGACACCATCAATTGAGGTGACAAAATGGGTGAAAGATGCATGATTTTGGTGTTTGTCCTTAAGCCATTATGTGTTCTAAATGTAGAACAACTTAGATCAACTAACAAGACTGCTAACAAACTAAAAAATCATGAAACAGAGCAACAATTTTACTATGATATACGGAGAAATCCTAAAAACGGGTGCAATTTTCATACTTATGAGCCTAATTACTGAGGCACCAATACAATATTATAAATTATATGGATACCCCCAGGGACCTTTCCATCGTATTCCAGAAGATCTCATCTTAAGTCAAATTAAATCGTTTGAATTATTGCGAAGCGTGAAGTAATCTCAGAAACGCATCTAACGGGACCGATTTTAATAGTTAAAGGCTGATTACTAGAATGTACATAGGACCATACAACAGTATCCATAAATAAATTTGAGCTCTTATTACATTCCTGCAGGGCACATGAGAAAATGTTTCACAAACCAACTTGTTTACCTAGATTACCATGCATTGCTTACACTTAATAAAAGCATAATCCTTATGTAGAAATGATTGGAGATTCTGAAAATAAAGTTTGCATCTCATGACTGTGTGGTTCAAAAGATACAAACAAATAACCACAAAACTTAAAAATTTGGTCGTACTGTATGTGATTTTGCTGGACAAGTGCATCATGTTTATTCAGTCAGCGATATTTTTGCATAAATGTTTTATATGATACAATTAATGTGCATACACTTCACACCCTGGATAAAGGAAGGAGATAAATGACTCCTTTATAAAGGAGTCAAACCACAAAGGTACCTTGCTAAAGCTAATTCTTGTCTCAAGATTCTTTGCCTAAAACCCGATCTATGTAATGTACCATGCAGTCTTTTACTCTTATTAACTTTTTTTTTAGGTCCTTGTCGATCCCTTTAGATACAGTTTCCATTTATACCATAAAGATTCTATGCCTCCTTTATCCAAGGTGTTTATTTTTAAAAAAATTGTCAAAATGTATGAATTTATTTAGACTGGCACACATTGGAGAACAGTTGTACTGCCAGTTGAATATTACATGGTGATCTAACATTATGTGCTTAAAACACAAATTACACAATACATACATACATAATAGAAGTAGGATGTCTGCTTACATGTTCCTTCTTATAGTGGTAGTCCTTTGCTATGATCTCAGTCACACCAAGTGTGATAAGATGTCTCCACTGTTCTTCGCTCAAAGGAAACAGTACAGAGTATATACACAGTGGTACAGAATACACCAGCTCCAAACATCCCTCTGCAAAAGTGCATAACTTCAGCACATACCCTGGAATGTTTAAATATTCTGTTAGAGTCGCATTAACCAGCTTAATTCTCTCTGCAGTGAATATTTTGTCATCAAATATCTCATTCTGATGACTTTCCAGTATTAATTTAAAGTACGTATTGCCCTTTGTGGATGACATACATGCGGGTGGGGGACATTCAAAGATGTTTCGTTTGCAATATTTGTGCACCTCCTCTGTGTAGGACTGAAGGGTTGACATGATCTCTATTGGATCTTTTTTGGTTAAAGTTTTAGCGATTTGTACCACTTGTTTCAAAACAGAACAATCAAACCATGTGTAGTAATCGGCAAGTATTGCTGAACATTCAAAGTGATCAGCTGCCTTGATCTCTTTCCGTCTGTCCTTAAGCATAGGTACATCTTTCCTCAAAGTACCTGGTATCTTTAAAAGGATCTTCCTGTATTGCTCAACAGTCACATTTTCTTCCATCCAGGTTTCAAATTTCAGGACCATGTTACGATGCTTTTCATCTATAGCATCTGCATCAGCCTTAAGCTTTAGTAGTAGAATATGTGTTTCATACTCAGTAAGTGTACCAATGTCAAGGTACATGAATTGCTGTCTTAGTGGTTTGGTACATCCATCAGTAATGAGACCTTTGAAGTCACACCTTCCACAGCCACAGTTGACCTCTATAAAATGCTTTTCTGAAAGGTTAGATAGCACAAGTTAAATTTCAAAAACCTAATTCACAGGCAGGTCATTACACCCATTTTGTCAGACACTCGTGTCAGTACATATTCGATTCATGCATGCATTATTATTATTTATGTTTGTGGTTTATGAAATACAGACTCTGAATAATTAACTTTCTTGCCACATTTTTAGGCTCTCTATTAGCAGTACTATTTGGGCCGCATCACTGTACATTGTAAATGTGCCTAACAGTTTTGTTAGACAAAAAGGTTTGGGGAATTTTTAAAGGAGATATATGTGCAATGAAGTCCAAGTGTACATATGCATTGAACTAATTTTAATCTAAGACGGCATCACTGCCGCATTCATAACCAGAATTTGAGCATTGTTATTGTAACAACTGCAGACATCTGCAATTGTTACTCTCAAATGTGGTTAGCACATGTCATACAGCTTATAAATAGAAGGGCTGTGGGCTAAATATGACTGCCCGTGGTCAAAGCTAGATCCCAAAGACTCACTCAGAGTCTCAGCTTAAAATATATGCACAAATACACTGATTACTTCATCACATAATTCCCCAAACCTTATATGCACTAAAGATGTGTTTAAATGTTAGTTAATTGATAGACCAAATTGAATTTAAAAAATACATAATTTGCATACATGTACATTTAGCAATTTCAGGCAGGTAGAGTTGCTAAATATTTATGAATTATTCCTTGTTTTTTTTTTTTCAATTACATTGATAATATCTGCCATTTAAGGAAGGGGCAGATAAAAGTGGAGAAGAAACAATAGAGACTAGAAAAAGGGGGAATCATTGCACCCATTTCTAACAGTGTATGGGTAAGTGGTGGTTGCAACTAAGAAGGATGGTTCTATTAAACTGTGCAGAGATTTTAGAATGATAGCGAATCAAGACATAAAGGTCCACAAGTATACCTTGCAGCTGGTGGAAGATGTATTTGCATCGCTGGGCAGAAGCACAATGTTCAGGACATCCAACATGCCTACCTTCAAATGGAACCCAAAGAACAAGGTAAAGGAACTCTGCACCATACATACAGACAACAATGGCAGGCTAAGGAAACGCCGTCTTTGTTCTTTTCTGGGCTGTCTTTGTGCTCTTTGTGTCGTGCACGCATGCGTATATCGTATGCATACCTGTAATATGTGATTGTACCCGGGGTCTCTTTTTCTACATGTATATGCGAAGTGTGTTCTATTTGGTTGTTCGAAGCTGGTCGGTGACATTAACGTGCAATCGTGCTATTGTACTTTGATTGCAAAGGTTTTATGGTTCAAAAGGGAAAGTCGATTTCCAAGCGGACGCTTTCGTCGACAAATACATAAAGAGGTTTAAAAGCGATTGGTAGGCTTCAGGGCAGTTTATTAGTCAGTGATGAAAGCTTACTTTTTGAGAAGGATCAAAGTAGCAAGTTAAAGAAACATTGGTCTAATCGAATGGCCCTGCTGAGAAGGCCAGCAGGCAAACCTAGCAGATGTGTTAACTAGACTGTGGATCAAGTCAGATCCATTCAGTGGTGCATGAGGAGTTATCGACGTGTGGCTAAATGTTCATTTTGCAATGGACCACACAATGTTCGCTCCTCGGCCTAATGATTGGAGGTCACTAGTACATGTAGGTGTGTATCATTTGAAGATCACTTAGTTGAGTGTATTTTTACTACTGGGGAGGGAACGGATCAAGGGGTACACATGGAATATGATGAAGATACTGCTACAACCCAACAAGCTTCAACTCACATGGCATCTGGTAATAGCATTTAAACAGTGTGCCTTTAAACTGAGTTCTGAATACATTAACTAAACTCTCTATCGTACTGAACTACAGTTTTCTAATACTTGATTACATTGGTTTGATTCTAGGTAATTGATTTGTATTAATAGAAATTATGTTATTTCACCACTTGTTAACAGCCGGTGAATAAAGAAATAATTATCTGTAGTTAACTACTGCAGGGTATTTTGTTATTCAGTTTTAAAAGCAGTACTTTTAATCTTGATTATGTTGGTTTGATATTATGTAACTTACCATATAAAACAGAATTAAATCAATGTACAATAATTCATTACAGCTGTGGTAGTTATACTTTGGTGAACATTTTAAATTAAATTTAAAATGTTCGCGTGCCCCCGGTTTCCCTCCCCCCCCCCCCCCCCCCCCCCACCGGATCCACCACTGCTAGGGGGAGCTTACAGCACTTCCCCATGCCCCCTTGCTAGGCGCATGAGGGTGCACCACCAACTGTGCCCTCAGACTACATTTTGCTGCGCATTTTTGCTCATTTATTTTTCATTGCATGCACCACTTTTTATTAGCTTCCATTGCTGCTGATTATCAGACGACACCTTTTACATTCGGTACAGAACTACCCTGATGGAGAACACAGAGGTAATAAGGCAGGATGAGGAAGAGTTGGAAGATTGTTCTGGATTCAGAATCAATCAATGGGAAACAGCTAAGGATCCAGTGTTATTGTGGGTGTTAGAGTATAACCAAGTTGGTTGAGCAGACACACCAGAAAAATTGAAATCATTAAGAGAGAACGCACTGCTGAACAAGGCTGCCTATATTATGGAGTAATAGTGCTAAAGTCTACAAGCAAAAGTATTGGACGGGATTCATGGTGGTGGTGAAAATGAAAGCCCTGCAACATGGTCATGTATTATATTGAGTTCATCACCAAGAACTGTGATAGTTGAAAGCTGATTAAACATGACCCCAAGTTGGCACCAGTACACCAATATGAATTTCCAGAAGGGCCATGGAGGGGAGGGGGTACACACAGACTTTGTGGGGTCATTTGAAGGGCAGCAATTTTTAGTTACTGTAGAAGCGCTCTCCAAATGGCCAGTGGTGGAAGATACATCCATGGACAAACACTGTATGAATACTATAATGTGAGTACTGTATTGACGGTTATGTTCACAAGGTAGGGAATTATGGTAGGGAATTCCCAACTGAACAAATTATGTCAGACAATGGACAACAGTTCACATGCGATATGAGTATGTAGTGGAGGCCATGGGACATGAGCATGTAGTGGAGGCCATGGGACATGAGCATGTAGTGGAGGCCATGGGACATGAGCATGTAGTGGAGGCCATGGGACATGAGCATGTAGTGGAGGCCATGGGACATGAGCATGTAGTGGAGGCCATGGGACATGAGCATGTAGTGGAGGCCATGGGACATGAGCATGTAGTGGAGGCCATGGGACATGAGCATGTAGTGGAGGCCATGGGACATGAGCATGTAGTGGAGGCCATGGGATATGAGCATGTAGTGGAGGCCATGGGACATGAGCATGTAGTGGAGGCCATGGGACATGAGCATGTAGTGGAGGCCATGGGACATGAGCATGTAGTGGAGGCCATGGGACATGAGCATGTAGTGGAGGCCATGGGACATGAGCATGTAGTGGAGGCCATGGGACATGAGCATGTAGTGGAGGCCATGGGACATGAGCATGTAGTGGAGGCCATGGGACATGAGCATGTAGTGGAGGCCATGGGACATGAGCATGTAGTGGAGGCCATGGGACATGAGCATGTAGTGGAGGCCATGGGACATGAGCATGTAGTGGAGGCCATGGGACATGAGCATGTAGTGGAGGCCATGGGACATGAGCATGTAGTGGAGGCCATGGGACATGAGCATGTAGTGGAGGCCATGTGTATACTCCGATACGTACAGTATAGGGGTTCTACATACCTTGCGATGTGTCTCCAGTGACCTCATTCTTCTTCCCAGCTGGTGAAGGTTTGATTGGTGCATACTTGACTTCAAATTCATCAGCCAGAGCAATCTCTCCTACTGCTGGTGTCTTCAGAGCATCAATAATGGTCCTCCATGTGTATGGGCTGGGGCCTTGTCGCTGCCATTGATCAATCACCTGTTCAAATGCATGCATGTTGCTATCTGGCCTTCCTGCAGCCTGGCTTTGGATAGTATCAAGAGTGGCCGATGGCAGACCTAACTGGATTCCAACAGCTCTCCACTTGGCAGGGATTATTGCGGCAACACCATTCATAAGATCTCTCGTACTTGGGGAAGACATGTCTCCTGTTACAAACGCAAACAAAGATTTTGTTTATTAAGCGACTCGACGAATACGATAGTTCAACTAAACTAGTGGTACTATTGCCATCTGGTCCATGTATAGGCCTACGCAAAGTTCGGTTATAATTTTAGTAGCTAGGCCATATAGTAGCCACTGATTTTCTGGGCTCCAATTTCCAATCTTTAACATGGAGTCAGCACACTATTCCTTATATTAAAGTCATCGTACCCAGCTCTGCTACAGCCAGTATAGAGGCAACATGTACGTGCATATATATTTAATCATAGATTGACGGTGGTATTGCAACTTAAGTCGACTGACTTAAGCCACAAATCTTATAGTTATTGTATTCATTTTTCATGTGGCTGATTATAAGATGGCTACAAAATCACTATTCCAAATCCTTATTGTACACGGGAAAAAGTGCTAGTACTATGAGGTAAAGCATTCAATCTGACTTCCAAACCGTTGTGTTTCCTAGGTGGAAATCGAACAGTACTGAGGAGATCACGCAAGTATAGTGGTTTTTTTTTTTCCATTCAAGGTCAACTGCATGCATGTAACTTGTGAGCACTGTATAACTTCATTTTTGAACATAGTTATACATTGTAGGCATGCATTCAATCATCATTTCTCCTGTGTTCGTGTCTCTGCAGCTAAACTGCTAAAGACGTTTATACCCGTCAAACATATCAATTAATGTTAAAAGGTCCATATAGGCTTTGCCAGACAGTTTCCAATATCAAGCCCAGCAACGCGAAGCGCGGGCCACGCTCAACTAGGGCGTGGCCCGACTACAGCGCAGTATCTACAACGCGACGACACGACAAAAGCAGCTGTTCAAGCCATGCGGTCAAAGCGATTTCTTCTTTAATTGCTTTGGCCCGCGACAAAAAGCTCAATTTGAGCCGTATTTTGCACCGAAATCTCCCCTTTAACAAAGAAACGCCATACGCATGCGCGGTGTGACACCCTAGTCTCGTTCCCAGACCCACATACGGCAGCAGCGGATGGATTACATCACCGCTACGCATATTGCGAATGCATATCACGCTAGGGACGAGACTATGACACCCCATGTCTTGTGGGCGGATCCCGGCCTGTCAGGCCAGGGTCCGACCTGCCAGGCCAAGTTGATAGTCCAGCCTGGCAGGCCGACCTGGCAGGCCGGGCTGGCCTTCGGCAACCCTGGTGGTAGTATGTGGACATGGTTCTGTTCGAGGCACCGAATGTCATTCATTTCATCGTTCAAACCCATTTTAACTGAAACTGCATTCTAACTTTTATGCTATACTCACTGAATACTTTGTTATTTAGCTGCAATGTGTCTGTAGCCATACCTAACGCCCCCCCCCCCCCCCCTCCCCCCCCCCCCCCCCCCCCCCCCCCCCATAGCCCCATTCCTAGATCCGCCACTGTTTGTCCATACCGTCCAGGCCCGTAGGCTGGGGGGGGGGGGGAGGGGTCGGTGGGTTCGGTCGACCCCCCCCCCCCCCCCGCTCGTCAGAACTAGATCCGCTTGCCAACAAAATAATTTATTCATTACTTCTATATATACATGTACATGTATAGCTATAGCCCGTGAGAATGAGATAACAATACATGTAGGCTTAGCAACCACATGTAGGCTTAGCAACCGCGGGACATTCATTCTAAATGGGGTGCCCACGTCCCGCCCACAACAAACAGCAGCGCTAGCGGCGGAATAGGGGGAGGGTCCGTGAATTAAATTACGGGTTCCCATGCAAAGTTCCGCATACGATCAAGAATTGCGGAACTTTTACCCATGCATACTGTTAGTTGGGCGTAGCCCGACGTTTGTCACGCAAAAATTGTATACCGGGCGAAAAATGTACCGGCCTTGCCAAAAGTGTACCGGGTAGTGAGAAAGTACCGTTAGCTTTAACCAGCTACAAAGTAAGTTGTCGGTTAGACCTGGCGAAGAGATATTTGATGTCCTGGCTGATTTGCGTATATCTATACAGGCGCGAAGCATGCAGGATCCAGGACAAGGTTGAAAAACTGGGGAAGGGGGAGGGGGGGGGGGGAGGGGGGGGGCTAAATGGATGGGAGGGTGCAAAGGGGGTGGACCCCCCTCTTGCAACAGCTAGGGGGTATGGGGGAGCGCTGTAAGCTTCCAAACCAGAGTCTGGGGCGGAGCCCCAATATCCCAGGAAATTAATGAATTATTATGTTTTATCCTCACGAATGTACTACATACATGTACATGTATGTATAGGCTTAGGACGGTACTGTACCAATGTGCTTCGTGTATAGAGCGATACAACCCTTGTACATAAAATTAAAAGGGGTACCCAAAAAAACTGGGGGAGGGGGCCCTTGCCTACGGGCCTGCTATTGGTGCTAAGCTTTTTAACTGATATAAGCATGTCTACTGCTCATTATTTATTGCAATTTGCCTATATGGTCATTGATCAAATGACATGCACTTTCTAAATTTGGTATAAGTATTCATTTAACGCTTAACAGACTAGCAGGGTGTTTTTTTTTGTGTGCAAATATAATTGGCTAGGTAATAATTAACGATATCTGTTATCAAAATCCTCGTCAAAATCAGCAATAAAAAAGTGTTTCAGACTGAGGCATGTACATTGAGTTTATACCATTACATTCGCCTAACATATTCATAGTGGTTGGCAAATAAATAGCTACTTTGGAATGTATTGCACCTACAATACCGACGCATTTATGCTCAGTGAAGTGCACTATAGTGTCAGAATTACCAACTATATGTAACTGTAGGTTCAAGTTTTTAATTCAGCGAACTGTGTACAACATGTATTAAACTAGCAGAATACGTAATCCGACATCCTATATACATGTATAGCTAACAGTCCTTTCTGACTATCCGGTGCACTTTTGGCAAGGCCGGTACACTTTTCGCAACCAAAATTGTACCGCCCGGTACAATTTTGGTTGCGAAAATTGTACCGGGTGGTACAATTTTCGCCCGGTACAATTTTTGCGTGACAGGCAGTGTTTTAAAAAAATAAAAAAATAAAAATAAATAAAAATCATATTCATACCACACCTCCCTCCGCCCCCACCGATAAAAAATGGTCCGTGTTTATAAAATAAAACACGGGCCATTTTTTTTCGGTGGGAAATGTCCCAAATTCGCTGCTACATCATCAAGATTAACGCATTCTGCTAGAATCAGTGAAATTATGTCTATTCTTGCGTTTGACGTTGATGTCCTGTGTTTTCAAGGGTACTCAGCTGCATCGACAACTCACAGAACTATACTCTCTTGGAATTCGTTCCACCATATCAAATCCGCACTTTGTAACGTTTGCCGGCTTTGCCCCGCAGCTCCGGCCGGCGGTACCTTAATCACCCGTTAACGCTCCAACACAGCTCAGGCTTCAGTATCTTTCTTCGGAACGGACCATGATTCATGCCATAGAACTTGCCTTCGTTTCATCCACACCGATAAATAGGTCATTCACAGTTTAATAGTCTCACAAGCCCGTTATTGACGTCGACGATCGATTACAATGGACTGGGGACCAGGAAGAAGTCGTACTTATCCTGGTCCCCAGTCCATTGTATCGATCGTCAATAACGAGGTCTGGCTTGCGAGACTAAACTCACAGTCACTGACAGTACAGCAATCTAAAAGAACACGCGCTCGCAATAAGAACCTGATGTTAGCGCAAGGGGGGGCTGAGCCCCCCACCTCGATATTTGGGGGGGGGGGGGGGGGGGGGGGGGGCAATAGCCCCCCCAGCCCCCCCTGCTCCGCCGCGCCTGCTTTAGACTCGCAACTCGCAAGCCAGACCTACATGTACTTCATTATTGAACGGGAGCACAAACCTCTGGGCTATAGGCATATCCAAGTTTATATGCAATTATGCTATGTTTTGTGGCTAAAAAAATTGCAAAGCGGCGGGCGAGAGGGTGCTACGCCCCCTCCTGCTCCCACCCCCGCTCTTAATCAGTTCCACCTTATTGCTTTCCCGAACCTGGCCGTCCTATACATGTAGTAACTCGAGAACCAAGATGGCGGACAACTAATTTCAATGAATGTCATTGAAAAGGGTCTATTTCCCCAGCAGTAAAACGGTTTGCGGGAACCGTGCATATATTTGCTTTCAATAAAGGCCTTCGCATCCCGTAGGTCAATCTGTGGACGATTATGCATCTAACAACTTTCAATATGATATCCTTGCGGAAGAAACAGGACTCCTTGACGTTTTTATCCATACTGTTTTAAAGTTAGTACATGTTTACATACATGGCCTGAAAAGTGGTTCCCGACAGGGAACCCTTGTTCTCGCTCGGTTCCAGGCTTCCAGCTGCGCGTTCGTAGATTAAGTCAGTGGTCTTAAGTCACAACACCACCGTCAATCTATGATTAACATCTCTGATTTTACAACAGTTCATATCAGTACACGTACGCGCTTACCTGGTGCAGCTAGGTCGCTAGCCATGATCAGATCTAGCAGGGGTGTGTTGTAGTACTTATTGCAGAACAATAAGAACAAAAAAATGCTGGTATTCGCCGGCACGCCCCCACCTCTAAGCACCATATAAGCAGATAAGGAGAGGTGAGTTTACATATGGAGAACGTGACTGATGGAAAACTCAAGCCAGGGGCGGATACAGGATTTCAGAAAAGGGGGGGTTGTTAATGAATAATAAGACGAGCGGGGGAGGGGGGGGGGGTGTGCTGTCTGTCTTCGGCCGATTCAACGAGCGGGGAGGGTGGGGGTGCTGTGCAGTGGCGGATACAGGGGGGGGCAAACCCGGCCTATGCCCCCCCTAACTAATAAGGATACGCCTCCTGTCCATTGTAATGAATTTAATTATATGTCTTCAGCGCCGCACTGTCTTAGCTCTTGCAGGCGTTAGACCTGTTGTACGTGCTAAGTATCACCCCTGACACGTGGCTATTGTGCTTTTGAGCGTTCAGTTCGTACATTCGTTCAGCGTTCAGTTCGAATTCGTACATTCGTTCAGCGTTCAGTTCGAATTCGTACATTCGTTCAGCGTTCAGTTCGAATTCGTACATTCGTTCAGCGTTCAGTTCGTACATTCGTTCAGCGTTCAGTTCGAATTCGTACATTCGTTCAGCGTTCAATTCGTACATTCGTTCAGCGTTCAGTTCGTACATTCGTTCAGCGTTCAGTTCGTACATTCGTTCGTACATTCGTTCAGCGTTCAGTTCGTACATTCGTTCAGCGCTCAGTTCGTACATTCGTTCAGCGTTCAGTTCGTACATTGCGAATTTCAATTTCAATTGCCGTAGTAGATCAAACACAGCGGAACAATGTTCCTGCTAGATCACCAAAAGAATATTTTTAATTGGCTGTTTTTATTCCAAATTTAGATTGTCTCATTCAGCAATTAGATCTTCGATTTTCGGATCTAACTATTCAAGGTTTACGAGCATTATGTTTAATTCCTTCGCATTTTTACAAAGATGATGAAGAAGCTATCGTTGCAGACGACCTATACAAGTTTTATTGTGGTGATGAGCTAATTCCTCTTTGAAATTTATTAAAAATGTCAGTCTATCGCAGCACTATGGGAGAAGACAGCGTTAATGTTATTGTATGTGCACAAAGATATTGAACTTAATATTGATGCTATCATTGACAGCTATGGTCGAAAATACCCTCGGTCTAATTGACTGACCCTATTTGTGAAGTGTAACTGTTATAGGTATCTTTAATCATTTGTATCCGTGAATACCTGTTTTATAACTTCCAAAAGTGCAAAAAAAAAAAAAAAAACACCAGTGGCTAGGATTTAGGGGCGGAGATGATGGTGTTTACTGCGCTTTCCGGCCCAGCATCCTGGCAAGTTCGGAGGGCACGCCCCCATTTCATCCCTATATGCCCCCCCTAACACAAAATCCTGTATCCGCCCCTGCTGTGTGCTGTCTGCCTTCGGCCGATTCAACGAGCGGGGGGAGGGGGGTGCTGTCCGCGTAAAACTGCGTGCGAAAAAAAAAAGTATTTTGGACAAAAGGGGGGGGGGGGTTGCAACTTGCAACCCCCCCCCCCCCCCCGTATCCGCCCCTGCAAGCATATTGAGTCACGACGCGCGTGACGTCAATGCAACTCCTCTATAGCGTGGTGCAAGTAACGCCTGAGGTTTTGTCTTTACAACCACGGGTGCCGCGGCAGTGGGGCAAATGCAAGTGGACTCCTAAAACTATAAAGGGGGGCGCCTATATGAGAAAGTTAGTCAGTGGTATTTATTAAGCTACCCGACGAATATACATAGTAAATGGTCAGTGTGCAGCTGCAGAGAAGGTGGCAAACCTTTAAGGTCACTTCAAGTCACATATAGGGGAACTGCTATCGTGTGACCTAGCCAGGACCATGGTCTTGTGCAACAACGTTAACGATGTGAAGTGTGGAATTGGTTAGGAAGGTTTCAAAAAGATTTGTATATAGGGAAAAACAAACCAAGACTGTTGTTGTTTTCTATCAAGCTAAACTTAGCTGAAAATTTATCATAGCCACTGCCCCCACAGACAAAAATGGCCTTCTGAAGCTATATATGTGGTGTCAGTTACATAACAGATTTGTGCCATCCTTTTATAAGGCAAATCATTTACACACAGACAATCAGTCGTGTTCTTTCAGTCGCAACGTGTATGAAGCATTTTGTCTTACAATAATCTAGTTCAGACGAACCTGTATTGGCTATTTGGACAAAGTGATTTAACCTGTGTGGCTACATGTAAGTAACCCAGAACTGAAGGTGTGTGGTGAGAAGTCTTTCAGAAATACTTGTGTGTGTGTGTGTGTGTGTGTGTATCATGAGTATGTGTGTGAATGTACTTGTGTGTGTGTGTGTGTCACTGAATACTTAGCCACACAAACGTGTGGCAACTCATGGAGAGAGGTAGCAAGGAGTCCTGACGACTGTGGCCGAGGACTTATGTTTGGGTCTGGGCACCTCTCTACACCTGCATGTACTCTGAAGGAGCTATCCTAGAAAACTGAACAAGTTGGTGTGTATTATAACTATTATTTCTACTGGAGAACATTGTTAAAGCATTGGACTGCATGTGATCACTGAAGAAATATTGTATGGACATGGCTTGAGGGAAAGGGTATGAAGCCTGTGAGCTGTGGAAGTGACCTCTATTTGCACTACATGTATGTTGACTGGTGTGAGGTCAGCCTGGGGATGAGGCAGGCCAGTTGTGTTGTTAGTGTGATAAGAAGTCATGGTGGAGCCATCTATGTCCCCTGCTGTGTGTATGTGTGCCATCTCTGTCCCCTGGTGTATGCACGCAGTTGCCTAGGCTACGATCTACTATAACTGCTTAATGGTAACATCTCAGACATCCTGATATTGAGGGAGTACCACAAGCAAATGACAGCTGCCTTATTAATTGACCTATACATTGGGGGGAGGGGCATACAGTACTGATATAACTATGGAGTGAGGTCATGTGATTGTTACCCTGGCAACAAACACAAGATGCTTTTCAGAATAATAATATACACAAAAATGATGCAAACATGCATGAATGCAAAGTTTGGTGTAGCAAGGACGCAGAGAGGAATGAAATGATGGTAGAGTGTGTGATGTGAGGGCAGAGAAAAGGTGTAGGAGAGATGTGAGGATGACAGTGGACAGGTGATGGTTACATAGGTGCCGCGTCTTCAAGTGTCATCCCACTAACATGGCAGGTAACATCCGATACAATGATGGCAGGGGGAGGAGCCTTGACACCATTGTTGCTAAGCGTCTGGCTGGGCTGAGAAGCGGGTAGTGGACCTTGTGAAGATGGCTGTGGTTCCCCTGTGCCATTCTGGACCTGCACACAGGAATAGGGCAGTGGGGAAAAAGTTATAAACATCCAGCCTGGATTTTTTAGGCTGGTATTTAACAAAACTCCATCCTAATGGCATAGAAACTATTGAATAGTGTAAAAGCCAAATGGTAGTGTTGAACAATATACATAATGAATATGATTATTTAATTCATGGCTTCAACCCAGTTTTTGTTCCACATAATCTGGATAGAACCATTTGGTTTTTACACTATTGAGTATTCCCACCTTGGATGCCCTATCCCAGGATGGTTTTTACTTTTTAAACCAGACTGGATGTTTATAACAGTTTTCCTGTGATAGGGCAGTGGGTGGGGTAGGGGGGGGGGGGGGTAGGGAAACTCATAAAGGTGCTTGTCTTACCTCTAATTGGTCTTTAGAGGAAGGATTCTTTAGGATCACGAGGACATAGCACACCACCCTCTCTCTAAACCTTGCAGACACCTCTGTGCTGTATGGGTAAAGCATCACACTACGTGTACCACACACTATTCCATTTGGTGCCCACTCACCCTAGCTCCCTCTGAGGGAGGTTGGCCACATAAGACATGTTGGTGGTCTCCCTCCTAGTGCCCACGAGGACGGATATATCTCCCTTCCAGGTCCCTTCCTTCAGCTCACGTTCATTGACCTTAAACCTGCCAGGGGCAGCCAATCACAACATATGTAAGACCTTTAGCACATCTGTCTACACCTGTCTACACCTGTGCGACCTTTAGTACACCTATCTACACCTGTGTGACCTTTAGTACACCTGTCTACACCTGTGACATTTAGTACACCTGTCTACACCTGTGTGACCTTTAGTACACCTGTCTACACTTGTGACCTTTAGTACACCTGTCTACACCTGTGTGACCTTTAGTACACCTGTCTACACCTGTGTGACCTTTAGTACATATGTCTACACATGTATGAGCAATTATTAGGTTTTAGGACTGGGCACCCACATGTGCGGTGTGGTCTTGTGACTTGATATGAGACAATGTCCATGAACAACACACACACACACACACACACATACACATGCGAACAAAACACACACACACACACACACACACACACACACACACACCTCAGATGGTTGATGGAGTAAGGTTGGTTGAAGGCAATGAGGCATGCCTGGTAGCCTTTGTTTGCACTAACATCACTGGAGGAGATGGTACAGAGGGGCGTGATGGGAACGAGAGGAGCTATGGGGGGGGGGGGGGGTGGAGGAAGACAGGGAGCTTACTCTGCAGGCATAAGGTAACACCACAAATGTTACAATGGTTGGTACCGGTCAGTAGTGTAGTTACCACCACGTTACCATAGTTACCTATCACTCCATGACTCCTCAGTGCAAAGGGTTTCAAGCTGTTGGCATAGCGACAGGACACAAAGTTGAGAGCAAACTGAGCACTAGTGTTAGAGCGTCCCACGAGATCAAACTGTACATATCTGTGTGGGAGAGGAGAGCCATATATGGAGTGTTCAAAGGAGAGACTGGGGAGGGGGGGGGGCTGGGGGAGGTGGGGACATAAGGGGAAGAGGGGGACAGGAACAAAGGGGAGGAGGGGGATGCCCAATGACCTTTGTACCCTACACTACCTCCAGCCCAACCCTCCTTCCACACCCACCTCACCACCTGCTGGGGAAAGCACAGGTGCTGGTTGCCACAGCACTTGAACACAGAGTAGTCAAACAGCTTGTGCCAGTGCTGCTTGTCCCTGGAGACCTTGAGTGTGTACAGGAAGCACAGCCGGCACCTGTCCAGGTGGGAGGCCGTGGGGTAACCCCTGGAGCTCCACATAGTTCACCAGGTAGTTGTCCCCCAGGTCGAGGGTGCAGGAGGAGGGCTGGTGGTGGGTGTGGCTGTGGGCCACGTCCCTCTCGTGGGCCGTCAGACTTGTGGGGGGACCGAGCCGAGGTAGATGACCTGGTCGGCGAGGGTGGGGCTTCCCCCCTGCTTCATGCTGAGGAGGCTCTCAAATCCTCGGGTACAGGCCTGTGCTGGCTGGGCATAAGATGCACTCACGTAGGAGGGTTCCTGTCCACTTCTGAGGGAGGGAGGGAGGGAGGGAGGGAGGGAGGGAGGGAGGGAGGGAGGGGAGGGAGGGAGGGAGGGAGGGAGGGGAGGGAGGGAGGGAGGGAGGGAGGAGGGAGGGAGGGAGGGAGGGAGGGAGGGAGGGAGGGAGGGAGGGAGGGAGGGAGGGAGGGAGGGAGGGAGGGAGGGAGGGAGGGAGGGAGGGAGGGAGGGAGGGAGGGAGGGAGGGAGGGGAAAGATAATAACTATTAAAGACTGCATGTTAGTACATTCTTCTACATGCAGTTAAATATTTAAATATTCAAACACACAAGGGACACACAGCAATTCATGTACAATACAACACTTGAGCACTTACCAGAACACAGCAACACACCACTAAACTATTAAAAGCCCACCCCATCAAAACAGGTGTTGCATCCTCACCAAAACCACACCAATGGCTCACATATCATCCCAACCCTCATTGCTCCATTCAATATTCCACTATACCCTCCCACATATCAGACACCCACCCTCCCACACAACACACCCATCCTCCCACACATCATGCCCATCCTCCCACACATCACGCCCACCCTCCCACACATCACGCCCACCCTCCCACACATCACACCCACCCTCTCACATATCCGACACCCACCCTCCCACACATCACCCACCCAGCCTCTCACACATCACACCTATCCTCCCACACATCACACACCCATCCTCCCACACATCACATACCCATCCTCCTACACATCACACACCTATCCTCCCACACACACACCCAGCCTCCCACACATCACACACCCAGCCTCCCACACATCACACACCCAGCCTCCCACACATCACACCCATCCTCCCACACATCACACCCATCCTCCCACACATCACACACCCATCCTCCCACACATCACACACCCATCCCACACATCACACACCAATCCTCCCACACATCACACCCATCCTCCCACACATCACACACCCAGCCTCCCACGAGATCTCATCTCCAGCAGCTCAGGCTTCATCTGAATACGCAGGGCATCCAAGATGTACTGCCCATCAAAGAACCCCGAGGGCTCCACCAGCGCAAACAGCACGGAGGGAGATATTTCCGACAGCCTCACACAGG
>OX442415.1:29896804-30040927 GCA_949361645.1 Spongilla lacustris | reverse complement strand
GCAACTCCTCTATAGCGTGGTGCAAGTAACGCCTGAGGTTTTGTCTTTACAACCACGGGTGCCACGGCAGTGGGGCAAATGCAAGTGGACTCCTAAAACTATAAAGGGGGGCGCCTATATGAGAAAGTTAGTCAGTGGTATTTATTAAGCTACCCGACGAATATACATAGTAAATGGTCAGTGTGCAGCTGCAGAGAAGGTGGCAAACCTTTAAGGTCACTTCAAGTCACATATAGGGGAACTGCTATCGTGTGACCTAGCCAGGACCATGGTCTTGTGCAACAACGTTAACGATGTGAAGTGTGGAATTGGTTAGGAAGGTTTCAAAAAGATTTGTATATAGGGAAAAACAAACCAAGACTGTTGGTTTCTATCAAGCTAAACTTAGCTGAAAATTTATCATAGCCACTGCCCCCACAGACAAAAATGGCCTTCTGAAGCTACATATGTGGTGTCAGTTACATAACAGATTTGTGCCATCCTTTTATAAGGCAAATCATTTACACACATGACAATCAGTCGTGTTCTTTCAGTCGCAACGTGTATGAAGCATTTTGTCTTACAATAATCTAGTTCAGACGAACCTGTATTGGCTATTTGGACAAAGTGCTGTGTGGCTACATGTAAGTAACCCAGAACTGAAGGTGTGTGGTGAGAAGTCTTTCAGAAATACTTGTGTGTGTGTGTGTGTGTGTGTATCATGAGTATGTGTGTGAATGTACTTGTGTGTGTGTGTGTGTCACTGAATACTTAGCCACACAAACGTGTGGCAACTCATGGAGAGAGGTAGCAAGGAGTCCAGTGTCGCTGACGACTGTGGCCGAGGACTTATGTTTGGGTTTGGGCACCTCTCTACACCTGCATGTACTCTGAAGGAGCTATCCTAGAAAACTGAACAAGTTGGTGTGTATTATAACTATTATTTCTACTGGAGGACATTGTTAAAGCATTGGACTGCATGTGATCACTGAAGAAATATTGTATGGACATGGCTTGAGGGAAAGGGTATGAAGCCTGTGAGCTGTGGAAGTGACCTCTATTTGCACTACATGTATATTGACTGGTGTGAGGTCAGCCTGGGGATGAGGCAGGCCAGTTGTGTTGTTAGTGTGATAAGAATTTATGGTGGAGCCATCTATGTCCCCTGCTGTGTGTATGTGTGCCATCTCTGTCCCCTGGTGTATGCACGCAGTTGCCTAGGCTACGATCTACTATAACTGCTTAATGGTAACATCTCAGACATCCTGATATTGAGGGAGTACCACAAGCAAATGACAGCTGCCTTATTAATTAACCTATACATTGGGGGGAGGGGCATACAGTACTGATATAACTATGGAGTGAGGTCATGTGATTGTTACCCTGGCAACAAACACAAGATGCTTTTCAGAATAATAATATACACAAAAATGATGCAAACATGCATGAATGCAAAGTTTGGTGTAGCGAGGACGCAGAGAGGAATGAAATGGTGGTAGAGTGTGTGATGTGAGGGCAGAGAAAAGGTGTAGGAGAGATGTGAGGATGACAGTGGACAGGTGATGGTTACATAGGTGCCGCGTCTTCAAGTGTCATCCCACTAACATGGCAGGTAACATCCGATACAATGATGGCAGGGGGAGGAGCCTTGACACCATTGTTGCTAAGCGTCTGGCTGGGCTGAGAAGCGGGCAGTGGACCTTGTGAAGATGGCTGTGGTTCCCCTGTGCCATTCTGGACCTGCACACAGGAATAGGGCAGTGGGGAAAAAGTTATAAACATCCAGCCTGGATTTTTTAGGCTGGTATTTAACAAAACTCCATCCTAATGGCATAGAAACTATTGAATAGTGTAAAAGCCAAATGGTAGTGTTGAACTTGTTGAAGCAATGAATATGATTATTTATTCATGGCTTCAACCCAGTTTTTGTTCCACATAATCTGGATAGAACCATTTGGTTTTTACACTATTGAGTATTCCCCACCTTGGATGCCCTATCCCAGGATGGTTTTTACTTTTTAAACCAGACTGGATGTTTATAACAGTTTTCCTGTGATAGGGCAGTGGGTGGGGGGGGGGGGGGGGGGGTAGGGGAACCCATAAAGGTGCTTGTCTTACCTCTAATTGGTCTTTAGAGGAAGGATTCTTTAGGATCACGAGGACATAGCACACCACCCTCTCTCTAAACCTTGCAGACACCTCCGTGCTGTACGGGTAAAGCATCACACTACGTGTACCACACACTATTCCATTTGGTGCCCACTCACCCTAGCTCCCTCTGAGGGAGATTGGCCACATAAGACATGTTGGTGGTCTCCCTCCTAGTGCCCACGAGGACGGATATATCTCCCTTCCAGGTCCCTTCCTTCAGCTCACGTTCATTGACCTTAAACCTGCCAGGGGCAGCCAATCACAACACATGTAAGACCTTTAGCACATCTGTCTACACCTGTCTACACCTGTGTGACCTTTAGTACACCTATCTACACCTGTGTGACCTTTAGTACACCTGTCTACACCTGTGACCTTTAGTACACCTGTCTACACCTGTGTGACCTTTAGTACACCTGTCTACACTTGTGACCTTTAGTACACCTGTCTACACCTGTGTGACCTTTAGTACACCTGTCTACACCTGTGTGACCTTTAGTACATATGTCTACACATGTATGAGCAATTATTAGGTTTTAGGACTGGGCACCCACATGTGCGGTGTGGTTTTGTGACTTGATATGAGACAATGTCCATGAACAACACACACACACACACACACATACACATGCGAACAAAACACACACACACACACACACACACACACACACACACACACACACACCTCAGATGGTTGATGGAGTAAGGTTGGTTGAAGGCAATGAGGCATGCCTGGTAGCCTTTGTTTGCACTAACATCACTGGAGGAGATGGTACAGAGGGGCGTGATGGGAACGAGAGGAGCTATGGGGGGGGGGGGGGGGGAGGAGGAAGACAGGGAGCTTACTCTGCAGGCATAAGGTAACACCACAAATGTTACAATGGTTGGTACCGATCAGTAGTGTAGTTACCACCATGTTACCATAGTTACCTATCACTCCATGACTCCTCAGTGCAAAGGGTTTCAAGCTGTTGGCATAGCGACAGGACACAAAGTTGAGAGCAAACTGAGCACTAGTGTTAGAGCGTCCCACGAGATCAAACTGTACATATCTGTGTGGGAGAGGAGAGCCATATATGGAGTGTTCAAAGGAGAGACTGGGGAGGGGGGGGGCTGGGGGAGGTGGGGACATAAGGGGAAGAGGGGGACAGGAACAAGGGGGAGGAGGGGGATGCCCAATGACCTTTGTACCCTACACTACCTCCAGCCCCACCCTCCTTCCACACCCACCTCACCACCTGCTGGGGAAAGCACAGGTGCTGGTTGCCACAGCACTTGAACACAGAGTAGTCAAACAGCTTGTGCCAGTGCTGCTTGTCCCTGGAGACCTTGAGTGTGTACAGGAAGCACAGCCGGCACCTGTCCAGGTGGGAGGCCGTGGGGTACCCCTGGAGCTCCACATAGTTCACCAGGTAGTTGTCCCCCAGGTCGAGGGTGCAGGAGGAGGGCTGGTGGTGGGTGTGGCTGTGGGCCACGTCCCTCTCGTGGCTGTCAGACTTGTGGGGGACCGAGCCGAGGTAGATGACCTGGTCAGCGAGGGTGGGGCTTCCCCCCTGCTTCATGCTGAGGAGGCTCTCAATCCTCGGGTACAGGCCTGTGCTGGCTGGGCATAAGATGCACTCACGTAGGAGGTTCCTGTCCACTTCTGAGGGAGGGAGGGAGGGAGGGAGGGAGGGAGGGAGGGAGGGAGGGAGGGAGGGAGGGAGGGAGGGAGGGAGGGAGGGAGGGAGGGAGGGAGGGGAAAGATAATAACAATTAAAGACTGCATGTTAGTACATTCTTCTACATGCAGTTAAATATTTAAATATTCAAACACACAAGGGACACACAGCAATTCATGTACAATACAACACTTGAGCACTTACCAGAACACAGCAACACACCACTAAACTATTAAAAGCCCACCCCATCAAAACAGGTGTTGCATCCTCACCAAAACCACACCAATGGCTCACATATCATCCCAACCCTCATTGCTCCATTCAATATTCCACTATACCCTCCCACATATCAGACACCCACCCTCCCACACATCACACCCATCCTCCCACACATCACACCCATCCTCCCACACATCACGCCCATCCTCCCACACATCACGCCCACCCTCCCACACATCACACCCACCCTCCCACATATCCGACACCCACCCTCCCGCACATCACACACATCCTCACACACCTCACATCACACACCAATCCTCCCACACATCACCCACCCAGCCTCTCACACATCACACCTATCCTCCCACACATCACATACCCATCCTCCCACACATCACACACCTATCCTCCCACACACACCCAGCCTCCCACACATCACACACCCAGCCTCCCACACATCACACCCATCCTCCCACACATCACACACCCATCCTCCCACACATCACACACCCATCCCACACATCACACACACCCATCCTCCCACACATCACACACCAATCCTCCCACACATCACACCCATCCTCCCACACATCACACACCCAGCCTCCCACGAGATCTCATCTCCAGCAGCTCAGGCTTCATCTGAATACGCAGGGCATCCAAGATGTACTGCCCATCAAAGAACCCCGAGGGCTCCACCAGCGCAAACAGCACGGAGGGAGATATTTCCGACAGCCTCACACAGGCTATGATGTCCTTGATGTCATCCTTGTTGTGATGGTTGTGGTCCATCCAGCGGGTGACCGCCTGGAAGATCTCCTCCTCGGGTACGTAGAGGGAGTCCCGGGAGAGGATGGCCAGGACGCACTCCTTGGAGAGGGGCAGGAAGGAGGGGCCGGTGAGGACCTCCTTGGCGTGGTGGTCCACAAACTGTAGGCACTTCTCGCTCAGCAGGGCCACCTTGTGCAGGGAGGCGTGGAGGAGGATGGGCAGCACAGAGTCCAGGTCTATGTGCTCACAGAGCTGGTGGCTGAGGGCCTCCTTGAGCATCAAGACCACGTACTGGTCTGCAAGGGAGAGGAGGTCCAACACCACCTGGGGGGGGGGGGGGGGGGGGGAGGGGGGGGGGGAAGAGGAATAGGGAAGGGAGGAGGGGTAAGATACCTTTAGCTCATATTTACTTTTCCACACCCTCCTACCAGACCACCCCTCCCTCCATATCACCTACCAGCCCACCCCTCCCCCCTACCCCTACCAGACTACCCCTCCCTCCATACCCCCTACCAGACCACCACTCCCTCCTACCTCCTACCAGACCCCCTCCCCTACCAGACCACCCCTCCCTCCCCTACCAGACCACCCCTCCCTCCCCTACCAGACCACCCCTCCCTCCCCTACCAGACCACCCCTCCCTCCCCTACCAGACCACCTGTCTGGTAGGAAGCCAAACAGGTTCAGGAAGTCCAACATGGAGTGGAAGCATCTTAAAAATAGTTTGTAAATAGAAGCAAACTTTCACAGGTACCCTACCCTCCCTAAAATATAGCCTCCCTTGTATTAAAAAGACTACCTCCCTTTTCCTTTACAACCCTCTCCTTTACAACCATCTCATTTACAACCCTCTCCTTTACAACCCTCTTCTTCACACTCCAAATCACCGTTGACCTAACCTGGAGAGGTTGGTTATCATAGTCTAGGCAACCGCTGTACATAAACTCCAGCAGCAGTTTGAATGCCTCCAGGGGCACATTGGGCAGAGGTATCTCGTCGCTGCTGTTGGCCTCCTTCATCTTCCCGTAGAAGAGGCGATCAAAGTAGTCCGACTGAGAGGCCAGTATGAGGCGATGGGCGGGGACTGGCTGCCCCTCCACTACAAAGGTCACATCCACGTACTTCTTGTTGTCCAGAAGGTCTTTGAAGTGTTGCTGCATGAAGCCGACAGCATTGATGTGCACTGGAGGGGGTGTGGCATATGAGCATGAAAGTGGTGGTGGTATTGTGTGTGTGTGTGTGTGTGTGTGTGTATGTTGTGGTATTGTGTGTGTGGTATTGTGTGTTGTGTGTGTGTGTGTGGTATTGTGTGTTGTGTGTGTGTGTGTGGTATTGTGTGTTGTGTGTGTGTGTGTGGTATTGTGTGTTGTGTGTGTGTGTGTGTGGTGGTGGTATGGTGTGTGTGTGTGGTATTGTGTGTGTGGTGGTGGTGGTATTGTGTGTGTGTTGTGTTGTCCAGTGTGTGTATGCATGTGTGTGTGTGTGTGTGTGTGTGTGTGTAGGAAGCAAGGATAAGTATCAAGCAGAATAAGGTGCAGAAAATATCACGTGTCAATACCACACATATAACAGAAACAAACACATTGACACAAACAACCACACACACACACACACACACCACCACCACCACACCACAGGTGCGCTATCGAAGGATGAATATCAACTTCTCAGCTGCCAGCACTACGAATAACGTTAGTCCTTACCTACCCGAGGTACTCGCTTCTCTCCCTACCTACCCGATACTAGCGCGCTGTTCTTGCCCGCCAGTGCTGGGGTTTGCGCGGTGGCGGCGGGGGCCTGGACGGCTTGGGGCTGGGCTGTGACTACAGTGGTGCTGCACGTGGACTCCGCAGCAGTAACGGCCGAAGAGACCGAGGTCGCGCGGGGAGTCTGACCTTCCTCCATCACCGTGCTGTCCGTGTCGTCTCCGCTCCCGAGGTCTATGAAGGCCTCTTGACTCGCTCTCGAATTTGAGCGACGCTTACGCTGAAGGTGAAGAGGTGTGGAAGCGCGAAAGGGAAAAGGTAGGACAGGTAACAAATAAACAACGCGGTCAGAAATACAAAAAAATAAACAAAACAACAAAAAAAACTCCTCATCAACCGTACCTTTGCGTTTGGCGCCTTGTGCCAGCAGACATCAGTGAATGGACAATACAAGATAGCGCTCTTTCAGTTAGGATAAAGGACAGACAATGTAATTACCTCTGCGTGCGGCGGAAAAGAACCCAGTGGGATACCAGCCATTTAGCAGTGTTACTTTTAGTTGTTCTATTTACAGCCGTCCCTATACTAGTTCCCGGTCCGAAACGTATTACTTGTGTTATGTAACATTCCCCGGTAAAACTTCAGTAAATTAATGGATTTCTACTAGATTACTTCAACATATTTTCTTCGTCCCCAGTCCTGGGCTTGGACTATATTGAACGCAACTTGTACATTCAAATGTTTCTGTAGTAGCGTCAGCACACGCACGAGATAATTAGTTTAACGAAAACTCCAGTCGCCACATATATACATGTACACAGAAGTCAATTAGTTAATTGAAAACCTAGCAATTATAATGACGGAAAGTTAGCCTCGTCATATGATTATCCGTATACAGCGAAGCTTGTTGCACATAACAACCGGCTTAATGCGACTCAACAACGATGAAACCATGGATATTATGGGTACATGGAGATAGGTCACAGTTGTTATGGATAAAGTTTTTAACCTGGTGGGTTGTTTGCACCGGAGTCTGGTGTCTGTTTAGATACTGCATGGGATTCCCCAAATTCAATTTTAAACTTCGTTCGTTAAAAGCTTTCAAGCTCCTTAACCTATTTTATATCAAACCCACCGAAGCACACCGGTGAGTTCAGTTATCACTACTGAAGACCTTCCACGTACTGGGATATTGAGTGTTTGGTGGCACAGAGTGAGTCTTTTTTGTGTGGTTGTGCTGAAGTGGGTGGTGCCAAGCTGCCAAGTGAATTGTGACCTCATACTCTCCACTTTCACAGAAACACTATCATTCGTCACTTATACATTCTGATACAGTTAGGATATGTACATACCTGGTACAAAATGGCACCCTGTATCAGAATGTAGGTGACAAATCAATTGGAAATCAAGACTTCATTCAACGGCTTCAAGTAATGTTTTAATGATAGGTTTAAAATCCTAATAAATTCTAAGAGGGGGGAAGTTCGATACCCAAGAATATGCCAGCATAATATTATGATGTGCTCTGCAACAAGGTATAGCTTCATTATTTCAAGTATCACAAAAACTAAAGCTAATCACCATAGCAACCAAATATGAGTCAATACCTTATTTTTGACCCTATATAAATTGGCTGACTTTGACGATATGTGATGGTTGCTATGGTTGTCCAATCAAATCAATTGATTACATAATCTTGAAAGTGAATAGAAAATTGTGTTTCTAGTGTGCATATTGTAAACAGCTGTTCAGTCTTTGTAGCACGAAGTGTGAAATAACAGAGGCAACAATTATACACTCCCAAAAGTGCAAATAAATAATACCAGAATGAATGGACTCAATAAATCCTGAGACAATACAAAACTCCTCAGCGTAGGAAAATTCCACGTTTATGAATCTTTCACAATGCAGTAAAAATCTTTAAAATCACAAGGCAGGCTCTGACATTGTGAGTTTGATGAAAAGTGTATATAAACATCATAATTAGGTAGATCTGTAATTTAAGTGTAAACTTTTATATGATAAATCCAGGTACAGGAGATTTATTTGAACAAACCCTCTGTAAATCTATAGTATGACCTGTTTACTTTAGAAAAATAAAATAAAAATTGCTTGGGATTATATACTGCTGGACTTGAATCGCTTTCTGTCAACCCTACTGAAAACGCATTTTAAATGAATTACTAATCCCTTAAAATCCCTTCGTTAACTTCGTAGTCACTACTGAAAGTCCATACACATAAATAAAATATTGGCGGATTTTTACTGCATTGATTTGAAAAGTTGATTGGTTTGAAAGAAAAATGCAACTTTCAATTCTATTTGAGTTAATTAATATATTAAACAGCACTCATAGACAATATAAAAGTCTGAAGTCATTGTGTCAATCCTAAGCTTCAGTACATTAATCTAAACGTATTATGCAGTTTTGGCAAGTTCTGGCTTGGGGTACCTTACGCAGCATCACCAGGGTCCCCTTGTTATAATTAAGGGGGCGGGGTTAATTCATTACCTCATACACGTACCAAGTGGTCCAGTACCGGTCATCTGCTATGGGCTGTGATCACGTCTTACACTAAATGCTGGCCATTACTTCAAATTCTGTATTTTTAATCAAGCTGAAGTATTAAAAATGTGTGAAAAATAATAACAATAAAAAGCAATTTCATGGTAGTTTCTCCGTTAAGAGGTTGTAGTGTTGGCTCTGGTGCAACATTACGGCATACTTCCACCAGCAACAAGGCAGTAATAATTAGCGCCTAAGTCATGGTGCGGTTAATACATTTGGTGTCATTGGAGGAGTGCTTTCTCAGCTCAGTGGTCTGTGCAGCTACTCCTGTTGCCACACCCACTTTCAAAAGAGTTTTAGGGTTAAGTGGGAATGTAACAAGCTGAAGACCCAGTTTGGAACCAACAGGTCAGCTGTGATTGGCATTACTACCCATTTCCTCCTGGACACCCAGATCAGCTTGCCAACAGGACTCCGCAAGGACATCACGCAGTTTGTTGTGGTGGGAAACGACATCACCACCCCTTTTGCAGGTAACAGCATGATGGCCAAGTGGGTCCAAGGCAATCTCAGGGCACAGTGGGCAGCATGAACCATATGAAAGGTCCAGGCCAAGCCACCACTTAATGGCAACCTGAAATTGGGAAGGGTCAAGATGGAGACCAAGACCCTCTGAAGGAGTAACAGACAGCCATGAACCTGCATGAGGGGAGGAAACAGACAGCAAGCGGGCCTTGTCAGCGATGGAGGACATATCCAGGAGAACCTTGAAGAGGTGGTCATCCAGCTTGGAGGAGAGGATCTTTTGGGTGACTAGAGTCAGCAGAATACAAAGTGAGGCAATGTAAGCTACCGGGGAGTGCTGTGTGAGGGAACGCAGACCCAGACCACCTCTACTCAGGCTCAGCCTAGCCTGGTGCTAGGCATGATCAGATGTTTGGTAGCCCTAAAGAAAAAAGAGACGGTGCATGGATTGCAACCGATTGTAGTTGAATGTACCTTTTGCCGCCTGGCTGCAAAGTGTGCTAGCATGGCAGTTATGGCGCTTTAAGAGGTGTGCCTGAGATACGACTGAGCACTTACCAATGTCCCTCAACATTGCAAATTCTCCAATGAACTGAATTGGGTCTGTGTACCATTGGTGGTGGAGTCATATGGAGCTTGGGGAAAGGAGGCTTTGGAGTCTATCTCCCAGCTAGCTTCTCGATTAAAAGCAGTGGTTCTTACCGAACTTAATGCCATTGCCATAGTGATGTATAGTGTACATTATGTGTAGTCTAATTGTAGGCAGAATAATAAATTAGTATGTTTACTTATAAACATGTACCAGTATACAGACAAAGATATGCTCTTAAGTAAACAGCCCTATTGGTCGGAAGGCTCTTTGGTTAGAAAGAATGGCTTTTGCACTGGCTCTCATCAAGGTTAGATTTAAGCGTCCATAGAGGTCTGCAATAACTTTTAACTTTGGTGGTGAGGAGTCATTTGGTCATTTGCTATGTGCTTGCAGGTTTCTGCAGCCAGAGCTGGGAAGCCACCGGACCAGCCTCACCCAGAAAGGCTGGGCAGAGGGGAGAGGTAACAGTAATATCAAAATGCCACTGGCTTTCCTCTTTCCTACCCTTCTACAAGTACATCAGCAGGACAAGAGTGGCTGTGGTCAGGAGTGAGCCCACTACCCATCTCAATCCTCACTGGAAAATGGGAACAATGGCAAATGCATCCCTCAGTTGGTTGTGCCAAGTCACTACATCTCCACCTCACTTACAGGATACGGCGTGGAAGGGAGTCAAGAGTGACTTTTGGACAGAGTAAACACAGGGAACCTCCGGAGGTATCCATACCAAGCCACCACTTAATAGCAACCTGGAATTCACTTGGGGTGAGGTGTTGATTATCAGCAGCACAGAAGCCTGATCTGGGAGCGGAGACCCAATCCACCATAGCTAAGGCTAAGCTGGGCACTGTGTGAAACCAACCGCACTGTCTCACATTATCATCAAACTTAAGTGGGAAAAACATTAAGTGAATACTGGATGGGTAAGGGCGACGTTGGCATTTGCTATACTAAGAGCCACAAATCTGTGCATAAGAGGAAGCAGAGTGAAATGGAGGTAGTGCAGTTCACATGGATGATGGGGCTGGACTACCCACATCAGCTTATGAATTATGTGCTATTACATGTGCGTGTGTGTGCATGTGTTCAAATATGTTATTTGTCTTTATATTATCCTGCCGCTGTATATTTGTATTGGTGTTGTTGAATTATTATAGTCATGGTTACTCGTCTCAGTTAAACATAATATTTATCATTATTAACAGTTTATGTAGTTGAAACTTTTCGCAGCAGACAAAAACATCTGCAACTTCGTTAGATGAACCATATTGCCCGTATGTCAATTGTGCTAATGAGGCTGGCCCATGCAAGCTTTGCATGTGTATTACAAGTTAAGTATAAATTAAATGTACAGATAAATGCAGAGTACAGGATTACACCAAACTCTACCCTAACCACACCCACACACCAACACATGACCCATAACATAAAAAACTACCTTCAAATTGAAGATGTATTGGGTTATAATTATGTATAAAATCACGTGACGTGCAGGCCGGCTTTTACATGTACATGTACAGTTTATGCTCCGCCTATTAATATAAATTGTTATACCTATGGTAATATCATGTTTACTAGGAAAAAGAAGAATGACCCTCGCCAGGTAAGTATCAAACGAGCTTCCATTGCATCATATTTGATCCCTCCTAGGAGGACACCGACTCACGACAACCCCCAGGCCCCGCTCTACGGGAGAACTCGCAGGTGAGCGGGCCACTCGTGCACGTTCCAGTTTGTACCCCCGCCCCGCACTCCTTACACGCTCCGCAGGGGTTCATCTGTCCCATGTGCATGGAGAAGCTTAAGTCTGCCGAGGCCCTCCAGGTCCACTGGGAGTCTGCCCACGGCAACGATTTTGGCGGGCCTGTCGGAGTCACTCCAGCAAAGAAGCAGATCAGGCAAGTGGTCTGAAAATAATACGACACAACTTTAAGCTTGCCTACCTCTATGCCTACCCTGAAGGAATGAACCGGTGGACACTCCTAAGGCCGCAAGGCTGGAGCCGTACGTACCCCCTCCGATGGAGGATGGGGCGAACGAGCTTGAGTACTACAAAGTTCAGCTCAAACTAGCAACAGACATTATCAACGTAAGGAGACAAGCGTGGACGCTTGTGCATCTGTATGTGCATCTGTATGTGTGTGTGTGTGTGTGTGTGTGTGTGTGTGTGTGTGTGTGTGTGTGTGGTGTGTGTGTGTGTGTGTGTGTGTGTGTGTGTGTGTGTGTGTGTGTGTGTGTGTGTGTGTGTGTGTGTGTTGCTTGCTAGTCTGGGTACCCAGTTGCAACTGATCAGTCAGGTACCCAGGCTATGTGTGTGCATGTGTGTGTGCCCACGACATGATGATCGAAGTAGCCATAGATTATTTGGACACGTAGAGAACTTGAATATTGCTTGCGTACACACACACACACACACACACACACACACACACACACACACACACACACACACACACACACACACACACACACACACACACACACACACACACACACACACACACACACACACACACACACACCACTCTCACAGGAGGAGAGGAGGTACAGTACTGGACTGAGAGGCGATGTGACAAGACTGGAGGACATGTGCTCCAAGTCTGATGGGCAGGTCAAAGATGTGAGTGTTCGTCCTTTTGTGTGAGGTCTTCACTTGTGCCCCTCATATGTACCTTCATGTGTACCCTCATGTGTACCTTCATGTGTACCCTCATGTGTACCTTCATGTGTACCCTCATGTGTACCCTCATGTGTACCCTCATGTGTACCCTCATGTGTACCCTCATATGTACCCTCATGTGTGCCCTCGTGTACCCTCATATGTACCCTCATGTGTACCCTCATGTGTACCCTCATATGTACCCTCATATGTACCCTCATGTGTACCCTCATATGTACCCTCATATGTACCCTCATGTGTACCCTCATGTGTACCCTCATATGTACCCTCATGTGTACCCTCATGTGTACCCTCATATGTACCCTCATGTGTACCCTCATGTGTACCCTCATATGTACCCTCATGTGTACCCTCATGTGTACCCTTATGTGTACCCTCATACCCTCATGTGTGCTGACCAGGAGCTGAGAGCCATGAAGCAAATGTTTGAGCAGTCTGAGGAGAGTAGGGCAACAAGTACGTGTAACCATGCCAACCATGTATACATACATGTACATGTACATGGTATACCTTGTGACTGTAGCTACTGTTCATGTAACACCATTTTCATTGTGTATGAACAGTTTATTGCAGGATATCAATTTGTGTCAGTACATTAGGTGTTACCATGTGATTAACACCATTTTCATTGATGTGTTTACATGAACAATTTATTACACTGGTGTCAGTATTTTTAGATTAGTGTATATTGTACAGAGCTGTACATATCGCTGTATTCCACTGCTCAGTACTGTATCGCTGTATTCCACTGCTCAGTACTGTATCACTGTATGCTCATTGCTTGTATTGGTCCTTCACACTTCTGTATCGGCTCCGTACCATTGCAGTGAGCAATGAGCTGTATCGGCTGAACACTGAGAACTCCCAGCTGACCAAGGAGAAGCTCGATCTGAAGTCCACTTTTGACAAAGTGGCCCAAAAGGCAGCCAACCTTGTGAGTCCTAAGTGTCCTGTAATTAACCAGCTTACCACAACCTTGTGAGTCCTAAGTGCCCCTGTAATTAACCAGCTTACCACAACAACTTATGATCCATTGGTGTAATAGCAATGAAACACACACTGTAAAGTGTGTATTGTTTATTTTCATCATAATGTATGGTTCTAATAAGCACCGGTCCTTCATTGAGTAGTAGTCAACATAGGCCCATGGCATACAAGGGGCAACTCTTCCGGGCAAATTGTCGCATGCTGAATATTTCCGTAATTTCGTTTAATGACGGTTTACTGAACTGTTACACATATTCATTTGAGCATGTACATGTATCCTGGCCTTAAGGCAGTCACCCTTCTCTCACTCCACCCCGGTGTTGACCACACCCCTCCCCATATGTAGTCGATGACCACCACTAGTCTGCAGTCACGATTGGATGAATCCCAGGCCAAGGTGGAGGGCCTGCATACCCAGATCATAGGGCTGCAGGTTGGTTATGTGCACTGGCCATCTTTTGGGCTGCCTCAACCTATCACCTGTCACCCTTGTCTGATCCTCATCTTCACCCTCACCATCTGGCATCACCCTCACCATCACACTTACGCACCCTCACCCCACCTTCACCTTTCTATTCATCATTATTGGCCCCTTGCTCTTCATTTGATATGCCCACCTCCTCACCTATGCCCACCTCCTCACCTATACCTCTCACCTATGCCACCTCCATCTATCTCCACCTCCTCACCTATGCCACCTCTATGTATTCCACCTCACCTATGCCCACCTCCTCACCTATGCCACCTCCTCAGAGTCAGCTGAAGGATCAGGAACTCAAGAATGAAAGGCTTCTATCACAGCTGCGTCAGAGGTGGGTGTGGTCATCAGAGGTGGGTGTGGCCACATGCTGTGACATCAATAGTGCTCAGATGAGAGCATATCAAACTGCTTATAGTTAACCGTAAAGTAAACTTGTCCGCCAGCA
Source organism: Spongilla lacustris (assembly GCA_949361645.1). Classification (NCBI taxonomy): domain Eukaryota; kingdom Metazoa; phylum Porifera; class Demospongiae; order Spongillida; family Spongillidae; genus Spongilla; species Spongilla lacustris. The sequence continues at coordinate 30,026,218 of OX442415.1, read as the reverse complement.
ATCGAAATTAATTAAGCTAAGTTACCATATGGATAAACTAAATTAAACCTCTAACAGCATGGACAATGTCAGTGTCCATATATGGGAGGTCTGATTAACTGTTGTGGTTTCCAAAGGATCTATTGTGAAGTCCCTTATTTGTGACCTTATTTGTGACCTTATTTGTGACCTTCTTTAAAGAGGCGCTATTTCCATATGGTAGACCAATCATTTTGACCAGCTGGCACATTCATTGTCACACACAGCCTTCTATCAATAGGTGACCTTACAGTAATATGTAAGGAATTATTACCTAGTTATTGCCTAGCTATTGTTACCTAGTTATTACCTAGTTGTTGCCTAGTTATTGTTACCTAGTTATTACCTAGTTATTACCCAGTTATTGCCTAGTTATTATTACCTAGTTATTAATATTACCTAGTTGTTGCCTAGTTATTACTAATTGTACGTACTTGTACATGTATGTACCTGTTAACGTTACATGTAAATGCTTATGCTTATGCAATTTTTATTGATCAACAAATTAAATTCTTAAATACAGTTTCAAAGTGTTGAAGGGTGACCTCATTTTGGGGAGGGGGTCGTCGGAATCCATTGACCCCCCCCCCCCCCCCCCCCCCCCGCCCCCTGTGTACAGCCATGGTAGCCATTTGTATTGTCACACTAGCACCTCAGGGGGGGATACAGGGGATTGCAACCCCCTCTTTTGTCCACATTTTCGCACGGGACAGCCCCCCCCCCCCCCCCCCCCCCCCCCCCCCCCGCTTGTCTTATTATTCATTAACAACCCCGCCTTTTCTGAAATCCTGCACGTTCACACTAGAACCACATCACACTAGCACCACATCACACTAGCACCCACCACATCACACTAGCACCACATCGCACTATCACACTAGCACCTTAACACTAACTAGCACCGCATCACACTAGCACCACCACATCTCTCTCTGCAGGCCAGCACTGGATGATGTGAAGGTGTTGCAGCAAGAGCTCTCATCCCTGCACCTGATGCTGGAGCAGTCATCCTCCGAGAGGGACAAGCAGGTGCAGCAACTCACCTCTGAGAGGGACAGGCTGAGCGAAGAGAAGACACGCCTGTGTGAGCAGAAGGCCAGGCTGGAGGAACAGCTGGAGGGACTGAGGGGCGAGGCCAACAGCCTCACCAGGAAGGAGAACGTGGTCATGTGAGTGTTCATGTGATCATGTGAGTGGTCATGTGAGCGGTCATGTGATCATGTGAGTGGTCATGTGAGTAGGAGAATTGTGACCATGTACATGTACATGTAAGTATGAAGGAGAATATGACCATTTCATGTGAGTGTGGCTCTACATTTAACACTTGGCAAATTACTTTCCTGTCCACTTTCCCTTCCTTACCTACCACTGTCACTTCCTTAGTTACCACTGTGCCTCCTTAGTTACCACTGTGCCTCCTTAGTTACCACTGTGCCTCCTTAGTTACCACTGTGCCTCCTTAGTTACCACTGTGCTTCCTTAGTTACCACTGTGCCTCCTTAGTTACCAATGTCACTTCCTTAGTTACCACTGTCACTTCCTTAGTTACCACTGTGCCTCCTTAGTTACCCTCTCACCTCCCTCCCCTCAGTCTGGAGGGCCAGGTAGCTTCTTTGAGGAAAGACCTTGAAACTAAGTCAGAGCAGCTTGAGCGAAGGCACACCCAGTATGCAGAACTTCAGACCAAGTATGAAGGCTGTCCCAAACCTGAGGTGGTTGAGAGGTATGTCACACCCTGCTCCCATTCCACACCCACCGTGCCTTCATTCCATATCCACCCTGCTCCCATTCCATACCCACCCTGCGGTCCCTGCTCCCATTCCATACCCACCCTGCCTTCATTCCATGCTGACCCAAGGTTGTCCTCCATCCTTAGGTATGAGGCAGAAGTCGGGCGTCTACGTGGAGAGCTGAAGGAAATCAAAGATACTGTGTCTAAGTACGTCTGGTCCCCAGGACCTACAAATATCATCCATCTCTCCCTCCCTCCCTCCCTCCCTCCCTCCCTCCCTCCCTCCCTCCCTCCCTCCCTCCCTCCCTCCCTCCCTCCCTCCCTCCCTCCCTCCCTCCCTCCCTCCCTCCCTCCCTCCCTCCCTCCCTCCCTCCCTCCCTCCCTCCCTCCCTCCCTCCCTCCCTCCCTCCCTCCCTCCCTCCCTCCCTCCCTCCCTCCCTCCCTCCCTCCCTCCCTCCCTCCCTCCCTCCCTCCCTCCCTCCCTCCCCTCCCCTCCCCTCCCTCCCTCAGAAGGGACAAGGAGGTCCAGTCACTTCAGAGTGATCTCAGAGCTGCCCCAAAGCAGGAGTATGTCACCAGGTATGTGGAGGTGGGAGTATGGGAGTGTTGGTGGGAGGGTGGTGAGGAGGTGTGAGGTGCCCAGTGGATGTGGTGAGGAGGTGTGAGTTGCCCAGTGGGTGTGGTGAGGAGGTGGGAGGTGCCCAGTTGGGTTGTGGTGAGGAGGTGGGAGGTGCCCTGTGGGAAGAGTGGTGTGGAGGCGTTGTAATACTTGAGTTGTGTGTAGAGGGCTGGTGTGAGGGGATGCGGGAGGGTGTGGTCTATCACTGTACACCTCTGATGTTAGGCTGGAGGGTGACCTCAAGGAGGTGAGGCTTGACCTGCAGAGGAAGAACGAAGAGATGAAGAGGTTTGTGTGTGTGTGTGTGTGTGTGTGTGTGTGTGTGTGTGTGTGTGTGTGTGTGTGTGTGTGTGTGTGTGTGTGTGTGTGTGTGTGTGTGTGTGTGTGTGTGTGTGAAATTTGAAGTACATTAATAGCATGTCCATACTCATATATACATGTATAGTCAGATATACATGTACATGTAGGTATTACATCTTATACAACACATGTACATGTTGAGGCTGTGTAGCTTCCTATTCATATATATACCTGTCTATGCAGCAATGTTGAGTATGTACCTCCCTCCCTCCCTCCCTCCCTCCCTTCAGCCTGGAGCTATCCCACAAGCAACTGCAAATGGAACTGAGCAAGTTACCAAGGCAACAAGAGTTAGAAGGGTACGTGGTGACCACACCCATCACTTCCTTGCACTGTTGTGTGCTTGCAGGCGGGACTCCAGGATCAGGCAGCTGGAGTTGGACCTAGCCGCAGCCCCTAGACCAGAGAGGGTCGAAAGGTTTGGTGTTTGGAGGGAGAGGGAGAGGGTGCTTGGAGGAAGAGGGTGCTTGGAGGGAGAGGGGAGGGTGTTTGGATGGAGAGGGGAGGGTGTTTGGATGGAGAGGGGAGGGTGTTTGGATGGAGAGGGGAGGGTGTTTGGAGGGAGAGGGTGTTTGGAGGGAGAGGGGAGGGTGTTTGGAGGGAGAGGGGAGGGTGTTTAGAGGGAGAGGGGAGGGTGTTTGGATGGAGAGGGGAGGGTGTTTGGAGGGGAGGGTGTTTGGAGGGAGAGGGTGTTTGGAGGGGAGGGTGTTTGGAGGGAGAGGGTGTTTGGAGGGAGAGGGGAGGGTGTTTGGAGTGAGAGGGTGTTTGGATGGAGAGGGGAGGGTGTTTGGATGGAGAGGGGAGGGTGTTTGGATGGAGAGGGGAGGGTGTTTGGAGGGAGAGGGTGTTTGGAGGGAGAGGGGAGGGTGTTTGGAGGGAGAGGGGAGGGTGTTTAGAGGGAGAGGGGAGGGTGTTTGGATGGAGAGGGTGTTTGGAGGGAGAGGGGAGGGTGTTTGGAGGGAGAGGGTGTTTGGAGGGAGAGGGGAGGGTGTTTGGAGTGAGAGGGTGTTTGGAGGGAGAGGGGAGGGTGTTTGGAGTGAGAGGGTGTTTGGAGGGAGAGGGGGAGGGTGTTTGGAGTGAGAGGGTGTTTGGAGGGAGAGGGGAGGGTGTATGGAGGGAGAGGGGAGGGCGTTTGGAGGGAGAGGGGAGGGTGTTTGGAGGAAGAGGGAGAGGGTGTTTGGAGGGAGAGGGAGAGGAGGGTGTTTTGAGGGAAGTTGCCTTGTCTGCAGGTTGGAGCTGGAGATCAAATCTCTCAGAGAGCAGCTGTCTTCTGCTCCTAAGCAACAGCACCTGGACAGGTGGGTGGGGCAGGTGGTATCAGATGAATATGTGGGGACATGGTGTAGAGTGTAATGGTGGGTGTATGAAAGTCTAGAAAAGGAGTGTACAATGGTGTGCAAAGGAATGCAATGGTGTGCAAAGGAATGCAGTGGTATGCAGAGTACCTCCCTTCTCTCTGCAGTCTGCAGGCAGCTGTCACGTCCCTCCAGGCCTCCCTCCAGAAGGCCCAGGAGCAGCTGCAGGAGAGGGAGACCTCCTCCTCTGTGCTGCAGGAGCAGCTGGCCCAGGCCCAGGCCGCAGCCAGGCAGCATGGGGACTCGATGGCTGGGGCCAGGGGACAGCTGGCCCAGCTGCAGAGGGAGAAGCACGAGGTGGAGGTAACCTTGGCAACAACACAGCAGGAAAACAAACAGCTCAAGAAGCAGGCATCCCAATTGGAGAGCAAGTTGGACACCAGGTGAGCAGGTGTGCCTTGTGCCTGCAGCTCTCAAGGAGGAAGTGTTTCTTGTAAGAGGGAGGTTGCAAGATGTCAGGCCAGCTGACAGCTGTGTGGTGTTTACATACATGGTGATCTGGTGTACATGCAGCTGCTGCCTAGATACCAGCAGCTGTTTGTATGTGAGGGGGTGGTTATTAAATTGGACATACTTTTAATAAATGTGTAGCTGTTAGGAATGCAAACACTCATACTGATAATTGTATGGAGTACTCAATTGTAACTATTATTTATGCAAGTACTCAATATTTGAAAAAATTATGTTACAATGCAAGTATAAATTCAATGCCCCACCTTGCTCCCCCTACCCCCCCCCCCCCCCCCGGCCCCCCTCTACCTGCCCCCCACTACCCCCCCCCCCGGCCCCCCGTAGGGAGGCCCACATGAAGGAGCTTCAGGAGCACATACAGAAGCTGAAGGATTCCATGACACAGCTACAGGTGGAGAGGAGCGAGCTGATAGCCAAGGTGTGTGGGTGGGGGGGGGCTGATAGCCAAGGTGTGGGGGGTAGGGGGCTGATAGCCAAGGTGTGTGGGGTGGGGAGCTGATAGCCAAGGTGTGTGGGGTGGGGGTGTGGAGCCCTCATGCCCCTCCTCCCGATCCTCTCCTCCCCCTCCCTTCCTCCCCTCCTCCCTTCCTCTCATGTGCCTTTTCTCGTTGTGCTCCTTCAGATAGAGTCAGGTGAAGGTGTCTCCACAGCTCTCAGCCAGCTGGAACAAGAGAAGGTGATCTTGCATGTATATGTCAGGGTCACCTGATTTCATGTGATGAGATGGTCACCTGCTTACCACCTGTCTTCTCCCTCCCCCCACCCCCTCCCCCCAGAAATCTCTCCAGGAGAAGCTGGAATCAGTGTATGTGTCCCAGCAGGAGAGAACAAAGGAACATGAGCAGAAGATGGATGCCCTCAACACCAAGAACTCACAGGTGAATGATGTAAATAACTTCATTACCTGAGTCATGGTAAAACAGTCAAAGCGCACAAAGAGTTCATGTCCAGTGGTGTACCTGGTAAATTATGGGATTAATGCCATGTAAATGTAAATTTTACCTGACGATATACATTGTAACACCATGTAAAATTTTGTTTCAATATTTATTTAACCTTTACCTTCACATATGTGCCCCCCTCCCCCCTCCCCCTCCCCCTCCCCCTGATACGGCATAGCTATTGGACAACGTGGAGAGCTGTCGTAATGAGTGCCACACTCTTGAGACCCAGCTGCACAGGAGTGAGGCAGCTGCTAGCAGCCTGCAAGAGAAGGTGGAGGCAATGTCATCTGAACTTAGGAACAAGGTACTGAAGGGAGGGTACTCATCCCTCCATCATATTACACACTCCTTGCTCTTTCTACTCTCTCCCTTCCCTCTCCTCTCCCCTTCCCTCCTCCCTCCTCCCCTCCCCTCTCCTTTCCTCCTCCCCTCCCCTTCCCTCCCCCTCCCCTGCAGGACAACCTGTTGGCTCAGAAGGACAAAGATTTCCACCTGCACCAGTCAGAGCTGAGGACACAGCTCTCAGCCGCCATTGCTGAGCTGGAGAGCTCCAGGTCCCGGGGCACAGAGCTTCAGGAGAACATCACCAAGGCATGTCTGGTTCCCAGGCCCTTCACTGGCCATTCTCATAGTGTACACATGTAAAGTTCTGTAGCTAAATATAGCATGTATGTTCTACTCTGCAAAGTAACCCTTCATTTCACACCTCCTCCCCCTCCTCCTCCCCCTCCTCCCCTCCTCCCCCTCCTCCTCCCCTCCTCCCCATCCTCCCCCCTCCTCCTCCCCCTCCTCCTCCCCCTCCTCCTCCCCTCCTCTCCCCCTCCTCCTCCCCTCCTCTCCCCCTCCCCCTCCCCAGCTCCAGATGAGGTCCTCCCAGCAGGAGGGGGACCTAAGGGAGCAGCTGGCCAGCATACAGGAGAGAGCCAGGGCACAGATGGAGGACATGACCCAGCAGCTGAGGGCCAAGGGGCACTCCCTGGAGGAGGCCGAGGGAAGGTGTGTGCAGGAGAGGGCCAGGCTGGAGGGAGAGAAGGAGGTCCTTGTGGGGCAGCTGGGCGTGGCCAAGGATGAGCTGGAAAGAACCAAGAACACACTGCATGAGGTAATGGTGAGGTAATGATGAGGTAATGGTGTAGTCTATGGCGAGGTAATGGTCCTAATTGGTGCCCACCCATTACATTATATTAGGGGTACAGTAGAAGCAATATCGCTGGTCTAGGCATTTGCAGGGTAGTATGTGTTATTTATAGAATACACTACATGTACTTCAGAATATTTTACTGTACTTCAGAATACAGAAGTACTTCCTTGCTCCAAGGCAACATGGTTCCACTGCTTGTGGTCCATGTTTTGACCTTTGTACTTTCACTTTCAGTCCATCCAGGCAGCTGAGGTGAGGGAGAAGGGACTATGTGATGAGCTGCAGAGGACCAAGGCTCTGCTCACACAGGAGATAGAGGCACTTAAACAAAGCTGCCAACAGCAGGTATGGGGCTGGGGCCAACACTGTCACGTGATGGTCAGGTGATGTGCACGTGTCCCCAGGCCACCAGGCTCTCTGCCACGGAGGAGCAGCTGGAGGATTGCAGTAGAAGGTTATCAGAAGCAGCTGTGCTGGCTCAGCAGAAGGAGGAGGTGGGGCAGGGAAGGAGTGGGGAGGAGGGCAGGGAAGGAGGAGTGGGGAGGAGGAATAGGACTGTGTACAATTCCTAGTGAACATTGGTGTGGTCCCTTGTTGCATATTAGTGGTGTTCCCTAGGTAAATATTACTGTAGCCCTCTGGGGTAAACATGTGTATCTACATGCGTACGTATGATCTAATGGTGCCCATCCAACAGGAGTATGCCAAGTTACAGCAGGTGTGTAATGGCCTCAACCAACAGCTGTCAGACGAGAAGGTATGTGTGTGTGTGTGTGTGTGCCTGTGTGTTTTGTGCATGTGTGCCTGTGTTATGTGTGTGTGCCTGTGTATGTGTGTGTGTGTGTGTTACATGTATATGTGTGTGTATGTGCGTGTGCATGTGTGTGTGTGTTTATGTACATATATATGTGGGTGTGTGCATATGTTAGTTCATACACTGTACAGGTACAGGTACACTGGTGATTAGTGCTGCATGATAGTAACCAGCTGGTCTGTAGGAATATCTTATGTGTTCCCCAACTGAAATAACTTAATAATAATAACCCCAGAGAATGGAGGGGGGAGGAGGGGCTGGTGTTCACCAACCTAAAGAGAACCGCAAAGCCCTGCCCTAATTATGTAAGGGGAATACCCCACCCCCCCTTCTTGCCCTCCAGGCATCCAGTACTGCCACCATTGCAGACCTCAGGAGTGAGGTGACTGCTAAGGCAGAGAAGCTCTTGAAGCTGGAGGAGACGGCTGCATGTCTTGAGGTGAGTCTGGGTACCTGTAGCCCATAATGGGTGGCTTGCATACCATAGCCTGTGTTGGTTGGCATGGCAACATTGCTCTCCCCTTGCAGAAGGAGCAGGAGAGGCTGAAACATGAGGTCAGCTGAGGGCCTTGTGTAGGGGGGCAGGTTGTCAGGGATACATGTGTCCTTGCGATGTAGCTCACATTGGAGCAAGCGTCTGTAGCTTCCCTTCAGACACAGCTACAGGAAGAGAGGAGGAAGGGGGAGGTGGCTGTGAAATCACTGGAAGATAAGGTATCTTCCATGCCATTTACCTCCTCCCATGCCATCCTACCTCCTCCCCATGCCACTTTAGGTGGCTTCCAGGGAGGCAGAACTCCAGATCCAGGCAAAGGCACTACAGGTGTGTGGTTGCTAGGAAACCTAGGCGTTAATGCACTATAATTAAATTTGATTGTCCTATCCCTCCCCCTCCTCCCTCCTCCTCCCTCCTCCATCCTCCTCCCTCCTCCTCCCTCCTCTCTCCTCCATAAATTTGTACTCAGAGAATTATTACAATGTATGTCATTGCGTATGCCAATTAATGCCCACTTCTATTCCTTTTCCCCAGGCTCAGATCAATGAGCATAATACGACTCGACAACAGCTAGAAACCAAGGTTGCTAATCAAATGGCATTCCACGAAGAGGTAGGTCTGGGCACTGTACTTGGTATAGCTTCAGATAGGCCTGGGCACTACTGGGCAAGGCTTCCCTGGGCACCACCAGCTAAGGCTTCAGATAGGCCTGGGTATTAGGCCTGGACACTATTGGGCAAGGTTACGGATGGGTCTGGGCACTATTGGGAAAGGCTTCGGATGGGTCTGGGCACTGTTGGGCAAGGCTTCCCTGGGCACCACCAGCTAAGGCTTCAGATAGGCCTGGGCACTAGCTTCAGATGGGTCTGGGCACTGTTGGGCAAGGCTTCAAATAGGTCTGGGCACTGTTGGGCAAGGCTTCAGATGGGTCTGGGCACTGTGCTGTTCTCTGGTTAGATGACGGCCATGAAGCAGAAGTGTGACCAGCTAGAGGCGCGGCTGAAGGTAAGGGGACATAGCTGTGGTGTGGTGTGGTGTGGTGTGGTGAGGTGACCACCATGTCCCCTTTAGGAGCAGCTAGCTAAGGCTGCCAGCCTTGAGAAGGAGGTGTCCACCCTCACCCTGTACCTCCAGCAGAAGGTAGGCGTGGCCTGTGGGTGTGGTCATATGTACTTGTCTGGTGGGAGTTGTGTTGTTGGCAACACCATGACCATGTATGGTAGTCATGACCATGTATGGTTATGTGCTCTCTCTTCCCCAGACCAGCTATGCCACCTCCATTGAGAGTGAGCTACAGTCCAAGAGAGCTGCAACTGAAGCACTGCGAGCAGAGCTGGAGGTAGGCTGGCCCCCCAGAGGGCCATGGAGTACCGTTTGTACACAGTGTGTAACGTATTACCTCTCCCCCCCTCCCCCCTCCCCAGAGTAACCAGAAGAAGTTCGAACAGAAGTGTGAGGATTATGAGAGGCAGCTAAAGTCTGCACATCAAGAGACAGAGGTAAGAAATCCTGATACTGACTTATCGGGACATTCCATTGCCTCCCTCCCTCCCTCCCTCCCTCCCTCCCTCCCTCCCTCCCTCCCTCCCTCCCTCCCTCCCTCCCTCCCTCCCTCCCTCCCTCCCTCCCTCCCTCCCTCCCTCCCTCCCTCCCTCCCTCCCTCCCTCCCTCCCTCCTCCCTCCCTCCCTCCCTCCCTCCCTCCCTCCTCCCTCCCTCCCTCCCTCCCTCCCTCCCTCCCTCCCTCCCTCCCTCCCTCCCTCCCTCCCTCCCTCCCTCCCTCCCTCCCTCCCTCCCTCCCTCCCTCCCTCCCTCCCTCCCTCCCTCCCTCCCTCCCTCCCTCCCTCCCTCCCTCCCTCCCTCCCTCCCTCCCTCCCTCCCTCCCTCCCTCCCTCCCTCCCTCCCTCCCTCCCTCCCTCCCTCCCTCCCTCCCTCCCTCCCTCCCTCCCTCCCTCCCCAGGAGGAGAAGGACAGAGCTGATGCTTTGGAGCAGGAGCTGGAGGGAGCCAGAGCTGACTTTGAGGTGTGTGGGCAGGAAGTGGGTGTGTCAATGGGAGGGGTGTGACATGGCTCCCTTCATCAGGACCTTAATGGTCAGTTAGACCAGATGGAGCAGAAGAACCAACAAACCGAGGAACAGCTAAACACACTGCGAGAGGAGCTTAATGGGGTGAGGGTGTGGTGTGAGGTGGTGTGGGGTGGGATGGGATGAGGATGTGGTGAGGGAAGGGTGCATGTATGGGGTTGTCCCATGTACATGTTGGTAGATGTGAATAACCTCCCATCACACCTCCCCCACATCCTCCCCACACTCCCCCACACACCCACACCCTCCCTCCACACTTCCCACACCCCTCCCCCACACCCTCCCCAGGTGAAGGGCAGTACCAGTGCTGAGATACTGAAGTTGGATGAACAGCTGAAGGAGGCTGGGGAGGAGCATAACCAGCTGCAGGAGGCCAAGGTGGGTGTTACCATGGTGATGATAGTGTGCGAGGGGGGGAGGGGCCATGTGTATTGTTAGATCACATGGCACATATTACAGCGTTCTCTGGAAGGTGAGCTAAGGGATAAGATGGCCGCCATCCAGCAGCTGAGCTCTGAAAGGTGAGGGGAGGAGGGGTAGGGGAGGAGGAGGGGAAGGGAGGAGGAGTGGAAGGGAGGGGAGGAGACAGGGAGACTGTTCCATGAGTTTGGACATCTTTTAGCTTCATGTTTTTTTAATAGTTTCAGTTCATAATTTGATTCCTACAGTCTCGTCACGAAGAATTGTGGTCTACTTGTAGGCATATACAGTGTACTGTACATGTACCTGTACATCTGTGTCTGTGGTGTGTGCACGTATGAACAATACGTGCCTCTATAGCTAGGAAATATGTTCTCAACACCTGTTCATAATATTTTTGCCCAAATCATTAGCAAGAATTATAGTGTGCAGGTGCCTTGAAGTGAGTGCATGGAGAGACTCACCTGTGGTCATGAAGGAAGATGCATGTGTACCATTGGGTTTTGAAAGTCACACAACGGTCATGTGACTGGCACCGTGGTCATGTGATGCAACGGGCACACAAAATTTAAACAAAATCATTTTCAAACTATGCAGGGACACCCTCCAATTAGAGCTCACCACAGTACACCATGAACTGGAAGATGGTAAGCGTCACTGGTCCAGTGAGAAGGCGGGGCTTGAGGAGGACAAGGAAGCCATCAGAAAGCAGAAGGAGGAGCTCTCATACCTCCTGTCCCTGGCACAGGAGAATGTAACCAAGGTAACAGCTGTGGGAATGTAACCAAGGGAACAGCTTTATGAATGTAACCAAGGTAACAGCTGTGGGAATGTAACCGAGGTAACAGCTTTATGAATGTTAACCATTGGGGATGTAACCAAGGTAATTGCTTTGGGATTGGTATTGTCTCAGTTGCAAAGCAGGTTCATCTCATGTTACTAGGCACTATACATGTACATGTGTACTTAACTGTTAGTTGCTACATGTACATGTTGTATGTGTAACATTGTGTAGTAATTTACTGTGCTTGGGTCTGTAATCTACTGTGCTTAGGTCAGTAATCTACTGTGCTTAGGTCAGTAATCTCTGATACCTTTCAGCTCTCCGATGACCTCTCCAAGTTGGAGAAGGACACAAGTGAGAAGATAGCTACTCTGGAGGAGGCCCTGGTGAGGGGTGTGGTCTGGGAGGGGTGGGAGAGATCACATGTGCACTAGCACACGCATGCATACAATTGATATTGACCTCTCACCTCCCTCCCACCATCACCCCCCACCATCACACAGGCTGCTAAGCACAGGTCCTTAGAACACCTCCAACAGGAGAAGGTTGCCTCTGCAGAGAAGCACCTCTCAGAGCAGAAGGCCCTCACCAACAACCTCTCCAACATCAGGACCCAGCTGGAGAGTAGTAAGGCCAAGATACAGGGCCTGGAGGGTGTGGTCAGCAAGCATGCCTCCACCATCCAAGGTGCTTATCCCCCTCCCCCTCCCCCTCCCCCTCCCCCTCCCCCTCCCCCTCCCCCTCCCCCTCCCCCTCCACATTAATTTTGTTGTATTCATCTGTGTATGTGTATGTGTGTGTGTGTGTGTGGGTGGGTGTGGTGAACAGAACTAGAGGGGAAGACAAAGTCTCTGGAAGGAGAGAGGCGTGTCCTCCTGGAGAAGTAAGTACAAGTGTGCATGTGTGGGTACATTGTACTTATACGTGTTCATGTACACGTTGAAGCCATTCCACTAGTGTCCCCTTTCATTTCCTCTTTCTATCCTTCCACCTCCCCCTCCTCTCCTCCTCCCCCTCCTCTCCTCCTCCCCCTCCTCCCCTCCTCCTCTCCTCCTCCCCCTCCTCCCCTCCTCCTCTTCTCCCCCCTCCTCCCTCTTCTCCCCCTCTCCCTCCTCCCTCTTCTCTCCCTCCCCCTCCTCCCTCTCCTCCCCCTCCTCCTCCTCCCCTCCTCCCCCTCCCCTCCTCCCCCTCCTCTTCTCCCCCTCCTCTTCTCCCCCTCCTCCCCTCCCCTCCTCCCCCTCCCAGGGTTGTGGGTGAGGAGGAGAGGGCCCACAAGCTAGCAGAGGACAATGGAGCCTTGCAGCGCTCGGTGAAGGAGCTAACAGGAGGACTGCAGGACCTAGCCAGGGAGCACCAGATGCTGCAGGTCTTCCACACCAGGCAGAGGGACAAGAGGTGGGAGAAGGATGATGAGGTGGAGAAGTGTGCCTCTTGTGCTGCCAAGTTCTCTGTCAGCAACAGAAAGGTGAGGGAGGTGTGAGGGGTGTAGGTGTGAGGTGTGGTGTGAGGAGTGGTTTGAGGTGTGGTGTGAGGTGTGTAGGTGTGAGGTGTGGTGTGAGGGGTGTAGGTGTGAGGTGTGGTGTGAGGAGTGGTTTGAGGTGTGGTGTGAGGGGTGTAGGTGTGAGGTGTGGTGTGAGGGGTGTAGGTGTGAGGAGTGGTTTGAGGTGTCGTGTGAGGGGTGTAGGTGTGAGGAGTGGTTTGAGGTGTGGTGTGAGGTGTGTAGGTGTGAGGAGTGGTGTGAGGAGTGCAAGGGTGAGATGTGTGTCAATGTGAGGTGGTGGTTTCAAGACAGAGTGGCTTATAATTTCCTTTAGGTGATCGAATGATGATGTCATACCAAGAGATACTTAGGTCGGACATGATCTGATATAATTAATTATTCATGTTATACTTAAATCTATCCCCATACCCTAAAAACATTTGGCCCTTGTGTTTCATTTGCCTGCTTACAACAACGAGATGTTCAAAGCATTGCACTGTTGGCATTGTTGGTGATTAATTATTCATTTGCGTTTTTAGCAAGTGTATTCATAGCAATAGATACCCACAAAGATGAACTGCCATGGTGTGGTTAAATAATCATGCCCTTTTCATAAGTAATGCACACTACAGTGTAGCTGCTAAACACTTGTTACGTTTCAAAACTACCTTTAGCTACTACTACTTAACTTTGTGTGTTAGTTGTAGTGCAGATGATGAATATGGTCGGTAATTTCGACATTAGCGTAATTAGAGGATGTGCCCATGACCACATAGTGCACATGGCAATAAGCAATTGACAATTTGATGGCAAAATGTCTGATGGCCGACCATTATAGATTGCTGTGCATGAGAGTGTGTGGCCCAGATATTAAGGAGGTGTGTTGGGAGTTAATGTTTCATTTGGTGTTGTGTGTTTGGTGAGTTTGGAGTTAGGGAGGAGGTGGGAGGAGGTGGTGTGTTTTGTGGACACATTTTCATGTTTTGTTTCCTCTATCCTATCTGGGTGCCATGACAGCATCACTGTCGCAACTGTGGGTGAGTTGTGTTATGTAATGTACATGTAGGTACCTTTAGTGATGCTTGGAATCCTGCACATCACACCTCCACACTCATACCATCACACTCACCATCACACTCACCATCACACTCACCTCCACATATCATATCACACTGTCACATCACACCTCCACACTCATACCATCACACTCACCATCACACTCACCATCACACTCACCTCCACATATCATATCACACTATCACACCACACCTCCACACCCACACCATCACACCCACATCACACTCGCACTCCTCTCCAGGCACATATTCTGCAATGACTGTACATCAAGGACAGCTAACGTTCCCACTTACAAGAAACCAGAACGTGTGTGCGAGTCCTGTTATACAGAACTAAATATCAGAAAATGAAATGTACATGTATCATGTATGATCTTCTTCTTTTTTAAATTTATGTCTGTACATGTATGGATGTATTGTCCTATTGTCGTCATGGTGATGTACACATCCTGGTGACCCAGTGCTTATGACATCTTGGTGGGTGTGGTTGCAAGGCATAACCATTTCCGTGTCATCTCTTCTGATTGTTGTAACTTTCTGTGAGCGTTGAAGTAGCAGGGTGTGGTTTAGGGTGTGGTTTGTCTAGGGACCATATCAACTCTTCGCCCCAGCAGTCAAGGACAGAGGTAAGTGGTCACCTCATCCCTTACTACTGAGTGTACTGTAACCTAGGAGGTGTGGCATTGGGATTACTGGGGGTGTGGCATTGGGATTACTGGGGGTGTGGCATTGGGATTACTAGGGGTGTGACATTGGGATGCTTCAACATCTGCCAGGATATTTTCCCCTACTGTCACGTATAATTTACTTCTTTTAAACGAAAGTTTTTAAAAGGAAAAGCATTATGTAAGGAGCTATTTATGTAGTCTGGGTACCCGACTGATAGTCGGGTACCCAGACTACTATTTATGGTAAAATTAATTATGCCATCGTGGTAGGTGGTTTGCATGGCCGGGGAAGAGATTATGGTTTCGTCCCCAGACCCACGTACAGCAGCAGTGGATTACATCTGCCACACGGGAAAATATCAAGTTATTAACATAATTCACAGTTGGTTTTATCACCCTCAATGGTTGATTTATCTGGGATCGTTGAACAAAAACCAGGCTGGCCTAATAGCGCCTGGGAATACCCTCACTGGGCTCTGCGCATGAGCCCTGATGGCCGTATGGTGATGACCGCGACGCGACGACAGCTAAGCCCTTGGCCGTGGGTTGTGGCACAGTCCACACATGCGGCACCGTGGCGAAGACCTACAGTACGTCATCCAAGAAGCGGAGACCTAATTGATAGTCATGATAGAGCATTTATTAATTCATAGATAAATTATAATAGGCAGACACATACTCATCAAGAAATAATTTAACCAGCTTGTCCTGTACATGTACTATATATAAAAGAAATGGTCCGGCAACACTGTGTGGGCAGAAAGTCTCGGGGAGGGTGCGGGAGGCATGAGCCTCCCGTCCAGCCGCCCAGAAAGGGGGTATGGGGAAGCGCTGAAAGCTTCCTCATTGGGGCCCCATGCCAGGAGCCAACGCTTTTTTTTAATACGTAAAACCTACAAAAACTACACAAAAGTGCGTGTGTTACACGTTAATATAAGCTAAGCGAATTAATGCTTTTTATACTAGGCTGGACGAGACGATTGCAGGTGGTTGCGCATTCATGCATCGTTGTCCGTTGTCAATCGTTTAATTAATTTGAAATGTTTCTGCTAAAACTGTACGGCCGCTGTCATAGCGGATTTTGTCCCCCCCAATTATTGTCTCCCCGGACAGAATCCGCTAGCGGATTATGTCCCCCCGGATAAAATCTGCTAGCTGATTCTGTCCCCCCGGACATTATCCGCTAGCGGATTCTGTCCGGGGGGACACATTCTGCTAGCGGATTTTGTCCCACCTCCGCAGAATATGTCCCCCCCCCCCCCCCCCCCCTTATTAGCGCAGCTTCTTGTGCATGGTCCGACCGATACACATGTACATGTATATCCCAGGCTCTGCCTAAATTTTTGTCTAATATAATTTGTAAAGTCTATAGCTGTCACGGGCCGACTCAGTGCAATATCCTGAAATGGTCCTATAGCCGACTGAAATAGGCTTTGACGGTCTTATAGAACCATTTCAAGCTAGTCTCGTACCCAGACCCACCATGACGTAAGCGTTTATCGCTTACAGTATAAACACTACGTCGTAGTGTTTATACTGTAAGCGATAAACGCTTACGTCATGGTGGGTCTGGGTACGAGACTAATTTCAAGCTGTGTATAAGGAAATTTCACTACCATTGATCTCCACTATAATACATGTCACAATTGCAAGTGTGGCTGCCGTACCCGCCGGCCGTCTTCATGACTATTACTGGAAGCTAGCAGCACCACGTACAACTTAGAAGGGCAGAGGGCCAAGAAGTCTGGCGGGGAGATCGATTGATAGGACTGCGGGACTGGGCGAGGGAAGTATACCTTTATATGATGGAGTATTTGCTAATAGTATTCATGACACTTCTGTAGGTCCCGATACATACCTTTTGTATGTTTCGAGCCCGATGCAATAAAGCGGGCGGGACTGTTAACTTATAGGACCTGATACGTATACCAAAGATTGGGGGTGGGTGGGGGTCCTTCCGATATCTCACTCCCAGGCTGGCAGCCCTGGCAGCCCTGGCTATACATATTAGGAAAGGCGGAGTATCAATCACCTACTGTTGACACCTACAGTGTACAGGAAAGGCTATACGTATTAGAATATCGATCACCTACTGAAGGGGGAAAGGGGGGGGGGGGGGGGGGGGGGGGGGGGGGGGGAGGGGGGGGGACAATTTCTGCGGAAGGGGGACAATATCTGCTAGCAGATTATGTCCGGGGGGACAAAATCTGCGGGGGGACAGAATCTGCTCCGACACCGGCCCTGCTGGACTGGATACTACGGCCCTGAATTGTAAGCTAGCTGTAGTGAATATTATAACCGCTACCCAAATGCGGAGAAGTAATGAAATTATTTAAAAACAAAAACAAAAATTCCAGGATTTAGTACAGTCAGGCTGTCTAGCAAGCTTTGAGATAATGGCTACGGCAAATCCAAATAGCGTCGGTTGTAAGTGCAGTACGGAATCAGGATGCAAAACCCGTAGATGTGACTGTGTGTGCCAGGACGTCCCATGCAGCAGCAACTGCAGCTGCGGCAAAGACTGCACTCGCCGTGGATGTAACTGCAGTGCCAAATCAGGATGCAAAACCAGCAGATGTGACTGTGTGTGCCAGGACGTTTCGTGCAGCAGCAACTGCAGCTGCGGCAAAGACTGCACTCGCCGCAACAATGGACGCGCCGCGGAAGCAAATGAGCGGGGCGGGAAGGGAGGTGCCAGTAAGGGCACGGCAATAAAGGAAGAAGTAGCAACAGCGGCGGCAGGAGGAGACAGGGATAGAGGAGGAGGTTCCAAAAAGCGGTCTATTTATACGAGGGTGCAAGGCGATGCATCGATGGATCTCGGCACCGTTTTGACCACCATCGGTCACTTGGTTAGAGACGGTGCTATAAGCAAGCGAAAGGAAGAGGTGGTTCAATGCCATAAAGCGCATTCGTACTACCTACGACCCCGTAAACCTCCGTCAGGAGACCACGTTGATGAAGTGGACCACACTTTCGAGTGCCAGATGTTGGCCCACGCCATCTTTCAAACGCCAACATATCACCCCGTTTTGACTCAAATGGACATTAGCCAAAATTTGAAGAAACAACCATTTGTGGTACAAGGAGCGTTGGAGCCGTTGAAAAGTATCCAAAATTGTGTCGATGATCCAACACTTTTCAATTTGAGGATGATGAACAAAAGTTTGAATATCACAAAAGGTGCAGTGATCAAGCGTTGGCTCGATGACAGAGTCAAGCACAGCGGGGCTCATTTGCAAGAAGCTGATCTTCGCAATGCCTATCACAAGAGCGCTTCTGTGCAAAATGGTATAATTGATATTGATGAAGCCGACAGATTGGCTACGGTTTTGGCAAAGGATTTAGTTATCGCAGAAGACACGTATGTGGATCGTTTGGGCCAAGCTGAGGAGAAGGTGGGAGTGTCTTCCGCTAGAGTCACTGACAAGCGTGTGCAGAAGGATCGGCTCGTTGAACTGAAAGAGACTATTTCTGGACTGCAAGAAGAACACAGGGACTAGTGTTTGTCACTCAGTAAATATAACGAAGTGCCACAGTGCGAAAATATTATAGTGTTGTGTACATTATGCAGAGTCGTGAAATGATACACCAGATTCCACTGTACAACTACAATGATGATATCAATTGGCACACATGCAGACAACATACACACCCGAACCTTTAACAAAAGGTTTCTCCTCCTCCCGTGCTGTGTAGAGTTTTATTGATAAATTCTTCAGCAATGAACCGAGTTCGACACAAATTTCAAACTTCAGCCTTGAGCTATATAACATTTCATTGCTACAGCCTCGGCTGAGCCGGTCCGTATTATTTAAAATAGGGCCTAGCGACCCGAGTTAGCGTTTCGAAAGTATTCGTACCACAACGTTATACATGTATTGTTTTTTCACAACACTGTAGGATTCTATATTTATGAATAATCTGTGGCCACCTATAGGCTCAATGGGATCACCACCACATGGAGGAGATTCAAAAGTGCTGCTCAGCATGTGTGAATTCGAACCTGTGGAAAAAGCCTTTTATCAATGCTCTGCTAACATATGTACTGATGTCCCAGGCACACCACACCACCCTTCACCATTTTGCTATTCATGCTATCAGTACTAGTCAGTATTACCCAACATTTCTTGGACCAGCTGCAGTGCTCAATCTGACTTGTATGTACTATCTGCATACTGAATAGGTTCGAGGAGTTAATGTGTGTAGAGGTGATATGTTCATGCTATTACACACAGTTGAAGCCAGCAGAACTTAAGCTGACACCTCAGCTGACTGCTGAAGGACGTAATGGTCCACTGCATAGCCTGCAAACAGGATGTAAAAGCTGAAGATTACCACACACATGAGTGCAGAAAAGGGTGAGTTGAGTGGCCTGTGTATAGTAGGTAGCCTTGAAAAATATATTACAGAGGAACACGCCCATACCTCAGGACTCCCCCCCCTCCCCCCCCCCCCCCCCCCCACCAATACCTTGGAGACTTTCTTGAATCTGGGCCACATATTAATTCAATTTGTGAAAAACTCAACGGCTCCTGGCCAAGCTACAACAAAGGTAACTTCCCCCCAGCCATTGAAGCTAAAAAAAAGTGTAATTGTGCTGCTAAGATTCCAATACTTACATACACCACTTTTAGCATGTCTAGTATAGTGCCCAATCAATATGGCTATTTTGTTTCCTGCTTTAAGTTTGAATTTTTTTTGGTCTTATAGAGCATGCACAATGGGAATTAATGCATTTATGTCCCAGTGTGTGTACATGTGTCATTTAAATGCCTGTCATGGGGGTTAGTAGGTATACTAGAATCTTGTCCTGGGGTGGTCTCCAGGGAGGGGGCAGAATATATTGTCTTCCATAGGAGTGCATGTGCAGTTAAATAACTTACGGAATTTCGGGGGCGAGGCCTTACACCAGGTGTGCACAATTTATATATATGGCTGCAAACCAAATACCATGTCTTCATACTTTTGTCCTGAAGCATAGTTTTGCTCCACAAACAATAATTTATCACATAGTGTATAAGCAGGTGTAGATCATCGCCATTGGGATTATATTCCAATTCATAATAATTATATATATATATTAAATTAAGGTAAAATTCTAGAATATAAAATTACACAAATGTGACTAAGAATTCCAATCAACGCCTACGAGTATAATAAATACATACATGTACTGCTAAGTTACTACAAGTGATCATGATACGACAGTAACAAAAAAAACCCCCCCAAAAAACAAAAACACTTCATACAATGAAGGGTACATCACCTGATCCTCCAGTAATCCAGGAGGTCAACTGTTCAGACAACAGGACTTCATCAACACTAGCACACCTCAACACACCAATGATTGTCCTCCAGGTGTAAGGAGGTGACCCACGTCTCCTCCACACACCAAACATCTCTCTAAATGCTCTAAGATGGTCCTCCAAGCTTTGGTGAAGTGGACATATTGTCTGAACCTCACCTAGTGTGAGGCCAAGCTGAAGTCCAACTGTCTCATACTTGTTGGGAATCACAGCTGCTACCCTGTCCATGAGTTGTGGTAATGATGGTTCACTGTCCAGGGACAAAGGAACTGTACAGAGATGGAACAGATGATGGTCAAATGGTACTACCACACACATCACCCACCTGTTGTGCTGGGCACTTTCTTTACCAACCACACCAGCTGGTCCTCACTCAGGTCTCCATTCTGGTCTTCTAGAATGGTACACACCCACTTGTATGCTGACATTGAACACACCACTACAGCTACATGAGGAGGGTCTGAGATACAACGGGCTCCTGCACACATGAAGGCATCTTCTAACTGGACATTATGGTACTTGAGCACACTACAGGCACTCTTGATACCACTGTGGACAAGACCTCTTATCTCCCTACACACCTCACTTGAAGCCTCATCAACATGCACTCCTATATAGGAGAACATGTCAACAAGGGTCACAATTTCTGAGCCAGTTTGGCGTAATTTGATACAGTTGCGATATAGACACAACGGCTTTCCCCTATTGGTGCACACCTTCCAAGAAGATGAAAGTAGAAGGGCCACAAGACAGCAAAACAGACCACTAGGAATATAGCCATGGGGGAACCTAATCATTAGGGAGGCACCTCTTTCAAGGTACTTGGACACTTGGGTGCAGTCCAGGTGGGGCAGCAGAGCAGGCATCAAGTACTCACCATCTCTGATTATAGCTATGGCACCACGACTCACCAGCAACTTCACCATATCTTGTGGAGTGAACAGACCCTCTTTGTAGTACTTTGGAAACTTCCTCAGTAGCTCCACTGACAACAGGCCATGATCCCTGAACATGACCAGGTCACCTCTAACTGCCACACTCTCCTCTGGATCATCCCTGAGCCTGTGGTGGTACTGCACTAGTTCAGTCACCTTGGTGAGGACTACCTGGGGGTCACAGAACACTGTCCGGGGAAGAACCTCAGGGTAATATAAGAACACATTGTGTTTGACAAGATGGTGCAAGGCAGCAGAGAATGCATCTCCTTCAATGTAAAACCTTTTAGCAGACACCTGACATTCTACAAGACTCAAGACACCATCATGGGATGACCTTTGGAGAACAATTTCCAGCCCAAACCATGCTATAGGCCGCCTAAATAACTGCTGTGGAAATTTGGATACTATTTCCTTTCTAAGTATCTGGGCAACATGTCTGTCCACATCTTCAGGAGAAAGGCCGTTCACAGCAAATATCAGCTCTTCCATTCCTTCTCCATTGTAAAGTACACAGAAGTGGGTGGGATCCAGTAATGCCTTCAGTTGTTGGTTCTTCTCTTCCATAGACTCTGAACACTCACTTTCAGCATCTCGATGTGTTCCCACGACAACGACCAGAGGGTGAGCATCCTGTGAGTGAATTGCTCCAAGACAGTGTTGAAGGATGTGCTTATGAGAGAGAGCTGATCGATATGGTTTACCAACAGGCTTGCCATCTGATCCATAGTACTCAATGGTGGGGTGATGTGATAGCTCTTCTGACAGCTTCAGTACAAATATTGTTACCATGGGATCTTGAATGAACAATGGAAGGATGTTATGGTATTGCAGTTGACCACCACTGTCAAGGAACTGGATCCACTTTACACCAAACAACTTCTTGTTGTCTACAGATGGAGATTTAGGGTTAATACAAGCAAAAAACAAGGCCTGCTGCTCTTACCTGAGGATTGGTTGATGTGATGAACCAGCTCATCCTCTATATCTGCAGTCTTGCTCTGTTCAGGCTGAGTGGTGTCCTTGGTGATGTTCACACCAGCAGGGGTGGGACCAACAGCTCCATCACTGGCTACATTGGAAGGGTCTATGGCCATCTTTGGGAGAGTGCTCACCACATCAGCCAATGATGGTACCATGGATACACCACCTTTGATGGTTCCTCCAATAACACTCATCAGTGCCTGATCATCTTCAACCACAAACCAGTCATCCTCCTCTTGTTCACCCACACCAGCCAGTGTGAATGAGATGGCTCTAACAGGGTTGTCAGCCAGTCCTGTACTGACACGTTGCTTTGGATGGTCCTTCTTGAGAAGGAGGTGTTTGAGGTGAGTCTTGCCAACACCAGCAGCTCCAAGGATGAGACACTTGGTCACTGAAGTTTCCACATATCCCTTGGTCATGGCCTCCTCGTAGAGCCTCCTGTACATCAAATCAGATATGTAAAAGGCCACAATCCACACAGCTTATTGCCATTAAGGATGTTCCACTTTTACACTTTTGTGCAATTGAGGAACAAATTACATGTAGACAAAATGTATGTATGCTCTCATAGGGATAGAGAAAATGGGGGCTGAGGCCCCCCGGACATATTTTGCTAAGATGTTGAGTCCTATTAGCATCAGGGCATACTTATTTAAATGCTTACGTCATACATAGTGCTATATACTTGCCCAGCCTGTAACTCTGCAGTAGTCTAACAAGGGTATCCCCTGTATTTGTATATTTGGCCAAATGGAGAGATTGGTATTTGGATCCCCCCATATTTGTATTTTGTCAAACACAAGTGGACCCCCCCCCCCCCCCCCCCCTCCCCATATTTGGTGTTTCAAGGGGCTACAGCCACCCCCTGGCTAAATGAAACTCTACACCTATGCATGCTCCTATAGGAATGTAGCCAACAGATTATAGGGTTCTATGTTAAGGTAGGGGTGTTGGTATGTGTACACATGCAGTGTGTTAGTGGTCCCTGCTCAGATGTGTACACATGCAGTGGGTTAGTGGTCCCTGCTCAGATGTGTACACATGCAGTGGGTTAGTGGTCCTTGCTCAGATGTGTACACATGCAGTGTGTTAGTGGTCTCTGCTCAGATGTGTACACATGCAGTGTGTTAGTGGTCCCTGCTCAGATGTGTACACATGCAGTGTGTTAGTGGTCCCTGCTCAGATGTGTACACATGCAGTGTGTTAGTGGTCCCTGCTCAGATGTGTACACATGCAGTGTGTTAGTGGTCCCTGCTCAGATGTGTACACATGCAGTGTGTTAGTGGTCCCTGCTCAGATGTGTACACATGCAGTGTGTTAGTGGTCCTTGCTCAGATGTGTACTGCAGTGTGTTAGTGGTCCCTGCTCAGATGTGTACACATGCAGTATGTTAGTGGTCTAGAATTGATGGCCAGACCCTCTCCCCACAAGGTGAGTATAGTGAGGTGTCCTTAGCACACATTCACGCATCACTATGGTCAGGTACCTCTACATAACTTGGGTGTGTTATTCTCACCCTGGTGTGACCTCTCTGAGGGGAATGAAGTGGGAACCCACATACCATTACACATCACCACCATCAACATCCCACAGGCACACTCCAACCATTCACACACCTGCCATCTGTCTTCACTGTGTTCAAAGGACTAGGGAAGACCATAGCCAGACCTGAAAATAGTCTAGTTAGTAGTACTGACTGTCACACTTGCATGGCTTACCTTCCACAGTGACCCTCAAGACCTTCTGACTGGCCCCATCAACCACCAACAGCCTTCCTCCTGACAGCAGTAGAGTGTCTACCAATGAACACTCAAATGGCATGTCTCCAACATGCTGCCACTTCTGATCAACAGGGTGGAGGGCATAGATGGCAGAAGTATCCTTTGACCCATGACGGCCTCCAACGGCAAGGAGCACACCATTAACCACACATACAGCTGAAGAGGTGTATGGTACATCTGGTAGTTTTCCCCAGATAGGTTGCTGTGTGTCTTCTTGTGACTGTACAGCTATCTGTATGTATGTGTGTGTGTGTGTGTGTGTGAGAGAGAGAGGATGCACCAGCATTAAAGATGAGATATGTACTAGCAGTCATGTGGACGTACTGAGTACACATAGTGTGCATGAGTGGACATCATTGGTGTGTGTGCCTATGAAGCACACACACACACACATCAAATACACAGCTCTAACGTCAGCATGCATGATGGATAGTGTCGTACCCAGATCCAAAGAACATAATGTTGATTAATCCACCCACTGCTAATGTATTTGGGTCCGGGTACGAGACTACATGGTGGAGACATTTGTGCATCTCTACCAGTAGAGCTACATGTACTACAGCGAGTGTCCACACTGCGAGTGTAGATGCACATACACTTAACATACATTTTCATATGATAAAGCTAGAAATTAGAATGGCATGTCAAAGGTCAGACTGTACAAGCAGGCTACATTGCTCACATTGATTTAAGAGGTCAGACATCCATCGCATTGCTGTGTACGCATCAATCTCAAGATATTCCATTCTCGATGAGAAGTAGACATGATTCGGAATCGGGCCTATTCGTTGCAACCCAACTTTATAATGGCGGTCCGATGTGGTCTCACGATATTGTCGATGCTTTACCACCACCAAGTGTAAGGTAATTGCGACAAAAACACGTTTCCTGTACTGAAGTATATATTTACTTTACATGCACCGAATACACTGCTTTTGGAGACAAGCGGTTGGAAAGTTATCTGACCTTACCAAAAGTAATTTGTGTTAGTGCAATGCCAAACAGGGACTTTTTCCTGGAAAGAAATAGTAGTCCTTCAAGTTTGAAAAAGGAAAGCGCTAGCATAAATGGTTACTGTAATACGGGGATTTTAAAAAGTACAATATCTCGCGTTGGGGGCGGAGGGGTGGTTTCTAAGAGGTAGTTTACGGTACATGCAGCGCCATTATGTTGTATGAGGTGTGAATGCCACAGTGGCCTAATTACCTCTTGTCACATGATATCTTCAATCTGATTGGTAGCGCCAACATTCCACCGTCAGTACACAAAATGCTTCCGTTTGTGAACAGACATAATGTACTCTATACATAACATCAGGGCATGAGAGACTAGCGCATGGTGGTGTGTGTGTCCCACAGGTCAGCTATACACATGCTAAACAAAGGGACAGAGATGCTACACAATGCTCAGTGGCTCACCAGGTCATTGATGTTGGCACACCACACAGCTGTTTCCATTTTGCCCCAACCTCCCATCACGAAGACCTGGTTTTCATGGACCACTGCTGACATGGCCCAACATCGCTTTGGAAGTGATGGTCCAAAGTGGCAGGTCTGTGTCTTACCATCATACACCTGAACATCAGCCAAGGGGCCCCCATCACCCCTCCCTCCCATCACCACCAGACCATCTCCACCAACACCAACTACACAGGACCCCACACACCCTACCAACATGTCTGACATAAGGGACCACCTCCCTCCTCTCCACACCACCACGTCCTTACTATACACACCATCCTTATAACCTCCCACCAACACTAACATTCCCCCACATGCTCCTAGTGTGGCCCCTAGCTCAACACCATCAATCCATCTCTTCCACTTATTATCCTCTAACCTGTACACTCCTCCTACTCCTCCTCTCCATACAACCCTACCCTCCACCTCCACTAGACCACCACCACCCCACACTCGACCACCTCGCTGCTCTGGTACATTTTCACATCTTTCGAAATCCCTCAAATGGAACATTTATTTTCTAAAGAAAAGAAATTATTAATAGTTAATTCATAGACAGCACTAGTCTCATATCCAGACCCAAATACGTCACAGCAGTGGGTGGATTACATTAGTCTCGTCCCCAGCCTGATATGCATTCGCAATACTTTTTTTGCGTAGTGGTGATGTAATCCATCCGCTGCTGCCGCATGTAGGTCCTACACGACGAGACTAGGATTACATCACCACTAGTAGCAACTCACGATGGGATCATAATGAGAAGATATTTTCTCACAATAACAAGCAATAATACAATTCATAGTTATTTTTATAAGCACGTTTTGTTTGGCTACAAGTTCAAATGAATGAGAAATTCGCTGATGATATACCAAATTTGCAACTTTACTTAAAGTCAGTGACAGCATCAAGGAAGTAAAACTTTATCACTTCATAATGAAACCATCAAATTCACGCCAATATGTTGTAAAACATGTCAGCAATGAATACTGTAAAAATGAACCCCTTATGCCGCTCAAAACTATGTCAATATTTTCAAGTGTATTGGGTGTAAGTTTCCGATTTCACTATCATTTAGTACCGCATCCAACAATATTTTGATTGTACGTGTAATTGTACCACTAAGTGCAAAAATTATCGTATACTATTTACATACTGTCGGTTTGGTTTTCAAAATTTGCCTCATTAGTTTACTGGCGCCATCTTTAGACACCTCTTACCTTGTGTAAACAAAAACAACTCGCTAAAGTAATTGTGAACCATAGTTTGTTCAGCGTTTCATTGTACATCCTCCGCATCCGTGAGCCGTTCCTTTGTACCTTCGTTCATGAACTAATTAGTAGCCACAGCGTTAATGGTCGTGAATAATTATGCTGTCTTTATTTTCAATTCACTGAATTTCGATGCTGTCGCGGACTTTTAGTGTCTAATGGCAGAGCCGTCACGTAGAAAGCGGTGAACTGTAGTACAACAGCTTTAAGTTACGCACAACAGTAGTACCCAGACCCAAATGTACGTAACCCTTACAGTATGATATCGTTACGTACATTTGGGTCTGGGTACGAGATTAGCACAACAGGTCCACATTTACTTATTACAGTGGCGTAGGAACTGTAGCGGCCGTAGCGGCCATGGCCGCTACACTTTTCTGTGGATCTTCAGTTTCTTTTTCAATGATTGCCATGGCCCATGTATTAACAGCTCATGTTACTAAGCATGCATGTATATTATTTCACATTATAATAGCCGCTCTATATCTCGAGGGTCCGGGGTATATGTATATGCATGTAAGTAAGAGCATACATTTTTGCGATCGAACACTGAGGAACTAGCTTTGGTTGATATCACTGAGTGGAAAAGTTGCTATATTGCGCGCTAGCAAATTGATCGACGTGCTAGCTCGGACCGCGTTTTGCATCTGCCATGCCCTCAAACTGCGGAAGGTTGCTTTGGTGCCAACCACTAGAGAAATACATCGATTACCAAGCGCAGGTCTAGGTAGCCCTGCCGTGTACATGTACAGAACAATGAACTCATCATAACCATGCAATTGTGATAGAAATTAACTCCATTATAATTAAAGGCTTTCTACTGCAACAAGAACCCCATGCAGCGGCAATGTTTACATACATGTACTGCATTGCTTAGCATGATGTAACTAAGAATGCAGTATAGAATTCATTACCGCTGCATGGGGCTACTATCTTCCTGTTGTCGTAGTAATAAAGCATTTTTAAAGGAAGTTCATAAAATCACGATTGGTTATGAATACTTTTTACTGCACATGTAAACAGCAGGGCTACGCTTTACAAGAAGTGAATTGATGCAATTCTGTTGTGATTCTCTCCCAATTAATCTACGGCATGCAGCTGTCAAAATCGAGATCTGTTATTTACTATGCATGCTCTCGGCACAAAATGATGCCCTTCGAGTTATATAGCTGCGATGGGTGAATTCTGTTCAGGCTCAGCTACATGTACCGAAATTACAGCATCAGAGAGCGTCGAACTTACCTGCCACTAATCCTCACTAACTACGAGCATTTTGTTATATATACATTGAACCATCTTATACAGATCAGCTCAGTTTGATTGAAATAGTAGCAGAGAAGCTAATTTTAGAACATTTCTGTCAAACCCATTGATCACATGATTGCATTCTTTTCATAAAAGATTCAAGTCTACAGTGTTCATGAAAAATGATCAAATTTCGTATGCCTTTTGAACACTAAATTGCAAAGCTTTGACCCCATACCCCCTAGCTGGGCGGGAGGGGGCACCTTCCGCACCAACCCCCTCTGTGCCCCTTCTATTTCTATTATGTAGCCTAAGCCGCTACACTTTATAAGGCCTTCCTACGCCTCTGTACTACATCACACACAACCAACGGCTACCTGCTTCATGGCCACAGGTAAGCCTCTTATGGTCCAAAGGGGACATCCTAAACACTAGGCCGTATTGGCTACCTCGCACCACGAGACAATCTAGCAATGCCTAGTAAATGGTGAGGCTGTGTTAGACTATCCGTGGCTACGTTTGTTTACTGCTCGTGTGTGCTCCTTCGCACACATCTAAATAACTTCACTAGATGGAAAAGAAGGCGTAGTCCTGTTGGCTTCCCTAGATAAGCTATAACGTTGACACGCGCACACCACTACTGCCCTCCCACACACTTTGGGTAGCTGCGGGGACCTCCACTACGAAAAACGCCAAAAACTGCTCTCCTACCACTATCCAAACAAACGCAGTAAAAATGGTCATCTTTTGTTTTGCTCCTTTTGCCAGTTTAAAACCAAAAGGCTTGGTGGGCCCACCATACGTCTAAGTTACAGGCACAAACTTGCTAAAATATGGTAAAAAGTACCCTACTTTCCCCATAGACACTCACCTTACAGTTTCCCCCGACAAACGAACACAAAAGAATTGTTTGGAACTAGTTTTTAACGCGCCAGCCACGTCAGCGCCTCATCCTTTTAAGGAAAGAGCGCGCATGCGCATCGTGAAATTCATGAATACGATTAGAAAAATACCCCCGATTTCACTCCGTAGAATCAGTTGGACTTGAGCGAGCGTATTTGGATACAGCCGACTAGTACCTACAATGTAGTGACGCTTAGCAAGCTCAGACAATAGAGATAACGCTCACTCGTTCCCACACTAGAACCTTAAAAACGTGAAAAAGTTCAGTCTCCTTTTTCCGGATCTGACAAGATAAGATTCGCTCGGATAAGAGGTTTGTTGTATTATATCTCTGTCACGAATGAAGGGTAATGTTAGCGGAGACAAGTTAGAAACTTCTACCGAATTACTTTCCGAGTTAGCCGGAGTTATATTGAACCCAATTTCGATCTTTAGCTAACTTAGTTTTGTTAACACATAGCCCACAACAGGCTTCTGAAGCCTTATACCAGAAATAATAAATATAATATATTATCTCTGCCTATACGGAGGTCATGCATGGCCAGAAGCCACTGACGCGCTGACCCTATTAACTGCACCGGAAACGCACAGACATAGAAGCCATGACGGTTTGTTTTATATCACAGCAAAAAAGACCGCGAATCAATTTTTGATTTCATAAGTGATTTCGCAGTTGTCGCTGGTGATTTGCAATTGATTCTCACATTGGGAAATCACGCTATGATTCTTCAATTGACTATTAAAAATCACGTAATGATTTTGCAATGATATACAAATCAGTTATTGATTTTCCAAGTGAATCCGGATCAATTGATGAATCCTGTTTTGATTTTATACGTGATGTTTCTTTCAATTGATTCTTTACATCCTTTGGAATTTCTTTTGCGTCTGAAAGTAGGCCTACTGTAGAAAATGGATATGGATTAGCAATTGATAGCAGAGCGCCATATGCTCAAAATGTGATTGGTTATATATAGATCCCTAGCTTGTTAATTGAGAAGACATCAATATAATAATGTATATACACTTGCACGCACATAAACAAAATGATTAATACATTAGATACAGGCTATCGTGGAAGTCCAACAACATAAAAGGATGTCCCTTTTCCTGCTTGAGCTAGAACACAACGACCTGCAAATCTCCTGGGACTAATGATTTTATCCTGTTCATAAAACTTATTACTAACCATGTAAAGTCCACTTAATTTATCTAGCTCAGGTGATTTAAAAGACATCCATTTGACATATGACAATATACATTCCCGTATTTCTTCTTGCTGACCGTCATGTCTCAATGTGATGCAGATTCGGAAGAAAAACTGAATGCAACCATAGTATGGATGCAATTCATTATTTTCTTTAAGTACAAACATTGCTTTAACAATCGATCCTCTATCAGTGGAGTTAAACTCTGAAGAGTACACATGATCATTGATGTCCATCCTAGGATGTATATGTACTTCTGCATCATATGTATTCTTAGAAAACCAGGTAGAGTAGAACTAGCATATGACAATTGTAGCAACATTCTATTCATAATTTGTGGCTCAATGTTTACTTTGCTGTTTGGAAATCCAGCAAGAAATCCATTTATGCGTTCATATCCAAAACACCAAGGAGGTCCGAAGTCTGCTATTACATCTGGAATGTGTAATGCCAAGTGATAATTTATTGACACTTCCCATTGTCCATGAGCAGCTTTGTAGGACTTATGATGGTCGTGAATCAATTTGTACAATGTTGCAATTTCTTCATTAGTAATGATAGGTTGTGAAATAAACTGAACAATTTGACAGAGTAACAGCATTGATTGGTAAGCTGTCATCATTTCATCTATTACTGCCTGAGTTGTCATTTGATCATTAAGTGCATGCATCTCATCATTATCAGATGACAGCACATCGTCGGTAGATGTATCCAATGTCGTTGCTTTTTCATCATCAGATGATGATGCCTCAATGTCAGAAGACTGATCTTCTAAAAGAAAGAGAGGACAAAGATGTTTAAAACAGTTACTGTTATTTAATTGCATGCTCACCTGATAGTTCATTATCCAAAAATTCTTCCACGTTACTAGTCCCAATGCATACATAATCATCATCTACAAAACAAGATTAATACTCCATAAAAGGGCTTTAGAGAATAGGTGCAACCTTTAGGATGTTGTTAACAATCCAACACAAGTGCAAACATTATCCTTATGACATGTTCCTGACAACATGATTAACATACATGATCATGAATGGCATTCCAAACTATGAATACAAGGTTGGTTACATGTGGTGAAATGCTTGTGAATCTAATGAATACATGTATCATTCTCAAACAAATCCCACAGACCACAAACAAAACCCACATCACCAGCAACTGAAGCTTCTCTTGTGCAGCCAGATACCCCTAGGTCTTCTTTGCGTAGACCTGCTTGTGCGACCCCAAATATTGAGCGGTGTCTTCAAACGGTAGCGTAACAATAAAACAATGTCCCCTTGCAATTTGCACAATCACAGGCATATAGTACTGTATTTTTACTTGAGCCTGAAGACATGGGATGCGTACGTAAACCAAAAAAATTTAATCAAAAAATGCTATACGTTCTATTTTTTGCACACCAATTTTCACGTGTTATCACATTTTGGTCACGATGGCTTCTCAAGCTCAAAAGCATAGTGGTGGGCAAACATCTGATGACGTGAAGTCCCTTCGTACCAAAGTACGTCAAATGGAAGAACGAATAATTGAACTCGAGAAGGCAGTAGAGCGGATTGATGTACTAGAAGAGCGATTGGCACAGATTTCTTTGAGCCATGGTAAATTGCAAAATGAAGATCGTAAGGATTATTTAAAAAGACATGCATATATATTTGAATGTACGTATTGCTACATGTAGGTAGTGAAGGTGCATCAAAAGGTGCCGACTGTACAGGCGCAAAGGCAGTGATTCCACTGGTATGTGTTGATTCGATGTACCGGCTTTTCTACAATGTATGCATCTATACTGATGTACATAGGCAACTCTCCAAGACGTGATGCATCAGTATTCAGACCAACTCCCACTGATAGAGCAGAAGTGGAGTGATCTGAGTGAAGACTTAAAAGCACAGCTCGTATCGTCTCTTGTTGGTAATCTGAAGTTTAATAAGATACCAGTCCCAGGAGAGCAACTAATACGAAAGAGATTGAAGGTGGGGCCCATCTTTTTCGTATGTACTGGTACTGCCTCCTTTAATTATCTCTCATTTAACGATAGGACTACGATGCTTCGAGGAGAAACACTGTCCTTACTAAAGGTAATGCGGAGAAAACGAAGAAAAGGCGGCTGGCACTCAAGCGAAGTAGATTAACTCTAGTAAGTCAATATCACCACTTCTACTTACACGTATATATATTCATGCAGCAAATATCTGCTCGGATCAATTTGCGCGTGACAAAGCCGTGAAAGATGCGATTGAAGCTGGGGAGGTCGACGCCAAGGACATTGAGTCAATTAAAAAGGTCCGTGCGGCGGTACCAACAGTGCGCGCCGCTACCAGAAACATGATGAAGAAGAAGAAGAACGTACAGTTTATCAAAAGAAAAGGCTGCTGAGCCTTGAAGTGGCAAGAGCGTCTCGTGTACGTGGTGTTGGAGCTGGAACTAGCTATAGCCATGAGCATGAGATTGCTCACAGGCCAGAACTCACTGCAGCAGGCGCTGCTACTTCAAGCAACTCCGACACAGACTGATTTTTTTCTCTTTGTATTTGTATAGTGTTTAACCTCGATTGTGATCATGTAATCATTTGTGAAATCATTTATGAAATCGTGCATTTGATTCTACAACGAGATTCTCTATAGTAAAATCATATGCAAAATCACGAAGTGATTATTGTGGATTTCACAATGGATACTACAATTGATTCGTAAGAAAATCAATTGATAAATACACTGCGTGATTTCTACGTGATTGTTCAATAGAGTTTCGATTGATTTAGCTGTTAAATCAGTCATTGATTTCGCGCGTGATTCCGAATAACAAATCAATTGATGAATCAAAGCTTGATACGCGGTCTTTTTTTGCTGTGGCAGCCCTGTATACTATATGACAACTGCTAGATCTATCCACAATGGTACCTTGCACTCCTCAGCTCCCCATCTGAACCAATCGTACCGCTTCAGTAGGCACTTGTATGGGCGCTTCTCCTTTTGTGCTGCAACTTTCCTCCTTAACACCAATTCGCACTTGCTGCAGAACATTGGTGGGTGGATCTCAGGACAGTCTTTCGATACGTCGAAGTGGAAAGCGGCCAGCAAGTCCTCTGCGAAGCTTGAGCACTCGTACGCACTTGTGTGGCGTTCTAGCACTCGCCGCCTGCTTTCTCACCGATTTTGAGCCTTTGTTGAGCTTGCACCCACAGACCCGTGTTTCCGGTGCAGCTAATAGGGCCATATAGACTCTCTTCTCCATCATCTTCAGTTTATTCCACTGTCCAATATGAAATGATTAATTTCGTATCTCATTTACTGTTCTTTTCAAGCAGCACTTTTCCATTAAATTTTTTGTTTCATTCCGCCCAGGTGAGATTCCACTCCTGCTCTATGCATTTAGCTAATAGCCATGAAGGGTTTTTAACAACTGTTTTAAAAATAAATTCCAATGTATCTGTTGAGATTTGAGGAAATGTTACTTCTATTTTGCATTAACTATAATATGGCAAGTATTGGCTTTACTTTTTTTTTTTTCAGTTTTGCCTCTAGAAACTTAAGTTATCTTGCTTACTTTGTTCTTCTTGAAGTCTGTGTGCTGTTTAGTTTTTATTCTCAGTTGATCATTGCCTTTCATTGCTGCCATGTAAATCTTGCTCTCTTTTTAAAAATAATATAAGTTTGTCTCGAATTTCATTAGCTTTGGCCAAAAGCCAGGATAGTGTTTGAATTGTTTTGTATATGAACATGGTAATCAACAAGACCAAGGGTCTGTTCAGATAGCATATTATGTACAGGAGCAGTTTTACTAAAAAAGAGATGTATGGCATGTGATCGAATCATTCACATTTCAGGCTTATCAAACGGTTTTTATATGCATGGTTTACGCATCTCCTCAATCCTATATCTTGGTCTGTGGCGAAAATAAATCATTGCGCACAGTCCCAAAATTCTGAAAGTTGCATATAATAACGCTCATAGACCAATACAACAATGCAAGTTGTTTATACATAGGTCCCGAGTATAAACTCTCAAAATAGGACGTATTCATGTGACTCTAAGATTGATTGGATTACACAATTCTCCAAAGAAGTGTATTATAAATCCAATTACTATTTCTCCTAACAGAGTATTGATTCCATTGTATGAAAACCAAATTCTGTTTTAATGTGATAAGCGATGACATGGCTGTGACACATTCAAATGTGAGCTAAAAACGAGCCATTGCGCATAGCCAGATCGTCCTAAAAGTTTCATGGTAGATAGGAATTGCTTGCCTGCAGCGTTTTTTGACGTTTTTAAGGAGGTCCCGTCATTGAAAGAGTAAAATAAACAATGTTGACTTTATACTCTAATTAGAAAGCAGTACATCCTTAACTTGGATATTGCGTACGATTTTATATACAATATATACTGCGTGAAAGAGTGCTCAAATCTCCATCATACAGGCAAACTTGAAGTTTTATCGTCTTTAAACTATCGATAGGTACCGGCATATTTCACGTACGAGTACCGAAAAATTGGTGATCCAATATTAAGTAAAAATTGTGACGCGGGTTGCAAATTGTTCAGGTGCATTAAATTCGAGTAAAAGCTGGTTTGTGTTCGTTTGATGGCTGTCGTGGACTGTTTCTGGATTTATCGGTATGTCGATACATTGTCTATGCTATGACACAGCTCTGGTTTATTTGAAACGTTTTGTTCAAAATTTCTGGCGCGTAGAAAAAATATGTACCCTTTAGGTTTGGTAGAACTTTTTTGTCTTTAGAGGTACCGGGAAACCGATCAGATTTAGGTACTCCCCAGGTCTTAATCTATATGGATTTCAAATTTCACGAACTTTGGTTGATGCCCAAAGCGTCATCCAACAGCCTATGTGTTTAAATATGGCACGTGCTATTCATGAAGCCAACTGACGTCAAACGTTATTAGGTGGTTAAGCACTGCCCATAAAACATAGTTTTGCAACTTTTTAAGAACATTTCTTACCTTTGAGTACCGTATTGCAATAACAAAGTTTAACTCTAAATAAAGACTACCATTATTTTCGAGGTACCGTAAAAAGAAGCATTTCTAAACGCAGTTTTGCTATAAATCTACATACTATGAAAATACCTTAATTTTTGGGCGATGCCCAAGGCATACCCCAGATTTTCTCAGGTAGTGACTCGTCCCCAGATATCATATTGTACATTGCCGCGAAAATGGAACTAACGCATGACTGTGCAACTTTCCAGTGTGCTTACAGCCCTACATGTAACCCTTTTAAGATGTTAGCATGCTGCAACGATCTGTTAGTGTGTCTTTTTCCAAATTAGGATGAAGACTGCAGAAGATTTTAAGAAGTTGATTGAAGGTTTTAGTGGTGATATCAGTGCAGACAATGCACTACAGGTTTCAGCAATAAGAAATGGCTTGGTAGTGCACATATATACAAACATAATGCAGCAAAGCATTTTTAAAACTGCCAAAATGGTGGCTTTTATTCATGAAGGAGTATGTGGGAATATTAATGAAGCTCATGGTGAGAATAAAAATTATGAAGAGCATCTTGAAAGCGTTTGGGAAGATATTGTTAATCTATTAGAGGATGAGTTTTCACTTCCTATTCAAACCACTGCTATACCATCTGTGTACTTATACTTGTCAAACCTCTTTGAAATTAAGAACTCCTTGCAAGAAATAAAGAGACAAAAACTAAGAGAATTACTCATTTCAAAGCGGATGCTCAGTCGCAAGTATCAAACTGTTATAAGTAAGCAACATGACAATCGTAAACTTAGACAAGCTTTGCCGGAGCAGATTGAAAGAAATTTGCATGCACATTTTAAAAAGGAGATAAATCAAAAAGATGCCACTTTGAAGCGGTTGGCAAATGAAAACTTATTATTAAAAAACACAGGTAATTTGCATAAAATAGCTTCATTAAAACATTCTTAGGTGAAAATGAGGTCTGCTCATAGGAAACGTGAAAAGTAAAGAGTGTGCTCTGAAGAGAAGTAATGCCATTATAAGTAAGAAGGTCCGCAATCTTGAGTTGGAAAATGAAGCATTAAGGGCTAATGTGGATTAGAACCACAATTTAGCACAATGCATCAGTACTAGACAAGACAAAAAAACTTACAGTACAGCATGTCGTAAAACAATATTCTTGCCTTCAGTATCAGGTGCCTGTATCAAGTGTATGTATAATGTTATACATGTATAAGCCGTTCTTGAGCACCTTGGAAATGTAACTGTAGATTGCCTTCCTGATCCTCAAACAGTTAGTTACTTTGCCTATGAATTAGGCATATTAAAAGCTGGTGAAATATTGTATGATAATGATAATGTAACCCTTTCATGGGATTCAATATCTGTGGAGGGACGTCATATTAATGAAGTTCATATCAGCATTGCAACAGTTACTCCCACTTCCTATGTGCTACAATTAGGTATGATTATGCTTCCACGACCCCATATTCAGACCTGTTTTAATGTTATTGTAAGTTCATACTGCTACTTATTGGAAACGAGGAAGCAGTCAAGAAGATGGAGATGATGTTTCAATGACGCTATATGAATTCTTAGTTGACTATATCACAGATGACTTGTACATTAGTGAAATTGATGTATAACACTATTCTATACTTCTTATGTGTGTGCAAGACTTGTAAAAAAAATTTGGTGTGATTATATTATAGATTGTAGTTGCTATAGCGAAGAGAACAAAAACCGTCACAATTTTTTATGCGCTACCGCATGGATTGCCATAGCCGCAAAATCCGATGTTTGGATCGCTATAACTTTTTCACTGCTTATGCAAATGCCACGTTTCACATATCATTTTAATTCATTTAATCTGCTCTTTAAGGCAGTACCAAACTTGGTGCAAAATATTGCGTTTGAAAAAAATTTACCCGTACCTACTATCGAGAACTAGATTTTCTAAAATACCTACCTCTCTTAACCTTTGTAAAAACCAGTTACAATTTTTATGGCAGATATAGAGTGTATAAAGTTGAAGATTAAATTACAACTACTTATACAGGATAATATTGTGAAGGTAATTACTGCTCTGTTTATGACAACTGTGACGAGAATTCCAGCAAAAGAAGATGTGGCGGTAAGTTCGCAAACAACAAATCAAGTCCGATATTTAAAATAAAAAATACCACTTCCTCTAGAGAGTGATAAGAAATGTACTGAAGACTGAGTGTGAATCAAAGCCAAAGTTTCGCAAAGCTGCCACATTCATACTAAAAACTCTACGGGCTGAAGAGAGAAGAAGGGTGAAGTAAATACAGTATTGCTTGCAATTTTTAAAACTTATATTCTACAGTTATTGGGGATAGGAGCATGTGAACCATACTTGGCATTTAGTACAGAGATATTAGTCAAAAGGTTCATGTCTATCTTGAAGGTGGACAATGAAGAGTGTAAGGCACTATACAAGCAGCATGTAGCAATCCTGGTAAGTGTTTCTGTAAACTAAGACCTTGTAATATTGTTTTTAACCCTCTGTAGCGGATGTTTGTCAGAGACAACAAACAAATTGCAGAGCACAACAACCATAAAGCCATTGAAAAGTGGCTAACTTCTAAATATACAAATGGTGTTCCATCATCTGAAGAGCTTGAAGATGTATATCAAGACGATCACTTGCTGCACTATAGGCCACCACTATATCGGTCGGTCGAATTGCCTGGAGAAGGTTTCTCTAATCCAGTATCCCCATCACCATGCAATCAATGAACATTCTACAACTGCTGTCATCCATTCCTTTATATATATCTCACTGGGCCAAACTGTCTGGTGTCAGCTACTACCATGTATCTCTGTGTATCCTACCATCCATGTATCATCATCATCATTCGTCAGCATAAAACAATAAGTCTATTTCGGCATGTTAAAAATTAACTTTGCGATCGCGGAGCCAAAAATCATACCACAGCCATTTCGCGATCGGACCGACGGTTCAGCTCTTCTCCGCTGTACATGCAGGGAAAAGGCAAGTGAATATAGTAGCCTAATGAGAAACTGAGCCGGCCTGTCAGCATGTGCGAAGAGACGCATGAATATGCCTGCTTCGTGTCGGCCTTTAGGCTTATGGGCCAGATAAATATATTGTATCAATACTGTAGTAATAAAAACATTGTATCAATACTGCGTCATGACGCGCTCAGTATTAATAGGTCAATATTAAACCAATGTTTTTCTCAGGTCATTGGTTCATCTATCACCATCAGTATTGGGCCAAGATACGGTCGCTATCAGTATTGACCCAATTTTATCGTCACTATGGTCCAAGGTTTTTGCGCTACCAAGATTAGCCCAATACTGATAACTTTTCGCTGTGTATTTGGATATGCGGAAGTATGTTACGTAAAATGATTTGAAAGTACCTACATATAGCTGTCTTTTTACCACAATTTCAGGGTTGTATGCCTGTCTATAAGGATAGATGGCCTAAATCTAGGGCATATTCTGGGAACAATCCTGCAGAAATTGTGGAGCACATTATGGCTGTATCACCACCATCAATAATAAAGAACCTCATACAGCCATCATTAGCAGCCACACAGACACTCTCCGTTATGAGTGAGCTGGAGTGCTCTATCTGTCTGGGTGTGCTCACACAACCCATGCATCTGCCACGTGACAGACTAGTATGTGCCACTTGTACTTGTCTGGTTGAGTGGATCCACCTATCTGCAGCACGCTGTCCCTGCTGTCACTCCACTGCACCCCTGGAGTGCAAGGATGTCAACCCTACTTCAATGCTGATCCAGCAACTCCTGCATGATGTTATGGTGGTGTGTGGCACATGCAAGAGCAGTGTGAAAGCAATCAGCTACGATTCACATTGTTGCACTACAGTCCAACGCCAGGAAATGCAACTTGTTAGTAAAGTGCTGCATCAGATGCTCAATGCTAATAAGGAGAACTGCATACAGATTCCAACAGGAGGGACAGTAAGCATAGGTGTAAACATCATTTCAAATCTGTCATACAGCCTTTGAAGTTGGTTCGCATATCCACACTGCAAGCACCACTCTCTGAGCTCAGTGTTCACACACACAAGCGCTGTGTTCATGAGCTTCAGATGACACGATCCATGCTGAGTGCTGGTGCTGAGGATGCTGACATCTTGTTTGAGGATGAAATGAGAGCTCTGAGTGAGGAAAAGAAAGAAAAGTTACTCCATGGTGCAGGGATCACTATTAATATTCCACCGAAGCAAGGGCTTGCCATCAAATCCATGCTTGGTATCCCGTGGTATCAGATAAGAGTTCTCAACACATCCAGCAGTAAAGGGATCTGAAAATGAATTACTTTCAACATCCTTGCAGGTGGTTAAAGCAAGCTGGGGTATACCTAGGCAGTGAGAGAAAGCAGCATGCCCTTAGTAACGAGCTGGTGGGTGATAACCTTGAGGTGGAACTAGCTCCGTTTTCCTTTAAGCTCAGCAATGGTGGGGAAGAGCTCCGTGGAGCAGCTTTTGCCTATACACCCAGTCTCACAAAGAAGTTTATTCAGCTTCTGGAGCAGAATGAAATGTAAGACAAATCTAATACATGTATGTTCGCATATGAATATAAGAGAGTTTTTGTGCAGAGAGGGCACACTCACATGGCATGATGGAACAATTCCAGATGATGAAATATGGCTCAAGCTAGGTGGTGACAAAGGTGGCGGCTATTTTAAAATGAACTTCCAAATAACACCCCAGCACCAAACTCCGTCCACAATACATGTGATTTCTCATGCTTTGAAGCCAGTAACACACTTTTCAATCTTCACGTGGCACTGGACAAATTCAGAGGTGAAGTGTCCAACATCTGTACAATGAAGTGGAAGTAAGAAAGAACCCTTTTTGTGTCAGTCATTCACATTATTTTACACCCAAGGGACTACAACTTCAGAGTGTTCATCAGTGGCGACTACGAGTTCCTTACTCGGATGTATGGACATTCTGGTGCAAGTGGTAAGAACAAAAATTTCAAAACATGGCTAATGTGACTTAGTCTACGTAATGTATAGGGAAGCAGCCATGCATTTTGTGCCTGATCACCCTAGAGCAGTTGCAGATGTCACCAGTAGTTAGAGGGCCTTGTGTTCCTCGCATGTTGGATTCCATGCTGCTTGACCACCAACGTTTCATGGAAGAAGGTAGAGGGGATCTAAAAAAGGCCAAGTTGTTCAACAACTGCATAGAGTATCCCTTTTTTATCATACCACTATCACAGGTATGTGGTTGACACTTGCATTGTAATCATAGGCACAGTATACTTGCATGTATTCTTAAATATGTGTATATACATTCAATTTGAATATGCTACATATAGGTCTGCATACCAGGCTTGCATGTGACGCAGGGAAGCTTTTCACCCTCTTTGAAGAAGCCTGTCACCAGCTAGACCTAAAACTGGCAATGCATTGGAAGGAAAACTCCATCAGCAGTTCAGAATATGAGGCCTATTCCAGCATGTTGAGCAATCTTATCACTGGTACTTAGGTATCATATATTCTGTGGTGGATTGTAATGAGGCCCCTGTATAGCATAGTAAGAAGCAGCCGGTCTGGAAACTACGTACAAGAAGACACTCCTAAGCAGCGTAGTAAGGAGTCCTGGAGCAGCCAGTCTGCAGACTACGTACGAGATGACACTCCTAAGCAGCGTAGTAAGGAGTCCTGGAACAGCCAGTCTGCAAACTACGTACGAGAAGACACTCCTAAGCAGCGTAGTAAGGAGTCCTGGAGCAGCCAGTCTGCAGACTACGTATGAGATGACACTCCTAAGCAGCGTAGTAAAGAACAGCCTGCTGATCCTGTTGATGAGAGGAGTGAGTCTAATCTCGTTATTTTTTGCCTCAATTATTTAATTCTCACCATACAGTGGCTTAGAAAGCTAGTGAAGCCAGCAGTACGTTGAAATATTCTATTTCATTTTTATGTTGCAGGGTGAGTTGCTATGGTGTATACTTAACCCAATGCCAACTAGATAAAGCAGTTGACCAGAGTTATGATTGCCCTATGACATATATGTCCTATATTCTTCACACCTATCACTTTTCTACCTTTGCCATGCTACGGCCTTATAAATGTGACAGTGTCTTAGCAGATTCCAGTGGCACACATTCAGTTTGTGTTTGTTCACTGCAACAAAATGCAAAGCTCATGTTTTGTGGTAGCAAAATAGCTACACTCTCTGAAGGAGCCATCTCGCACTATCAACATTGTTTAGCTGCCATCATGTGTGACCCACCAAGAATTCAATGCCATTTAGGTAATGCTTGCAAGCAGTGTCCAGGAACAGACAGGGTATCATGGATTCCAATAGGGTTGATACAGTGGAATACTAACAATGGATATCCACTGATCGTTCGACAATGGAAACTATCATACAACCGGTGGATGAATTTCTGCAATCCTTTATGAAAACACTTA
This sequence comes from Spongilla lacustris, assembly GCA_949361645.1. Classification (NCBI taxonomy): domain Eukaryota; kingdom Metazoa; phylum Porifera; class Demospongiae; order Spongillida; family Spongillidae; genus Spongilla; species Spongilla lacustris. The sequence goes on along the minus strand of OX442415.1, from coordinate 29,985,255 downwards.
AGACTTAAATGCCATGATCTAATAGCCAAGCAACAATCTAAGTTTGTAACTGATGCAAAGGAGGTACTAGGACCTAATGAGTTAGATTTCTCTGAAAATTATAGTTCTGTTTGTCAGGATGCTACCCAATCCTCCTTTCATAACCATCCATCCTTTTCTTGCCTATTATCGTGATGAACAAGGAAATTTGCAACACAAATGTTACATGATATCTGAGTGTACAAAACACGATACAATAGTTTCAAAAAAATCTTGTACGGTTCTTAACTGACAACTTTGGAAGAAGCCTAGTAAAATAATTTATGTATCAGATGGATGCGCAGCCCAATATAAAAATAGGAATCTTGAACTTCATCAATTTATGCCATCACATGGAAGATTTTGGTGTACCTGCAGAATGGCATTTTTTGCAACATGGCAAAAGTGCAGCAGATGGGTGTGCTGGTACACTTGCCGCTAAAGCCAGCTTACAGCTAGATACAACAGTATAATACAACCTGCTCTTTCATTTCTATATGAGAGGCATAACAAACCTACATTGTCATGTTTTTCAAGCACTGAGCATGGAGGTCATGGGATCATAATCTGGCCCTTACAGGGTTGTATGATAAGGGCTGCAAAGAAGGATGTATACAAAAAGTGGATAAATGTAAATAAATCAATATCTCAACATTCTCTATTTAATTGTATATCTTTTTAAAGGTTGAATTTGCTGGAGAAGATGCGATTGATGCAGGCAGACCACAGACAGAAATGATGGGCAACCATGTCCATAAAATGCTGGATTTTCATGGATTTACTAGACAATTAGTAACCTGCATTCAATCATTACAGCCCTGCAAATGTGGATGCTCTCTGCTCTTGCATCTTGATAGCAACTGAGATTACAACAGAGCTGAGGCAGAAGAAGTTTATTTGAGGTTCTAAACAATTCTGATGATCATTTTTCGAAGAACCACATGCTGTATGATTCTTTGCACTGGCATAAAAGTATTCAAGACCTTGGCATAATGACGTTATTGTCTTAATACAGTCATTAATTTGATTAACTTTGTTGACCAAGCCATCAAAGAGCTTCATTTGTTCATTTGACAAAGTATCAGAGATCCTGTGGCAAAACTGAAAAACGTATTGCAGCATCACTACGATTTGAGCAGCAAACTACACGTAGATGTTCACCAATGTATCAACTGAGCTTAACGTACGTAATATATAATAATAATTGAGAAATGGCTGCATATTCAAGGTTCAAAAAGGGTACCGCCCGGCCCGAGTTGCAACTTGCAGATACCAGAAAATAAAAGCCTGTGCCTATTGTCCTTATTTTTTAAAACACAATTCGTAGATAATAAAAATAGTACCAACCACACCCAACAATTCTAGACCTTAGGGCACATGATTGGAACAGAGAAATACAGAGTCCTTTATCTTTGTACGCGTCAAAAGCCCTCAGCTAACATTTACTGTGATCGTCTTGGAGGAAACTAAAATGGCTTGGCGTCACAGCCCATTTCTTTAAACACCACGTTCTCCGTGAGCTGCCACTGCTGGGTACTTAACATTTGTAATGGATATGGGCCTATTGGCCACATTTAAAATGGAATGGAACAGCCGTGAGAGAAAGGTTTTTCTCCATAATGTGTTCCATACAAGGATGCTTAAAAACCGTTCAAAGGATTGCTACCTAAACAGGTGAAATGAATTCAAGAGGAGTTGAGGTGAGCTTATAATTGTGACCTGCAGTCCTTGTCACCCACCCCAAAGGGCATCGATGCGATACACTGTAGTTAATAATTATTCTGTATCCACATGCACTCAAGTACTGTATAATAAGTTCAATCTGTTTAGGGGAACGAGTTCTATGTGTTAGGGATGAGCACAGGTGCTAAGTGTTAAGTGCTCTGCATTGTCTTGTTAAGGTCACCAAAGGTCGAAGTAACATTACCCTACTCCCCTCGTCCCCAGTACCAGCTCTACAAGATGGGGTTTGAGAACAAACTAATGGAGCTGAAAGGGTGCCACTCCTCCCTCCTGATAAAACTGTACCAATACATAATAGAGGACCTCCGCACCCACTTGATGGAGATGACAGCCAATAAGGTAAGACTTGGGGCGCGCACTATGAGGGAGGGTGTGATATCCCTTGCCTCCCGCAGGATGGCCCTGAGAGGGAAAAGAGGCTAGCAAAGAGGTACACAGATGGAGCTGAAAGGGTGCCACTCCTCCCTCCTGCTGTTGCTCAGAGTGGAATATGTTTTGCTTTCTTCTCACCATCTGTATACAACTACCTCAGTGGGCAGCCAATGCATGAGATTGAAGTTGAAGTCTCCATTGAAGAAGTTCCAATCAATCAGAAAACCTTTGGAGCTCTTAACCCTACATAACACAGATGAGGAGCCATCAGTTTCCTGGTTACAACTCAGGACGAAAATGTTAAAAGTGAAGGTCCTGATGTGTGGGCATTTCTTTTAATCTATTCTGATTTGGCTGTTTCTTCTAATTGTAATCATCGATAGCACTAAGCACGATGCAGTGAAAGCTGCTTGGTGCTGTTGCGAGGCTGTTTAAGCTATATGTCATCCTCCCAGCAACGAATGCCACATTGGAGCAATCATTCAGTGCATTGCGTAGAATTAAATTGTATCCCAGGAGTACAATGTCTCAGGCCAGGATAAACCACCTGATGGTATTAAATTATCACCAAGAATCAACAAACATACTTCATATGAAGTGTATTGCCAATGAATACATATTGACAAATGAATCAAAAAGAAGCATGTTTGTTACCTTTCCCGATGAACTTCAGCTAGTTTACGCTGTATACATGGTTTTTAAGTGTACAGTTTGATGTTCTTAAAGCATTATGTTTCTATCATCCAAAAGTGGTAGCTTCTGGGGCTACCCCCTATAGTTCTGACTAGTTGGGACATTTCCTCCATAAAATAACACCGGCGTAGTAGCCGTAGCAGCAGATCCAGGGCATATATTATAGTGCATTAAGAGACTGTGTCTATTTTTACCACTCAATTCTAGGCACTACAAAAGGCAATATAGTTACGTTTTTCCATAAGGTTGGAAGCAAATGTTTCTGTAAGTATGCTAGTACGTATGGCATTCATCACCAATCAGGCTGTGATGTAGTGTTTGCTGGAATTGAGATTCACCTCAATTGTCCACAGTTTAGGCAGATGGTACCAGAATCTGAGATATACTATCTTGATCCAGACAGCCTAAGTCTGTACAACTTCTCCTCAGATTATTGTTTATTGGGCATCGTCTCAGTTTCAAGAATGGTAGTCTACAATGTTAATTTATTTAAAAAAATACTGTTATTTATTTGTAGGAGACTGCTGCAAGCTTCACTCCTCATCCACTTAACGTTAAGGCAGCGGGCAAGCCAATTATAATATTGCCACTCATTCTATTGTCGGATGGTTTGAGTGGTAACAAAAGCAAGTAATGGCACAAATTTGATGCATGGCACACGATGCCTCTAGCTGGACTTCCACATTGTCTACACACCAGACTGCAAAACATTAACTTCGTTGCTCAGACTCTTGTGGCCCCATTGGATCTGAGAAGTCCTATTGCTTAACACTTAACAGCACTAGAGCAGGAAGGAGTAGGATGCATTCCTTCAACAGATGGTACTTGTCATAGCTCCGTTAATATGACAACCCAAGGGCTTCATGCAGAGCACGGTAGTTCGGCTATAAAGTATTGTCACTTCTGCATGCTAGACAGTTTGTGGAGATAATGCAGTTACTGACCTCAGCTGGCTTTATGATGTCTCCTTCCACCATCACCATCGATGACAGACCAACTATAGTCCATGCACTATGTACTTCAAAGAAGCAAAGCCGAGATGGACCAGTTCAAAGTTGGGTTGACCAGATATGGCATTCTGGATGCAATACAGCGGCACCCAATATTATTTGCTGAAAGTCATCAAATATTCTGGTCAAGAGTAGCAAGTTCGTGGTATATTTATTTATAGCAGTAATTGATACATTGAATGCTATTTAGTTGAAACAACACTATGAGTTAATCATAATAATTATATTGCTAATAATGAGCTCATTTAGGTGCAGTGTGCAGCTTGATTGACATTCAGTTTCTGCTAGAGGGGATAGATGAAAACTAAAGGGTGAAGCAAGAATGTGTTTTTGTACAGATATCCGCACGAGGTACCATTGCACATATATTTGATTACCTCTTAAGGACGTGTCTCAATGAGGATGTTGCGGCTGCTTGTGAGTCATTACGATAATTCCAGGCAGCTGTTCGTGGAATAGGAGCTAATAAGTCTCTCAGATAATTGCGATATTCTCCATGTGATTTGACTCGTTTTGTTTCTATTTTGTGCATGCACATGAATATGTATATAATTATTGAAGGGTGGCGGTGAACAGCTTAAGCCAGGTAGAAAGCTCGAGCGTTCAGAAATGTAGGCAGTAAAAGAAAAAGAAAACCAACAGAGAAGTTTGCTGCAGGGACAATCCTAGCCAAGCGTATGCAAGTTTCTGCATGACTCACTCCAATTTCCCTGAAATGTATTTTATAGCTATGGGGTCATGAGACATTGCTTTATACAAAAGGTCTAGCCAATTGATGTCAGAATTTGAAGAAATGCTACTGGATCAAAACAGTAAGCACAAAAGGAAACATTTAACAGGTTGTAGGTGTGGATATGGGTGCTAGCTGTATGCATAAATGCGTTTTGATCATTATCACACGCGATGGACAAACATGTACAGGCCCGCAGAGCGATTTGGATTTGTTACCTGTTATTGGTATATATAATCGTATATATTGCTGTAATGTATATGTTTAAGCACCATGCATACATGTAGACTTGATGTAGTCATGTGTGGTTGTGAATCAAGCAAGTGTGCCACGCGGATACAAAAGAAAGCTATATATCGTTTTTGGCGCAAAAATGCAGATAGCTATGAGGTGTTATTGACTGCAAAATCTAATTTAACTCACAAGAATAGCAATAACTATATAAGCTCTCGTACCATCCAGTATATAGGAAGCATTGTTCTGAAATGTGCGCAAACCAGAGAAACTTTGCTTGCAAAACATAACCTGGGAAGATATGAATTCCATTACAAGTCTGACAAAAGTGATGGAGCTCCTTTATGAATTAAAATGCATATAGTACAAGTGATGTGGCTGTAAAACACTGAATGTGGCCATCGAAGCATGGTGTGACCCTCAAACTATTGATTAAAATTAATGTCTCATCTAATCTAAGCATGGGAGTCTAATCATTCTATTTTAAATCTGTGCTTAATGGTGGGTATACTATGTGTTGTGCAGTTTTGGTTGCCATGCAATGACAAGTCTTAAGACTTGTCAAACCATCACAAGTTTCGACATATTCCATGTTTCTGGATCTACAGTATGATACTGAAGGTATTGTGGAATTTCAATGCTTATTTTTAATCACATTCCAGCTAAGAAGATTGAAGTGAAGCTAGAAGATTTTTTTACAGGGGAAACTGATGTTCCACTAAATGGTTTCCACACCACACCAACAGTGAGATCCAGCTCATCAGCGGTTTGTCCAACTGCTGCCACTTGTTTCAATGAGCCCTCACTACCAACAAAGCATACCGGACAGCCGCAACTTAATGGTTTTTGCCTTGGGTAACCACCATATAACACTGAATTACTTTTATTTCCATATCAGTTAACAAAGCATTTACTCGCCGTTTATTTGCTTCTGTAATCAGTTTGGCATTGACCATTGTGGTTCCAAGAGAAATAAGATCTGGCCAATTTCATTGCGCACACAAAAAAGGGAGGAGAATTGATAGGTGTTCAGTTCTATTAGCAAACTTTACCCAACTGCTCCATCTTGTGAAACTATTGGCTGTAATAAATTAACTTCGGTGGCATGGAATAACACAAATTGCACCATTTCCATACATAATAGTAAAACTGCAGCTAAGTTTTTTTAGGTGGAGTTTAGAACATTTCTAGCAATAAAAAGATTTCTCTGCTAGAACTGAGAGCTATATGGTTGCCATTTAAATGGTGGGAGGTAAGGTTAAAAAATAATTGAAAGGTGGCGGTGAACAGCTAAAGCTAGGTAGAAAGCTCGAGCGTTCAGAAATGTAGGCGGATGGTAAAAGAAAAAGAAAACCAACAGAGAATGTTGCTGCATTGACGTAAGAATGTGAAGAAATGCTACTGTGTCAAAACAGTAAGCACAAAATGAAACATTTAACAGGTTGTAGGTGTGGATATGGGTGCTAGCTGTATGCATAAATGCGTTTTGATCATTAGCGCGCACGATTGACAAACATGTACAGGCCCCACAGAGCGATGTGGTTTTGTTACCTGTTATTGGTATATATAATTGCAAATATTGCTGCAATGCATACGTTTAACGTGTTGGCTTATGGAAGATTATACTGAGGGATTACTGCCCACGAAAGGTAACTGATGAATCCATTCAAATTCTTGTTGATATGGCAGTCAGGGTACTGAAAATTTGTGTGTAGTGAGTGACCTTATCCAGCCAAATAATAAACTCTCTAACAGAGATATATATGATTATTTACTTAATAATAATAAATAAACCAGAAAGAAGTGATGAAAGCCACCAAACAAATCCTCCTTGTGTTGAAGAAGACAAAGACTCCAAATCAATACTAGAGGATTGGGATCAGTGGATCACAGAATGCAATGAAAACTGATGTATTAGCTTTTGTTCATTGTACCTTTGCCAACATACAAAACATGTACTCATCTGTATTATGTTCATAGTAGTGTATCATAATCAGTACCCTAATAAATCATAATTGAATGCCACTTAACTTTTAAAGGTGAGGCAGGAAATAAAAACATGTAGCTCAGGGTTGTTACATTGTCATAGATTTCATCATGTGTGTGTTCAGCAGTGCTTAGAAAATTATTATAAGAATGGCTGACAAACCCAGGGCTATGGCTGACCAAATTTTGGAATGCTCAGAAAATTGTCTGAACAACTGCAACTGTCAATTCTTATTACCAAACCTGACTATGTAGGTTATGACACCAGTGTTTTCTGGATCATCAGATCTGTGGGGTATAATTGAAAAAGGTGTTTTGGCAGGAGATTAAATGTTATCAAAAAAGCTGAAGCAAAGACTGCATCCAGCATAACGTGAGCTAAATAAGATGTGCTCCAGCCAGAACAGCATAACATGAGCTAAATAAGATGTGCCCCAGCCAGAGCAGCATAACGTGAGCTAAATAAGATGTGCCCCAGCCCGAGCAGCATAACGTGAGCTAAATAAGATGTGCCCCAGCCAGAGCAGCATAAAGTGAGCTAAATAAGATGTGCCCCAGCCATAGCAGCATAACGTGAGCTAAATAAGATGTGCACCAGCCAGAGCAGCATAACATGAGCTAAATAAGATGTGCCCCAGCCAGAGCAGCATAAAGTGAGCTAAAGATGTGGCACATATGAACTCGGTACCGTTTTTAATGATAACTTTTTAGGTGTTTTTGAAAACGCTATATTTCCACAACCATACATCCATTTATTGTCAAATTCAAGAAACGTATTGCCCCATGTCTTACGTATATACAGTACGATTTTGATGTTATAGATTCACTCCACTGGCTGTATCTGAGGCCTGATAGGTCCCGGAGGTAAAACGTATCATAACTCCAACACCGAAAATACTTCTAATGCCAAATTGGAGTCACTGGTAGGAAAATGGTGTCCAACCAAACGGTGACTTTTCGCAATACCTTTATAGCGATAGTTCAGGCGAGGCTTAGTGTCAAACGTAGTGCACCGGGGAACCATTTTGTAAATTTACATACGTGCCACACCCCCACTTCTACGTGACGTCACGCGGAATAAACACAGAAGACTTGGTGAGTTCAGGAAGCGAATCAGAAGATAATTTTGATGAGGGACCTGAACTGAACGAAGATGGCACCGAATCAGACGACGGTGGAGCGGGAATATAATCGTGATTTTATTGCTGCCATTTTGTTTTCATTAAATTAAGCTTTACCCGAACTTGGCAATGTCAGCCTTTATTTTATAAAGCATCTTTTCTACCTAAACACTGACAAATACACATTTCTTTTATGTGGAATAGTGCTTTAGCCGTTTATTTATTTAATAAGCAATAAATGTTTGACGTCACGTAGAAATGGAGGTGTGGCACGTATGTAAATTTCCAAAATGGTTCACCGCTGCACTAAGTTTGACACTAAGCCTCGCCTGAACCAACGCTATAAAGGTATTGCGAAAACTCACCGTTTGTTTTGACACCATTTTTCTACCAGTAATTAAAATTTGGCATTAGAAGTATTTTCGGTGTTGGAGTTGTGATACGTTTTACCTCCGGAACCTATCAGGCCTCGAATACAGCCAGCAGAATGAATCTTTACATCAAAATCATACTATATGTACGCAAGGGATGGGGCAATAAGTTTCTCGAATTTGGCAATAAAAGGATGTATGGTTGTGGAAATATAACGTTTTCAAAAACACCTTAAAAGTCATCATTAAAAACGGTACCGAGTTCATATGTGCCACATCTTTATTTAAAATGTGCCCCAGCCATAGCAGCATAACGTGAGCTAAATAAGATGTGCCCCAGCCATAGCAGCATAACCTGAGCTAAATAAGATGTGCCCCAGCCAGAGCAGCATAACATGAGCTAAATAAGATGTGCCCCAGCCAGAGCAGCATAAAGTGAGCTAAATAAGATGTGCCCCAGCCAGAGCAGCATAACGTGAGCTAAATAAGATGTGCCCCAGCCAGAGCAGCATAACGTGAGCTAAATAAGATGTGCCCCAGCTAGAGCAGCATGACGTGAGCTAAATAAGATGTGCCCCAGCCAGAGCAGCATAACGTGAGCTAAATAAGATGTGCCCCAGCCAGAGCAGCATGACGTGAGCTAAATAAGATGTGCCCCAGCCAGAGCAGCATAACGTGAGCTAAATAAGATGTGCTCCAGCCAGAGCAGCATAACGTGAGCTAAATAAGATGTGCCCCAGCCAGAGCAGCATAACGTGAGCTAAATAAGATGTGCCCCAGCCAGAGCAGCATAACGTGAGCTAAATAAGATGTGCCCCAGCCAGAGCAGCATAACGTGAGCTAAATAAGATGTGCCCCAGCCCGAGCAGCATAACGTGAGCTAAATAAGATGTGCTCCAGCCAGAGCAGCATAACGTGAGCTAAATAAGATGTGCCCCAGCCATAGCAGCATAACGTGAGCTAAATAAGATGTGCCCCAGCCAGAGCAGCATAACGTGAGCTAAATAAGATGTGCCCCAGCCATAGCAGCATAACGTGAGCTAAATAAGATGTGCCCCAGCCAGAGCAGCATAACCTGAGCTAAATAAGTGTGCCCCAGCCAGAGCAGCATAACGTGAGCTAAATAAGATGTGCCCCAGCCATAGCAGCATAACCTGAGCTAAATAAGATGTGCCCCAGCCAGAGCAGCATAAAGTGAGCTAAATAAGATGTGCCCCAGCCAGAGCAGCATAACGTGAGCTAAATAAGATGTGCCCCAGCCAGAGCAGCATAACGTGAGCTAAATAAGATGTGCCCCAGCCAGAGCAGCATAACATGAGCTAAATAAGATGTGCCCCAGCCAGAGCAGCATAACATGAGCTAAATAAGATGTGCCCCAGCCAGAGCAGCATAACATGAGCTAAATAAGATGTGCCCCAGCCAGAGCAGCATAACATGAGCTAAATAAGATGTGCCCCAGCCAGAGCAGCATAACATGAGCTAAATAAGATGTGCCCCAGCCAGAGTAGCATAACCTGAGCTAAATAAGATGTGCCCCAGCCAGAGCAGCATAACGTGAGCTAAATAAGATGTGCCCCAGCCAGAGCAGCATAACGTGAGCTAAATAAGATGTGCCCCAGCCAGAGCAGCATAACGTGAGCTAAATAAGATGTGCCCCAGCCAGAGCAGCATAACGTGAGCTAAATAAGATGTGCCCCAGCCAGAACAGCATAAAGTGAGCTAAATAAGATGTGCCCCAGCCAGAGCAGCATAACGTGAGCTAAATAAGATGTGCTCCAGCCCGAGCAGCATAACGTGAGCTAAATAAGATGTGCCCCAGCCAGAACAGCATAAAGTGAGCTAAATAAGATGTGCCCCAGCCAGAGCAGCATAACGTGAGCTAAATAAGATGTGCTCCAGCCCGAGCAGCATAACGTGAGCTAAATAAGATGTGCCCCAGCCAGAACAGCATAAAGTGAGCTAAATAAGATGTGCCCCAGCCATAGCAGCATAACATGAGCTAAATAAGATGTGCTCCAGCCAGAGCAGCATGATGTGAGCTAAATACACAGCATGTTAGGTGTTTTTATTAATGAAAGCGAGTAATTATCTTGTCATTGGCGAGTGCTTGGCAAGTGCAGTGCTGCGTGAGTAACGGATAATTAGCCAGTTGCTTCTACATGTACATGTATATGTATGACAATGCCAACAGTACACGCAGTCAATGCAGTAAATCCCACTCTTCTACGAACGTCTAAACAGATAAGTGCCCACGTACGCGCAAATGTGGAAGTCATAAGGACTAGCGGTAGCATCCAATAGGAATTGTATACTGTACAATGGTAGTGTTATGCCACGGATGGCTTTCAAGACAAAGCTACGTCTTACTTACGTACAACATGCTGTATTACTTTTATAAAAGTAATGCAACGGGAATGATCTATTGCGACGGGAATGATCAACTGCGAGGGGAATAAAAGTAATAAGTCTTGCGACGGGAATGATCTATTGCCACTGGACCCGAGAACTGCGACGGGGATAAAGTGATGCGACGGGAATGAAGTAATGCGACTGGAATAAAGGATTAAAGTATTGCGACGGGAATGATCTATTGCGACGGGACCCGAGAACTGCAACGGGAATAAAGTAATGCTACGGGGGAAAGTAGTTTTAATCCTTCATTCCGGTCACAGTTCTCGGGTCCCGTCGCATTACTTCATTCCCGTCGCAGTACATCATTCACGTCGCCCTCTATCTTCATATTCCCTCTTCTTATCAGAGGAATTGGCATAAGATTGAGCAAATGGGTTGAATATTCTGACATCAAAGTAGGCAGTTTGGTGGTCTTTTCCCCTGAAATTCTGTGCAGCAACATCAAGTCGAGCTCCTACCTCTCCATTGGCAGACTTATACTTAAGGTGCTCACCCTGTGATGGCTGCAACGTATGTACATTACGACATACTTCACTGAGGAATGCAGAGGTCAAGTCTCGCACCTCATTGTGTCGAACTGAAGGAAAGCCTCCTGATGAGCAATTCATGGCATGCTCCACAGTATAGATGGAGCCACACATACAGCAGCAAACGTCACTACGACTCCACGGAATATTAGATGCCATGCACGCATACAGTTCAGACGACGACGCGTACGTATACGACTGATAATATTCAATCAGCATGCAATGCGTCACGTGCAAGTCACATTACGCAAGTGTACATGTGTGCACGCGTTCGCACGTCAAAATGGGTGATCATGATCATGAACTAGAGCAGCTGGACGACGACGTTGCATTCAGAGATGAAATGGAAAGGAGTCATGTCGATGAGGAGCTGGAGGGTGCTGATAGGAGCAAATGCACACGACTATGTACTTGGTCTGTGAAGGAAGTTGCGGATTTTGTAGGGAAGATATTTGGACCAAGTGTAGCTAAGTGTTTTGAAGGTATGTACGTGACTAATAACGTGAGTTTAGAAAACGCATGCATCATGCAGTTAGCATATGATTTCTTTGCAAAGCAGATGCAATGCATATGCACATAAGTCAACAGCATACAATACATGTACAATAAATGTATACTGCTCTGATACCGCTAACAGTACATGTACGTAGTACACAAATCGACATAGTGACTTATCGATGGATCGAAATCGTTTGCAATTTTTTCACTTGTCAACTCAGGCGCAGTGCCGATGCATGCGTATCTAATTGTTAGCACTTGTACATTTTGCTATAACTAGTGCATTTCTGTATTACCGACGCTATCAATGTGTACGCGTTCACAACTTTGTTTGCCGTGGGTCACTTCTTTGTCTGCACTCAGGGCTCATATAAGATGTGTGATAGAAACTTTTATTCATAGCGCGCCCTTACACATGAATACAGAATTGATCATCTGTAACGACCCTGGGTGGGCCTTACTAATTAGATAGAGATACATGTACATGTATGGGCATGTGCTATGAAAACAACGATAAATCTTTTTAAATGTATGCTGATGTTCTCAACTTCAGCTTTTGAACATTATTGCTCAATACCAGTAACATCGTATAATTGCTTGTCAGATCACAAAAATGTAGGGCTTGCATTTAAAAGGTTAACAATTATAGCATCCTTGCTTAGTGTACAGGTCACTTGTTCGTGATCAGTGGTGCCAATCAGCTATAAATATCATACTCAGTATGGGAAATTTGTTATGTCATAAATTAAGAAACTATGTCATTTTTAATGCAATAATTTCACAGAACAAGGCATTGATGGAAGCGCAGCTGTTTTGTTAGCAAATTGTGGCTCGATGGAGCAATTTCAAGCATGCGGACTGCTAACTGTGGGTCATCAGTTAAAACTAAAAATGGAACTGTCCCATCACAGTGAAGGCAGCGCTATTGGTACAACTAGTAGCAACCTTAGTACTTCATCATGTGGAAGCACACCCAGTGGCACAAACAGTAGTGATAGAAAATTGAAATTAAAAGAACTAAAGACTCTTCCTGCTGAAAAGAGGTTGGCATATAGACTGATGTACGTTCAATAGAAATTTCAATACTGTATTTATCATATGTACTACCAACTACAACAGGAGAAAGAAAATACGGAATGCAGCTAGCGAAGCATGGCCTGGCAACAGCATTCCTCTTTTAACAAGGATACTGATGCCTCTAAGATGCTTGGTTCATTGGTGGACAAACTGTGTTCTGCAAATTGCTCTGAGTATTTCAACAGGGGGTCAATAAGAAAGCGCGTTATAGATACACTGGCAGAACGAAGAAGACAGATAAAAAAGGGCCATAACTATGACAAGGTAATGAATGGCCAAATTGCTACTAATAGATAGTTGATAAATTTAATGGGTAAAATGCAATAAGTTTATTTAAGTACAGTTTGACATTGGAAAATGCATTTTCCACATATACAACACCAATCACTCAGGGCTAATGTATGTTTGCATTTATAGAGGGGAAATAGGGAAGACAATAGCAGTATCTGTATATTGATGGCGTTTTCATGTCATTATAATATACTTTCCCCTCCCCAATTAGAATCATAAGCACTCAACTCGATCCTTGAAACAACTTGAAGGTATGCATATAAAATTCAACTCATTGAACATATTAATCAGACAGGTTCTGCAATTGTTGTAGACTTGGGTAATGGAAAACTACGAACAGTGGAAAGGTAATGTTTTCTTGGCTTGTGTGCAATGATTTAAATATCTATAATGCATTATAGTAGTCCAGTTGATGGTGTTATTGGCTCCATCCCTAAGGAAGTGAATCAAGAGGTATATCTGTATAATATAAAATAGTTGGTTGTTGAGGTGCATTGGTGTTAGCCATCCATTGTTATGTATTTAGCTCTGGGAACTCTTAGGTGTAATGTGCTTTTGTTACATGGTTTAAGAGCAGCATAACGTGAGCTAGATAAGATGTGCCCCAGCCAGACACTGAGATTGTTTCCTTCCACCACCTTGCCAGTAGTTGGCTTTGTTTTTATATTTATTTCTATTAAGACAGCACTGATAGCACTAAGCATGATGCAGTGAACGCTGCTAGGCACTCTGTTTCACCTATTATTCATTCTACCTACAATGAATGCCACATTGGAGTGATCATTCAGTGCATTGCATAGAATTAAATGGTATCTCAGGAGTACAATGTCTCAGGCCAGGATAAACCACCTAACTATCACTACACTATCACCAAGAAACGACAGACAGACTTGATTATGAAGTGTATTGCCAGTGTATAAATATTGCAGAATGTATCAAAAAGTTACCTTTCTCCTATGATCTTTAGCTAGTTTACACTAATCTTACTTCTGTGTATCCAAAACTTCAGAACTTAGGGGGATTTGAGTCACTGAGATGTTTACGAAATTCCAAATCGCTAGAAGTGCTTGAACCAATCAATCACATCACTAAAATCAAGTGGATGGCTGTATTTGAGACCAATTCACACAGATCTCAACACTGAAACCCTTCAGATGAAGTCAGCAGTAAGTGAGGTAGGCCAGCTTGAACTTTCATGAGGTGGTTAGGGCAAGCAAGCATTGAATGATCATGAAGCAATTAATATATTTATAGCCCTCATGAAAGAGAACCGAAAGGTTGTGGAAAACAATTTGAATGAACCATCCACAATGAACCATATTCACTGAATATATAAAGGCAATTGTATACGTACTAGGAATATGGTGGATGTGTAGGTGGAGCTGTCCTGGGGAGGGTGCCGGAGGGGGTCACCCCTCCCTTCCAGCTATGGGGTATGGTGGAGCACTGTAAGCTGCCCCACGAGGTCTGAGGCTCCACTCCAGAAGCCAATGCTCTTTGCATTGTACAACCCTCCAAACCTGTATACATTGCTTTTATGTGTACTGTTTGATGTTCTTAAAATGCAAAAAGCATTATGTCTCTATAAAAAAGCCTAACATGTAGCTTCTGGGGCTATCCCCTATAGTTGTGACTGTGGTGGGACTCCATAAAATAACAACGGCATAGTAGCCGTAGTAGCAGATCCAGGGTATATATTAGGGTGCATTAAGAGACTGTGTCTATTTTTACCACTCAATTCTTGGTACTACAAAAGGCAATATAGTTACATTTTTCCATAAGGTTGGAAGCAAATGTTTCTGTAAGTATGCTAGTACGTATGGTATTCATCACCAATCAGGCTGTGATGGAGTGTTTGCTGGAATTGAGATTCTCCTCAATCATCCACAGTTTAGGCAGATGGTACCAGAATCAGAGATATACTATCTTGATCCAGACAGCCTAATTCTGTACAACTACATTGAGGTTCCTGTATCTTCAGTTTTTGGCATCACTACTTCTCCTCAGATTATTGTTCATTGGGCATCATCTCAGTTTTCAAGAATGGTAGTCAACAATGTTAATTTAATTTTAAAATGAGTGGCAATATTACAATTGGCTTGCCTGCTGCCTTAACATTGAGTGGTTGAGGAGAGTATTTTTATATTCTTGGATGATTTGAGTGGTAACAAAAGCAAGAAATGGCACAAATTTGATGCATGGCACATGATGCCTCTAGCTGGACTTCCACATTGTCTACACACCAGACTGCAAAACATTAACTTTGTTGCTCAGACTGTGGCCCCATTGGAGTCCTATTGCTGAACACTTAACAGCACTAGAGCAGGAATGAGTAGATGTATTCCTTCAACAGATGGTCCTTGTCATAGCTACGTTAATATGACCACCAGGGTTGCCGCGATATATCACGGTTAAATTTTATGTACCGCGGTTATTTATAATCTTCACCGCGGTTAAAGTGTGCAATATTTTACGGAGTACGAATGCGGTGATCACATTAAATACGGAATACAGAGAGCAATAATCAAGTCCCCACATAAACCTGCAGCGGGTAATTATAATAACCTTGATTGCAGTTAACCTAGAAGCTTGGAGTTCTGCTGGAGAGATATGACGAAGGCCATGCATCTTTTCGTTGATATGTCTGAAGTTATTAATTTGGCAACAGTGTTCTGAAGGAGCGGTTAAATCAGGAATGGCTAAATAATTTTTAGCTATAAAGTATTTCACATTCTTTCCACCATGTACATAAGTGGCCGCTAAACTCTGTTTCGTCTTCTTTCATATACTAATTATCAAGTTCTTTGTCTACATTTATTTCTGTATTGCATTATCCTTCTGCTGACTCCCTTTTCATACAAATAGTATAAGATAAAATCATCATCACTTGTACTTGTAACAGAAGATATTATTGGGTATCTTACTGTATTATTATTATTATTTTTATTTTTATTTTTGTGCACAAAGGTGTGTTAACTTTGCTAGGACCGGATGGTATGGGATTGAATATGATGATGTCCATGGTAAAACTTTTATTAAGGTATTCACAATACCATATATACAAAACCCACTCGCGCTATGCACTTGCTGCAAACCACCCAAGGTTAATATCAAAGAAGTGCCACACTATTGACAACCCAAGGGCTTCATGCAACCACAGTAGTTCGGCTATAAAGTATTGTCGCTTCTGCATGGTAGACAGTTTGTGGAGATAATGCACAGTTACTGACCACAGCTGGCTTTATGATGTCTCCTTCCACCATCACCATCGATGACAGACCAACTATAGTCCATGCACTATGTACTTCTAAGAAGCAAAGCCGAGATGGACCAGTTCAAAGTTGGGTTGACCAGATATGGCATTCTGGATGCAATACAGCGGCACCCAATATTATTTGCTGAAAGTTCAAATATTCTGGTCAAGAGTAGCAAGTTCGTGGTCTATTTATTTATAGCAGTAATTGATACATTGAATGCTATTTAGTTGAAACAACACTATGAGTTAATCGTAATAAATTATATTGCTCATAATGTGCTCATTTAGGTGCAGTGTGCAGCTTGATTGACATTCAGTTTCTGCTAGAGGGGATAGATGAAAACTAAAGGGTGAAGGAAGAATGTGTTTTTGTACAGATATCCGACGTACCGTTGCACATATATTTGATTACCTCTTAAGGCATGTCCAATGAAGATGTTGCGTTGCTTTGAGTCATTACGATAATTCCAGGCAGCTGTTCGTGGAATAGGAGCTAATAAGTCTCTCAGATAATTGCGATATTCTCCATGTGATTTGACTCGTTTTGTTTCCATTTTGTGCATGCACATGAATATGTATATAATTATTGAAGGGTGGCGGTGAACAGCTTAAGCCAGGTAGAAAGCTCGAGCGTTCAGAAATGTAGGCGGTAAAAGAAAAGGAAAACCAACAGAGAAGGTTGCTGCAGGGACAATCCTAGCCAAGCGTATGCAAGTTTCTGCAGAAAGGTATTTTATAGCTACGAGGTCATGAGACATTGCCTTATACAAAAGGTCACCTTCCCAGGTCTAGCCAATTGATGTCAGAATGTGAAGAAATGCTACTGCATCAAAACAGTGAGCACAAAATGAAACATTTAACAGGTTGTAGGTGTAGATATGGGTGCTTGCTGTATGCTTAAATGCGTTTCAATCATTATCACACGCGATCGACAAACATGTACAGGCCCGCAGAGCGATGTGGTTTTGTTACCTGCATGTTATTGGCATATATAATCGTATATATTGCTGCAATGTATATGTTTAAGCACCATGCATACATGTAGACTTGATGTAGTCATGTGTGGTTGTGAATCAAGTAAGTGTGCCATGCGGATACAAAAGAAGGCTATATATCGTTTTTGGCACAAAAACGCAGATAGCTATGAGGTGTTATTGACTGCAAAATCTAATTTAACTCACAAGAATAGCAATAACTATGTAGGTTTCAACATATTCCATGTTCCTAGATCTACTGTATGATACTGAAAGCATTGTAGAATTTAAATGCTTATTTTTAGTCACATTTGGTATCATTGCAGCTAAGAAGATTGAAGTGAAGCTAGAAGATATTTTGAGGGGTTTTTTTACAGGGGGAACTGATGTTCCACTAAATGGTTTCCATACTACACCAACGGTGAGATTCAGCTCATCAGCGGTTTGTCCAACTGCTGCCACCTGCTTCAACGAGCCCTCACTACCAACAAAGCATACAGGACAGTCGCAACTTAATGGTTTTTGCCTTGGGTAACCACCATATAACACTGAATTCAACACTACTTTTATTCTCACAGCATTTACTAATTGTTTATTCATTTCTGTAATCAGCTTGGCATTGACCATTGTGAGGGTCTGGGGACATCACGATGTATAAATCACGGTCAGCCTGAGAACCGGATCTCATCACCTGGCTTTTGTGTAGCAGCGCCACATATAGCCCGCACCAGCCTGTGCATTGGGATGAAAAAAAACAAAACAAGAAGGCCAATGCGGAGATTGTTAGAGAGTTTATTATTTGAACATTTTCTGAGGGGTTACATAAATTTAGATTTGCTGTGTAATTTTTGTGATGAAACAGTAAAGTGGAGCGTGCGCACGACATTTCACAAACTGGTCGAACCCAATATTATACATGGTCCTTCGAGCCAGGAATGAACAGTTTGTGCAATGACCGAGAGGGAGTTGTTTGTCAAAAGAAAGCAGATTCGTGCAGGACACCACAGCTATGCTACTCGAGTTGTCGCCCAACTGGAAGAATTGCTCGCGTCTTCCGAGGCTAACATCTCCAAATTATGACAGCAGCGTGCTGTGCTGGTAGAGAAGGTTGGTTAGCGTTCTGAGTAAATTACATGCTGAAATTCTAGAATTGACAGAGGGTGAGGAAAAGGTGGTTTTTGAAATAGAAGAGGTGGATTCTTACAAGGGGAAGATAGAAGTGGCAGTTTTGGATATTTATGATGCTTTGGCTAAGGTACACGTAAATGGTCCCGAACGCCAGCAAAACGCGATTTTAGGCACACAAGGCGTACATGATGTATGTGATACTGTTCCATGTCGAAGCAAATCACCAATGGAAGTGTGTTCTATTACTCTACCGGCTGTTCTGAGCAGACGAGATTCTTCCGTACAGGAATTCGGGGGATATCTGACAAGTTGGGTTATTTTTTGAATCTTCAACCCACTTGAACCCTGACCTGTCTGATGTGGATAGATTTAATTATCTCAATTCTGTATTAGAGCATTCATCCTGCAGAGGCCATTGCTGGTTTGTCCCCGTCTTCATCGAACTACAAGGAAGCAATTGAGGTACAGAAAAGGAGATTTGGGGATCCTCACTTGTTAATAAGCATATGGAAGCACTTCTGAATCTAGAGCCTGTTGCTTCCTGCCATGATCTTAAGAATGTCAGACGCCTCTATGACAAGGTTGAGTCACATGTCAGATATTTGAGATCACTTGGGATTGGTTCTGAGTCCTACGGGACATTCCTATCTTCAATCCTGATGAAAAGATCCCATCTGATTTCTGCCTGATTGTTAGTAGGGAAGTGTCACGGGAAAACTGGAATTTGGACTCCTTGATGAAAGTGGTAAAAAGGGAGATGGAGCTGATGGAAGGGTTAGAGCTGCTCATGTTCGGATAAAGTCTGGTAACAAGCAGTCGCCCATCATTCGACGCCCAATCCAACATCTCTATAGGCTTGAAGCTAGTGTGGTCAACAATTGTCCAAAAGATGCAACACTACTACCAAGTGAAGGGGCACCCTCAATACAAACAAAGACCTTACCACACAGATTAGCAAGCAGCAACAAGAGCGAAAAGGAGGATCAAAGACTGTCTCAATCAAGAGGACATCAGTGTTTCCCTCAGAATGCTTTTCAAACAGGGCATCATGAATAATGAATGATTATTAGCGTATGCGGTACTGCCCACGTTCGCATATTGGCCGATTCGACCAGTGGGGGGGGGGGGGGGGGGGGGGGGGGGGGGGGGCTTTTGGCCGATTGCACTGATTCAAACAGTCCTTCGCGCGCGTTCAATTCCTATCGTGATTTATGCGCTCGCAAACTGCGACTGAGTTAATTGTATGGCCACGCCCATTTTCCGGAAAATTCAAACAGGGCGGAGCGCCCTGTTTTCGCTATGCTGTGGGAAACGCTGGGACATGCTTGCTAGTCAACGTGTGGGAGTGTGATAGAGAGTTTATTATTTGAACATTTTCTGAGGTTACGTAAAATTTAGATTTGCTGCGAGGGGGGGGGGGGGCAAAAAAAAAAGTTATAGACACCATCCCAAAAATTCTTAAAACCAAGGGCCAGGTCAACCCCCCCCCCCCCCCCCCCCCTTTGCCTTCGAACACGCCCATTTTCGACCACGCCCCTTAAAATAATTACGTAATTGACAATTGACCACACCTACAATTAAGATAATATTACAAATTGAAAGCAGGCTTCGTTGCAGATTGCTGTTGTAGGTGTTGTCACTTCGTCGCTTGCAGCTGGAGACGCTGTTTCACTTGTACCATAGAATTTCGCGATACTCGCTCGTGCCATGACGTAATGCACAGGCTGTAGGCCTATCGAATATTACATCCCTGCCCATCAATTAAGGTTTGCAGTACTCCAACAAGATTTTGAAGAACGGCACGCATTATCGTTCATGATTTGGTAAAGTACTCGTTTAAACAATAGCAGGCGGGGCATGCTCGCGTGAGGCGTGAGTCGGCGTGACCTCATGCATGTTACTTAGTACCAGGTGTATCCGTGGCTTACTTAGTAGCGTTAGTATAGTTTTTATCTTTACATTGCTTTGCGACGCTTCAATTGTTGCACTATTGGGTAGTGAATTGGTATGAAGGCCACGCCCACGAATTGTGTCTCAGTCACGTGATAATATGCTTTCCACAATGAAATAGCTTACAATCGCACTAGATAGGCAGTTAAGCCGTATCTTTGAACGAATTGGACACCCATGAACACTACAAACAATATGATTCCATCATTATGTTGCTGTAGTGCGAGCTAAAGTGCAAAAAAAAAATTAAGAAAAGTGATGAATTTTAAAAAAAAAAAATTTTTTTTTGGCCAAGACCCCCCCCCCCCCCCTAACTTTGATACCTCATAACTTTTTTTCCTAGACCCAAAATAATAGCATATTCGTGAGCTCTTCAAAGTTGGGGGATGGTGTCTTCCACTTTGTTTTTTGCCCCCCCCCCTCAATTTGCTGTGTAATATTTGTGATGAAACATGTTGGCTTATGGAAGATTACACTGAGGGATTATTGCCCACAAAGGGTAACTGATGAATCTATTCAAGTTCTTGTTGATATGGCAGTCAGGGTACTGAAAATTTGTGTGTAATGAGTGATTTTATCCAGAAAATGTACTCTCTAACAGAGATATATATGATTATTTATTAAATAAAAATGGCGAACGAGGCAGCAGTAGAAGAGGATGAGGATGAATTCTCTTTTGAAGGTTTCGATGAATACTTGGATGGCTTTGATGAGGATGCTTTCGAAGAATCAGATGAGAAAGAGAAAATGCTAGCAGTGGACCCTGATTTTGCCAGCTGTGGAACAAAATGGTTAGATAAAGATGACAGCTGCCACCATTGCGTTCCAACGAGTGAAGTGTCGACGCGAAGAAGCGCACGCAATGCTTTTAAAAACTCCATCGGATGCTCGATCTAGGAAAACAGTTGCAAGTGCGTTTGAACAGACCAAGCAGAAAGCGTTCAGGTGGAATTACAAAAGTACGATGATGAAGGTGTTGTCTCAGACCTCCGTTATGTTCGATCGCGATCAGTTCTTGTTGAGGAAATAGAAAGTTTGGATCGTTTAATCCATTGGCTTGAAATTGACCTTAAGCCAGACCAATAATGGGAAGTTCCGCAGGACAGAGTGAGGGCACAAGGTCTACTTTCACTCAGTTCGAGAAAAGAATTTGAAGACAGCATTGATTGATTGGGACGGGCAAACTGGTGACGAAGCTGAAAGGTACACTTCGGGAGTGGCCACGAAAAGGGAGGGATCCCCTCTACCGATTAGGGCTACGCAAGAGGCTGATCACCCGGAAGCTGCTTCAAAAGACTTAGTGGACAGTTTCTTTAAAAAACCACAACAGTTGGATGAGGCTAGACCAGAGGCTCTCTCTAAGAACAGGTTCAGAAGGATACAGTGGAAGTGCAATTAATGGATTTTTAGATTTAAAATAATAACAATTGATATTAACTAAATAAAAAATAAAAAATAAAAAACCAGAAAGAAGTGATGAAAGCCACCAAACAAATCCTCCTTGTGTTGAAGAAGACAAAGATACCAAATCAATACTAGAGGATTGGGATCAGTGCATCACAGAATGCAATAATAACTGATGTATTAGCTTTTGTTCATTGTACCTTTGCCAACATACAAAACATGTACTCATCTGTATTATGTTCATAGTACTGTATCATAATCAGTACCCTAATAAATCACAATTGAATGCCACTTAACTGTTAAGGTGAGGCAGGAGATGAAAACATGCACAAGGGGTATTTCATCGTGTTTGTGTTCAGTAGTGCTTAGAAGAATGGCTGACCAACCCAGGGCTATGGCTGACCAAATTTTGGAATCTCAGAAAATTGTCTGAACAACTGCCAATTCTCAGACTAGGTAGGTTATGACATCAGTGTTTTCTGGATCATCAGATCTGTGGGGTATAATTGAAAAAGGTGTGTTTGGCAGGAGATTAAATGTTATCAAATAAAGACTGCATCCAGCATAACATGAGCTAAATAAGATGTGCCCCAACCATAGCAGCATAACCTGAGCTAAATAAGATGTGCCCCAGCCAGAGCAGCATAACGTGAGCTAAATAAGATGTGCCCCAGCCAGAGCAGCATAACGTGAGCTAAATAAGATGTGCCCCAGCCAGAGCAGCATAACGTGAGCTAAATAAGATGTGCCCCAGCCAGAGCAGCATAACGTGAGCTAAATAAGATGTGCCACAGCCATAGCAGCATAACCTGAGCTAAATAAGATGTGCCCCAGCCAGAGCAGCATGACCTGAGCTAAATAAGATGTGCCCCAGCCATAGCAGCATAACGTGAGCTAAATAAGATGTGCCCCCAGCCAGAGCAGCATAACGTGAGCTAAATAAGATGTGCCCCAGCCAGAGCAGCATAACGTGAGCTAAATAAGATGTGCCCCAGCCAGAGCAGCATGACCTGAGCTAAATAAGATGTGCTCCAGCCCGAGCAGCATGCACACTGGGGTTGTTTCCTTCCACCACCTTGCAAGTAGTTGGCTTTGTTTTTACTGTATTTATTTCGCACTAAGCATGATGCAGTGAAAGCTGCTAGGCACTGTTGTGAGGCTGTTTCACCTATTAGACATCCTACCAACAACAAATGCCACATTGGAGCGATTGTTCAGTGCATTGTGTAGAATTAAATTGTATCTCAAGAGTACTATGTCTCAGGCCAGGATAAACCACCTAACTATCACTACACTATCATCAAGAACGACGGACAGACTTGATATGAAGTGTATTGCCAATGAATAGATATTGAAGAATGAATCAAAAAGAAGCATGTTTGTTACCTTTTCCCGATGAACTTTAGCTAGTTTACGCTAATCTTACTTCTGTGTATACAAAACTTCAGAACTTAGGGGGATTTGAGTCAATTAAGTGTTTACGAAATTCCAAATCGCTAGAAGTGCTTGAACCTCTAAAATCAATCACATTACTAAAATCAATCATAGGAAGTGGATGGCTGTATTTGAGACCAATTCACACAGATCTCACCTTCAGACAAAGTCAGCAGTCAGTGGCTATATAGGTGTTCACTACTAGTATTGTTCGTTGTGTGTACGTGACAGCTGGAGTATGGTATTGAGAGGTTATTCGGTCACATATTAAAAAGAAAAGAGCATGTAACTCCGCAACGAAACATGTATAGACACCACGCGATCAGCAAATATTATGAACGTCATAATTGACCACCTATGGATTAGGAGCCGTCAGTGTTATTCCCCCCACAAGCAATTGAACTTTTACTCGCCCGATCACGTTTGGCTCGATCGTTATGGGGCGAGCTAGCTAATCGTACGAACCGTGATCGAATTATAGTTCGTGCCATTCATTGGATAGCAAACTGATATGATTTACCAAACTGCATAACACGTACCTTCTTGAGCCCGAGATTATCCTTAAAGCCTGCGACTCCTAAGCAGGTAGTGACGGTACTACCATAGATATTAGACTGGAAGGGATTGGAAACCGCGCACGTGCGCCATACATTTCAATAGAACGTAGCGGGGACACTCCTGGCAGTTGCTAATTGGTTAGTCTGGCACCTCGCCCCTCAAAAGTTTTTGGTCAAGTACACAAGAGGCAAATAAGAAGAGTAGTATAAGGTAGCGCACGAACTGTGGATCACAAAGAAGTAAGTCTTTTTTTAATACTCCATTCCTAAGAGAAGATATTAGACTTAAAGCGCTCCATGTCTAGAATTAAACTCACCGGTACTACGCCCGAACAAAGCGACGTAAAGGTACGGCGTTACGATAGGCAGATTGAGCACTGTGTTTTACGTACCACAGTATAGTTTTTGTGACATGAATGCGTCGTACTCGATATAAAAAAAAAAAAAACTTACTTTTGACTAGGTGTGGAACTCACCGGTATAGCGACCGTAGCTTTGTCGTAAAAATTCTGAAAAGTTGACTACCAGATAGCCAGATGAAAACTATGTGCCAACGGATAGTTAGTTTGCCGTCTGTGCGTTTTCTACGACCAAAAAAAAATCTAAAAGCTAAGCCTTTAATTCGCGCGCAATTTTTGCCCTAGAGATAAAACAAATCATCGTCAATAATGTGGTCGATTGCACCCTGAAAATCATCTGAATGTGAAATAAAGCAACCTACAAAACTATGAACTTTATGAAAAGTGTTCCCTTTACCACAATCCACGGATACGTTCTTTTCCGCTCGCTCCTGTGCAAACGTTGTACCCGTAAAGGCCTGGGGACTTGAACTGCCAGGACTGTACTTGTTAATTGGTCTGGTTTCCAATCCCTTCCAGTCTAATATCTATGGTACTACCATCAGAGATAATGCTGCTCGTAACATCCTCTAATTAACGCCCACCAGTATAATATACACCGCAAAGTTACGTATTACGTACCGGGTACCACAGTAAATTAATCTAAACATCGATAACGGTGACTATACATCCTTTATGGGACAGTTTCCGAGAAAAAGATAATTCGCATATCTTAAAAAATAGCCCACGTGTGTAACTGTTGCAGTGCATGTGATATGCTACAATTGTACTTGAATTGTACCAATAACATCTAACATTAAATCAACAAAAAAAAAAAACATCAACTGTTCTGATAACAGGACTTCACCAACACTAGCTGTAGCACACCTCAACACTCCGATGATTGTCCTCCAGGTGTAAAGAGGTGATCCACGTCTCCTCCACACACCAAACATCTCACCATATGCTCTGTGGTGGTCTGCCAGGCTTGGATGGTGTGGACCTATCACTTGAAGCTCACTTAGTGTGAGGCCAAGCTGAAGTCCAACTGTGTCATACTTGTGGGAAATCACAGCTGCTACCCTGTCCATGATGTGTGCAGTGGCGTAGCTACGGTAGGACCTGGTAGTGCCTAGGCCCTACCAACCGAGGTGCTTAATAATAATAACAATCACCCTCGAAGTAATTATTACTAGCATCCGCTCGATCTGGCACATGTGTATATAATTTTAAAAATGAATATCAACAATAGTACCCATCCGGATGTAATATTGGAAGAATGCGTAAACACCTCCGAATTGATCTTACCCCAAAAGTCAGTCAACTTGCTCTAAAGTACCAGGTGATATTGCATAATCTCCTGCATCCCCTCTTATACATTTAATCTATTTATGGTTAGAGAGCACTGTATAAGATGCCTGTTACTGTTACAGTTGTCGTGTTTCCAAATGTGAACAGACCTTCACTTTAAGAACTAGATTTTGTACTGTCTATATAAGCATGGTACATGTATAGCTGCTGTGCACACAGACAATCAGCTTCAGTTCTTTCATGGAATCAATATTTATACATCAAAAAAGCGTTGGTTCGATTGGGGAGCTTCATACCCCCTAGCTGCATTAGTAGGAGGGGTGCCACCCTCCCGCACCCTCTCCGGCTTTCTCAACTTCAGAAAAATCCTGCAATCTGCCAGTGTGTGCCCTACCATGCATATTATCCTGGCTACGCCACTGAGGTGTGGTAATGATGGTTCACAAAGGAACTGTACAGAGATGGAACAGATGATGGTCAAATGGTACTGCCACACACATCACCCACCTGCTCTACTGGGACATTGATTTGTAACACTACTGACTGACAAAACTGACAACAGGCCATGGTCCCAGAACATTGTCGACAAGGTCACTTCTAACTGCCACACCCTCATCTGGATTATTGTTCAACTTATGGTTGTACTGCACTAGTTCAGTCACCTTGGTGAGGACTACCTGGGGGAAAGGTAGGGTGTGTCAGTGGGGGATACAGGGGGGGGAGGGGCCGGGGTTCAGGGGTTGGAATCCCCCCCCTTCGAACCTGAATATGAATATAACTACTGTATAATTAGCGTACGACGCTTCGGATAAATAGGCGCACCGCGCACGTGAGCTATACTCCGACATTTCTACGGAGAGTTCAGCTAGCGTGCAGACAACTTATTCGTATTGCTTATTGATTGGTTAGTACTATATTTTATTTCTGTAAACTGCGAGATACGTAGTAGGCTAAATCTAAATGTATTCCAAAATGCTAACCCGCGGACGTAATAGAGCGATTGTTTCCGCAGTTATTTTAATTGGTGCGCTAGTATTGTAGTACCCATATTTGAATGCACCTTGCTGCAAGCTTTTATAGAGATGATGGTAACTTTTAACATAGAAAAGAAACTAAGCCGGCGCATGTAACGTATACAATGAAAATCTGCGAAGAAACACATGCAGCCCTTTAAATCCGCAAAACCACAATAGCCTGGAAATCAGAACGTAACGGAGTGGCACGCATTTATTGAATTGGTTATGATTGCCTCCGTAAAACCTGAAAAAACCTAGGTAATCGTTGGCAAATTAATAGCACATTAAAATCGCCAAAATCGATTTAATGTTTCTATAGAAACGAACTGAAAAAAAATCGATTGAACTTTTTTTTCCGGTTTGAATTAAGTAGCGATGCCAAAAATGCAGAAATGCGGAAAGCGAAGAATGATTAATACATAACAAAAAAAAAAAAAACAACGTCACAGCACCCCAGTCAAGTCCCAGTCCTTTGACGCACTAACAACAGTTAGTCTCGTACCCAGACCCAAATTTTCACAGCTGCGGGTGGATTGCATCACCGCTACGTGAAAACAATGAGGGTGTGCGATGCAAAAAACAAAATCTCAGCCCAGGCTGAATCCGATTCTGCACTACACATGTCACTGTACCACCGGGATGTCACTGATCGCGCATGGTATATTAAGAATAAATTTATTGTAAACACTTGACTTCAAGTTTGATTAATGACTTAATGACTTAAAAGTTAATATAGTATAGGATGCGTTCAACGTTCGGTTCCTTTGCTCTACATGTGACCGATTACATAGTTCGGCCATCCTATTAACCTTGTTGTTTTATACACCATTCAGCTCTGAACATTGGCTATATGCGGTACGTGTTTACATGCCCAAACTAGACACGTTGGACATAATGATCAGTTGTACCCGGCCACGAGCACAGTTCTTTTTTTTTCCTCCTGTAGCTCCTTCATTGACTGACGCTCAAACATAAACGTCCAAACAATGCACGCACGACTAGAACAAAGAGATCTCTGGGTTTAGTTAAACCTGTATATGCTTAATACCACAACTTCCCGCTGATTTTCAAGGGGTTATTCAATAGGGCGTGTGTTCTGGCTTGAAACACTTCCAAATCGCTATACTCTAGTGGAAATGGTCATATTTTGGTCAGTTTCATATTGATCAATCTTAGAGTATCCGTCTATATACCACACCTTATTATTAGAGAGGCAGAAAGAAGCAGAGTGCATGAATATTAATTAACACACCTGTCTTGAAATACTATTGACTTACTATTTTCAGCAGTTCATGCAACACCATTTATCTATCTTGCACTTGCTCCATGCCACGCCAGTATTGCAACGTTCAAACCCTCCATAACTTTCGATAGGAATGTTCAAATCGCTTCAAATTCGGTTTGTGGGTAGATAGGTCATGCAGCTATTGATTTTTTTCTGTTCGTTAATTTTTATGTCATCCGTTACAAAGAACCAGTTGAACAAACTACGTGCACATTTTCGCGCTTGATTCGCGCCGATGTAAATTGCGTCCCACACGATGTATGGGGGGGGGGGGGGGGGGGGGGGGGGGGATTATAACATTGGCGCGAATCAAGCGGGAAAACGTGCACGTAGTGTGTTCAAGTGCATCTCCGTAGTGGATGGTATAAAAATTAACGAACAAAACAAATTGATAGGTATAGGACCTCTCTTCCTACAAAACAAATTTGAAGCGATTTAATTACTCCTACCCAAAGTTATGGCGGGTTTGAACCAGGTGGGTTGCAATATTGGCAAGGGGCACGTGCAAAATTTCAAACTGTAATGTACCATAGAGAAACGTTGTGGTATTGAAATTTCGAAGTCCATAGCTTTAAAACCGTTATGGAGATATAGTGATTCGAACAATTTTTATATCACGATATATATATATATTTGGTTATATGTATCATAGAGAAACGTTGCAGTATGTAGTGTTGAAATTAGGAAGTCCATAGCTTTAACCGTTCTGGAGATATAGGCCTAGTGATTCGAACAAGAAGCATTTTTATATCACGATTATATTGTTATAAAACATAGAAAACTGTCCCATATAGTAATATATGCGAGGGGCAATTTTCTCGGAAACTGTCCCATATTAAAATTAATTTGGTTATATGTAGACATGCACCAATTGAGTAAAGGAAAGGAATTACGAAATGCATGATTACATATACATTCGTAATTTACCGCAGATTTGCTACATTTTTTCTGCCTGAGAAATTGTTAGATGTAGATATGTAATATCCAGCCCGGTTATAAATGAATAACTGAAGTACGATTTCTGCAATTCCTTCAGTGTTAATTATTTTACTCAATCGGTGACATTTCTTTGCAGAATTATTAACCCTATGACAACATAGTTTTTTTTTTGGTTAAAATAGGAGAATGCATTATTGACAAACCTTTTTGTGTCTTAGATCACTACAGGATTTTGTAACTGGAAAGATGCCACTATATCTTCACTCCCTTTTTGTGTCTTAGATCACTACAGGATTTTGTAACTGGAAAGATGCCACTATATCTTCACTCCAAGTGCCATATCGAAGCTCGAAGCTCTTGTATTCACTAGTGACAATGACGTTACCGTATACGACATACGAATAATATTAAAAGAAACAAAACATACATACAATTATATCATACTTATTATTAATCACATTTGTACAAAGTAGAGAAAACGACAAAAGATTTACTCCATGGCGGAGCGAGGTCAAAGGTGTGCACTTCTCCACGTGACGTGTGACCCTTCCAGAACAGAGGCTCACTGCTCTAATCCTGCCAGCAGGCTATGGTTATACAAACTCTACAACTTTGGGGAAAGCGCAAATAATTAAATTATGTGCGCTTTCCCCAAAGTTATCAGTTCGTATAACCATAATCTGCTAGCAGTACTTTTAGCCACAGTAGGTAATTAACTCCCACCTCCTAACCTCTCCCCCCCTGGCCCCCCCCCCCCCCCCCCCCCCCCTGTTGCCCACCAGTTGTTGCAGTCCACAGTTATCGTGTGTACATGTACATGTTTGCATGGTCCATGACACAGGAAGTTGCATCACATGATCCCATGCATCACATGATCCGCATTATGTGCCACATGGCCACGGTGGTAACACTTTTTGCATATAATCACAGACATAAAACACACACACAAAAAGTTTTCATTTGAATTTAAAATGATCACTTTAGCAGCTGCTGGGAGTGGCCAGTCAACACGGACACCTGCTGGTCTCCACAGGTCTGGTGTTGCCCACTTCAGTGGACACATTGCTCCCACTCAGTGAAGAACGCAAGCCTACTTGGGAAGTCATCAGCGTCTTTGCCATCGTGTTGAAACAAGCGTCTATGTTAGTGTTTTCTTTGGCTGACGTTTCCATGGTAACGGTGATGTTGCGAGCAGAGGCCAACGCTTGCACCTCCTCTTTGGAGACTTGGCGCAGCTGTGGATGGCGGTCAGCTAGGTCCAATTTAGTGCCCACCAACACCAACTGGACATCCATACCTGTGCACAAAGTATGCCCCTTTGTCTATCATGGTGCACATGATAAAAGGGAGCTATGCTAAGACACATATACATATGAGAAGTTTAATTCCTTAAATCGATTAATTCCTTTAAAGGTTGTGTATTCATCCCAAAGTGACTGTACTGCTATTGTCCTGCACTGTTGAAAGTACCAAAGGCTGTGGGAATTAACACTTCTAACCACAGGATTGACACCTCTAACCACGCCTCTAACCACAGGGTTTATATCTCTAACCACAGGATTAATATCCTAACCACAGGATTAACACCTCTAACCACAGGATTAACACCTCTAAACACAGGATTAACACCTCTAACCACAGGATTAACACCTCTAACCACAGGATTAACACCTCTAACCACAGGATTAACACCTCTAACCACAGAATTAATATCTCTAACCACATGATTAATATCTCTAACCACAGGATTAATAAAGGTAACGTTTAATGCAATGTTGTTCTGCATGGTTTAGTTGCACACATCATGTTGGCTATGTGTTAATGTTGCCAATCGTATAGGCCTCCTTCAGCAACACATCACTGGTCATGTGATTCCATCACTGGTCATGTGACACCCATCACTGGTTATGTGACACCCCATCACTGGTCACGTGACACACCGTTACTGGTCACATGACACCCCATCACTGGTCACATGACACACCGTCACTGGTCACATGACACCCCATCACTGGTAACGTGACACCCTATCACTAGTCATGTGACACCACATTAATGGCTATATGATGACACTCCAACAACAATAGCAATAAAGAATGGAATGGTAGTACACAGCACCACATTGCCATCACATGACATCACATGACACCTACTTGTGTACTTCTTGACGTCCTCCAGCCAGTGTGTGATGTGTTCAAAGCTCTCCTCATTGGTGATGTCATACACCACGATCACACCATGGGCACTGCGGTAGTAGCTCTGAGTGATGGTTCTGAACCTCTCCTGCCCGGCTGTGTCCCATATCTGGAGCTGAGGGGGGAGTGGCCTGCTACATAAGGGCACCTCTGTCTGTACATGCTGATGTGGTGAGGTGCTCGGTGTGGGTGTGATGAGGTACAAGGTGTGATGAGGTGCAAGGTGTGGGTGTGATGAGGTGCAAGGTGTAGTGAGGTGCAAGGTGTGGGTGTGATGAGGTGCACGGTGGAGGTGCAAGGTGTGGGTATGATGAGGTGCAAGGTGTGGGTGGGATGAGGTGTAAGGTGTGGGTGTGATGAGGTGTAAGGTGTGGGTGTGATGAGGTGTAAGGTGTGGGTGTGATGAGGTGTAAGGTGTGGGTGTGATGAGGTGTAAGGTGTGGGTGTGATGAGGTGTAAGGTGTGGGTGTGATGAGGTGTAAGGTGTGGGTGTGATGAGGTGTAAGGTGTGGGTGTGATGAGGTGTAAGGTGTGGGTGTGATGAGGTGTAAGGTGTGGGTGTGATGAGGTGCAAGGTATGGGTGTGGTGAGGTGCTAGGTGTGGGTGTGATGAGGTGCAAGGTGACAGGTCTGTAATGAGTGGGTATGATGACAAGCACATCACATCCTTAGGTACCTCACACACCTTCACACACACACCTTCACGCACACACCTTCATGCACACACCTTCACACACACACCTTCACACACACATCTCTCAACATCTCTTCCCTTTTGCATGCAAGATACCACGTCCTTGTACATCATCTCTGCCGACATTGCCTCTAAAAACTCATGCAAGTGATAGCTAGAAGACTGGAGATGTGGAGGTAGGAGGAGGTCATATGATAGGGGGTGGTCATAATGATGTCCATTAGCAGGTATGGAGGAAAGGGGTTTATTAGTAAGAAAGGGGGAGGGGACAGAGAAGGGAGAGTGGATAGGGGAGGAGGAAAGGGAGAGGGGGAGGCAATGGAGAGGGGAGGAGGGATGGAGAGGGGAGGAGGGATGGAGAGGGGAGGAGGGATGGAGAGATGAGGGAATGGAGAGGCGAGGAGGGATGGAGAGGGGAGGAGGGATGGAGAGATGAGGGAATGGAGAGGCGAGGAGGGATGGAGAGGGGAGGAGGGATAGAGAGGGGAGGAGGGAAGGAGAGGGGAGGAGGGAATGGAGAGATGAGGCAATGGAGAGGGAGAGGACTTAAGGTTGCCAACCTGCAAAAATACAAAACTTGAGGTTTATATGCAAATCAATATAAATTATATACGTAGACATATTAGAAAGCCTTAAGACTCCAGGGAATTCTGGGAGGGTTGGCCGCCGCCCAGGTGTCTCGGTAATGTAGATATGTAAACATGCTGTGCAGTGACTTCAGCCATGCTGATCTATCTGTTGATGCTAGCTTGTCTGGTCAGCCATTTCCAATAGAGGTCATAACGAGGTGCACATACATGTAGAGCGCCTCCACTCTTCCCCTTCCCTTCCCTCTTCACACAACGTATTAAAAAAATGACTCGATAACAACTTGAAGTGTAGCGGTGAGGATGTGTGAATTAAATTAGGAGGTATTGCCCCAGCCTATAAACATCACACAGAAAGCTACATAAACCCTTTACGGGCCCAAGCCGGTAAGGTTATTAAGAGCCAGAGCTACTAGTATAAAATATTTATCGCCATTACACAGCGGTGACCTGGACTGGTCATACTGGGCGCTGCCTGATTGTAATTCCGCCCTCGTTACCTTGACTTTTTTCCCGTCCACGTCAATGGTCTTAATGGTGAAATCCACTCCGATAGTATTTCCGTGTTTCTCCACATACGTGCCGTGCTTGAAGCGCTGGACGATACAGGTCTTGCCCACCGAAGAGTCTCCTATCAAGACCACTTTGAACAGGTAGTCAAAGGCCTCGTCTGAGCGGGTAGCCCCCGTTGTAGTCTCGGCGACAGCGGAACTCATGTGTCTATCCGCTGACCTCCAACGCAATACGCTACGCCCGGTTAATTAACTATTCAGGGTCACATATGGGCGCGAGCCGGGACTACCCCCACAGTATATGCACACGTAATCCATATTAATAATGATAATCATTATTATTATAATACCTAAGGCCATACCCAGCCAGCAGATGTACTCGTTCTCAATTGGGAGAGAGGGAAACATGCTGCCCTTGACATCACAGTGACCTCTCCCTTCATCCCTTCCATCCTAACTGCAGCAAGCTTGTCTGAAGGGGCTGCAGCAGAGGAGGCAGAGGCCAGGAAGCACAGAGCAAACGAACCCAAGTGTTCAGAGCTGGGTTGGGTGTGTATCCCACACTTGTGGTGGAGACCTGGGGAAGGGAAGCCCACTCTACTTTCTCACGCCTGGCTTCTCGCCTGGCCATCACCACTTCCTCCTACAAAGGTAAGGTGCTCACAGAGCTCTACAGCAGGCTGGTTCAGGCTGTGGCTAGAGCAAGATGCGCACCCTCCCTTGACATCCTGTGAGTATTTCCATGCATTAGTCTTAATCATGTATTGTATTGTGAATATCTTGCCAATATCATATACATACAAAACACATATCATAGTAATAATACTGCAATAAGCTATTGCATGCAGGAGCTATGGTGTGCACTTTGCACATATCAATGTGTAGTGTAATTTCTATTACAAAGCCCCAGAATACGTACAGACTTCTACACATCCGGTGACTGGGCGAATGTAATGTACATGTATGTATGCCGTCCACACCCATACAGCCTAACCTTAAGAGATGCATAAGGCCTTTTGCCTGGTGCCATTACTCACCCAGACCAAGGCATGATTCACACACACACAAACACACACACATACATGTACACACACACAACAAATCCCCCCACACACATGCACACATACATACACACAGGAGGAAGCTCTAACTGTTGAACATTTCGATTCCAGTTGGTCATTTGCAAGTCAAATCCTTCATTTAGCACAGGCATTTAATGGAGAGGTGGTTAATATTTATTGAACTGGTTCATTTATCGTTATGACATCATAATGTACTTTTTGCTTTTGTTGCCCACAACAACAGGCAAGTTTTTTAATTTAAAAACTTCATCATAATATATATTTATATACCACCCTATACTAACCTGATTAAAAATAAATAAACATCTGATACAGTGTTGCACAAAACATAAAAGAAAGTGATGAATGAGTAGCTAAAATGAACACACAAACACATTACACTTTCCAAGCGCCATGGTGACAGTGGGAGGGGCTTATGGCTGCCAGTCCTCAGGGTGATACCCATGTTGGGCACATAGCCAAGCATAGTACTTGTTAAGCATGTGGTCTGACGGCCTCACCTGAGGGGGGGAGAAGTGAGAGATGAAGGGAGGAGGGAAGGGGAGGAGAGAAGAAGGGGTGAAGGAAGGAGAGTTGGAGAGAAGGGGAGGAGAGGGGAGAGAGAGAGAGGGAAGGAGTGTGAAGGGAAGGAGTGAGAAGGGAAGGACGGAGAGAGGAAAGAGTAGATGGGGAAGAGGGGAGGGGGAGTGGCCCACCTCTTTCCATTCTCCTGTACAGAATATTCTGTAGGAGTCGTTCCCATATTTGCCAATACCATATAGCTCATCTGGGTACACCCATGGCTTGGTCAGGTACTCTTCTATCAACAGAGCGAACATTAAATTCATCCAATTATTACTGATACAGTCACCTGATCAGTCACCTGATCACTTACATGTAGTACTAAAAGTCTATACTACTTGGAAACCTTGGCCCCAGACCCACACTATATGGCAAGTTCTTACACATAGCTGAGGAATCACCCGACCTTAGCCCCACCTATTGGGTCACCTGCTGCCCTGGCAACAATCCCCGCCCATTGGGTCACCTGACATCCTGGCAATGATCCCCGCCCTCTTGGTGTGCAGTCCCAGAGGAGTCAGAAGGGCAGCCATTTCCCTCTGGTCCCCCCTCATGGCTCTCTCAGGGGTGGGGTACATCCTCAGAAACTCCCACAGCACCGGGAGTGCAGCACGGCCTAACGTAACCATAGCAACACACAACACATTAGTGAACATGTGTGGATGTACATCAGGACACACTCCAGTACATGTCATATAGGGCAAACACTCCCAAGAGAGTGTGGTGATTTTGGGAAATGTTAAGTACAGCTGATGTACCAGATGTACACATGTAACAAATGTTTGACCCCCCCCCCCCCCCCCCCCCCCCCCCAACACCATTCTCCAACCAGTGAATCTTCCCTCTTATGTATAGTGACTACATAAACATGGAATGTGGCCAGCACTATACCTTAAGCATGGAACGTGGCCAGCACTATACTATACCTTATTTAAACATGGAATGTGGCCAGCACAGTGCCTTAAGTATGGAATGTGGCCAGCACTATACCCTAAAAGTATGGAATGTGGCCAGCACTATACCTTAAGTATGGAATGTGGCCAGCATAAAAGTATGGAATGTGGCCAGCACTATACCTTAAGTATGGAATGTGGCCAGCACTATACCCTAAAAGTATGGAATGTGGCCAGCACTATACCTTAAGTATGGAATGCGGCCAGCACTATACCCTAGAAGCATGGAATGTGGCCTAGCTGCTCACCTGTGGTCCTATTGAGGAATATGGTTGCCACAAGGAGTTTCCATGGCTCCTTGTATAGGGACTCTTGCACCAGGTTGTAAGGTGACTTTGGAGGAACATAGTCTGGGTAAGCCAAGTGTCTGTGTGTGGGGATCTTTCGCTCTGCGTTGCCAAGAGACAGTTTGAAGCAACGTTTTCCTTGAGCACGCTTTGCAAAGTACGGGCTAGCCCTTGGCTTATGCTTCACACTGGCACGTGAGGGGAGGCGTTTCCTTGTTGGCTTGGGAGAGTGAGGGAGCTGACTGGGGGGGGGGGGGGGTGATAGTTATGGTAAGGCCATGTCAGCTAGTACTCTAGTAGGGGTGTACGGAATACTCATCATCATCGTATCTTGTGCCAAATTGCCACATGACAGGTTTCTTTTGGCGGGCGATCGTAACTGCATAATTATATCAGCAGCGACACACCTGCACTTACACATCTCACCTGAGCTGTTCAGCTTCTCTCTTCTCTCGCTCCTGCCGTTTCGCTGCGGGGACACGGGCAGGCGGCTCAAGCGACGTAGCTTCTTTCTTACGATTCTGGAGCTCCCTAAGCCTGCACGACCTTCTCAACACCGGATGATCGCCCGCTACTGTCTGCATCTGAGGAACTAAAGCGGAAACTCCATAACAGCGGCACCCACATGCTAAAACTTTGAATAAATTTAAATTCAATTACAGTATATTTGGAAGACTTACATTTTTTTAACTTGCGTACCCTCTTCTAACAAATATGGTACGTTCCGTTCTTGTTACCATGGCTTGGTTCGCGCACGAGAGGGGTTGTGGGGCGTGTGGGAATGCTGTGCTGTATGTTTTTTTTGCGTATGTATATGTTCCATATAATGCGCATCGGGTTTTCGTTCTGCTCTTAGGCGAGGAACCAGGAAAAGGCTATGTAAGTCATTGGCTTTGTGGCTTTCCCATTTTTTTTGCTGTTCTTGTCATTGTCTACGTATATATGTCATTAGGACACATCCATGGCCATTCCTCATCTCCTCCCCCCTCCCCCTCCAACCCCTTTGATCTTAGGCTATTGCTGAACCGTTACTGGGCAGCAAAGAAAGAGGAAGGAAAGCCAAAGGTTGACTTCAGGAGATGCTGAGGAGGGGGGGAATGATATCCAATGTTTTTTTTTTATTGTCCTTGCAGAAGAGACGCAGACCATTTCTGGCCTCCGAGTGCACCAACGTGAGGCAGGCTGAGAGGTGGAGAATCCAGGTGGGTCTGTACAGTAGTCCCCTTGCACTGTTGTCTTAGCAACCATGGTGTGGATGTGACTTTCACATAAGCATAGTAATGAATACTTACATCAATAGC
This sequence comes from Spongilla lacustris, assembly GCA_949361645.1. Lineage (NCBI taxonomy): Eukaryota > Metazoa > Porifera > Demospongiae > Spongillida > Spongillidae > Spongilla > Spongilla lacustris. The sequence continues at coordinate 29,948,408 of OX442415.1, read as the reverse complement.
ACAATACATGTAATAACAACTGCATTGTGGCTACAACTTGGCTCACTAACTGCATGTTAGAGTTTGCACTAGTCACGTGCTAGAGTGACAGACTTCAGTTAATGCTGGGGCACAGTGAAAGTGGTGAGGGGGAGTGGCATACATGTATGGTAGGTGTACTGGAGTATGGTCATACATGGCCGTCAAGACATCACGGAATGTGGCCATCATGGAATGATGTATAACGGTGGAGTGTGTGTGTGTGTGTGTGTGTGTGTGTGTGTGTGTGTGTGTGTGCATTTGTGTGTGTGTGTGTGTGTGTGTGTGTGTGTGTGTGTGTGCATTTGTGTGTGTGTGTGTGTGTGTGTGTGTTTGTGTGTGTGTGTGTGTGTGCATTTGTGTGTGTGTGTGTGTGTGTGTGTGTGTGTGTGTGTGCATTTGTGTGTGTGTGTGTGTGTGTGTGTGTGTTTGTGTGTGTGTGTGTGTTTGTGTGTGTGTATGTGTGTGTGTGTGTGTGTGTGCTTGTATCGTATAACACTTGTGGGTTACCATGGCTCCTTCTTGTTGCTTTGGTTGCCAGGTCATAAAGGAGATATCACAGAAGGTGTCACAAATTCAAAACCGTACGAGTCCCTTGTGTTCTTTGCATATGCTTGTGTGTGTGTGTGTGTGTGTGTCTGTGTGTGTGCATGTGTGTGTATGTGTGTGTGTCTGTGTGTGTGTGCATGTATGTGTATGTGTGCATGTGTATGTGTGGTTGTGTGTGGGTGGTTGTGTGTGGGCATATGTGTTGCCATGGCAGCCTATAAAAGGGATCACAAGATGATGGTGTGTCTTAATGATCTCCTCAGCTGGGCTTGGGGAGTTCAGGATCAGAGACCTCAACGATGAAATAAACAAACTGTTAAGAGAGAAGAAACATTGGGAGGAGAGGATTTTGGAACTGGGGGGACCAGATTATGAGGTGAGGAGGAGGGGAGGTGAAGGGGCTGTTGCATTTATGCACATATTGTGTGCCACTGGGGAGAGAGATGGTAAGGTGGAGAGAGGGGGAGGGGGAGAGGGGAGAAGTGGAGGGAAGACATGTTTGTATCATCTGGGTATTGGTCCACAGAGAACAGGGCCGAAGATGATGGATCATGAGGGGAAGGAGGTGCCAGGGAACAGAGGATACAAGTAAGTGAAGGGGGAGGGGCCAGGGAACAGAGGAGGTATGGTCACTGTCTGATTATGATGAGCATGAATTTATGCATGTACATGTACATAGATCTGAACATGGGCTCTTGATTCTACATTTTGTGTGGGAGGGGTCTCCATATTGCTTGATCCCTTCATTCTTTGTTGGAGGGTGTTACGAGTACCATGACAACCTAGAAATGGTCTATCACAACAGAAATAATTTATCAGTCCTAAGCACCTAGCATGCAAACCCTGTATGAGGCCCTCAGGGGGGGGGAAGTGGAGGGATGGAGAGGGAGCATGCCCACCCTGTATGAGGCCCTCAGGGGGGGGAAGTGGAGGGATGGAGAGGGAGCATGTCCACCCTGTATGAGGCCCTCAGGGGGGGGGGGGAAGTGGAGGGATGGAGAGGGAGCATGCCCACCCTGTATGAGGCCCTCAGGGGGGGGGGGGAAGTGGAGGGATGGAGAGGGAGCATGCCCACCCTGTATGAGGCCCTCAGGGGGGGGGGGGGGGAAGTGGAGGGATGGAGAGGGAGCATGCCCACCCTGTATGAGGCCCTCAGGGAGGGGGGAAGTGGAGGGATGGAGAGGGAGCATGTCCACCCTGTATGAGGCCCTCAGGGGGGGGGGGGGAAGTGGAGGGATGGAGAGGGAGCATGCCCACCCTGTATGAGGCCATCAGGGGGGGGGGGAAGTGGAGGGATGGAGAGGGAGCATGCCCACCCTGTATGAGGCCCTCAGGGGGGGGGGGGGGGGGGAAGTGGAGGGATGGAGAGGGAGCATGTCCACCCTGTATGAGGCCCTCAGGGGGGGGGGGAAGTGGAGGGATGGAGAGGGAGCATGCCCACCCTGTATGAGGCCCTCAGGGGGGGAAGTGGAGGGATGGAGAGGGAGCATGCCCACCCTGTATGAGGCCCTCGGGGGGGGGGGGGAAGTGGAGGGATGGAGAGGGAGCATGCCCACCCTGTATGAGGCCCTCAGGGAGGGGGGAAGTGGAGGGATGGAGAGGGAGCATGCCCACCCTGTATGAGGCCCTCAGAGAATGCCTCATACATGTCATTAACCTGGGGACCCACTGCTCGCAAAAGCATGCCCAACTTCCTATCCCAGCGCCCTCAGAAATAGTGCAAACTCCTTGAATCCTTGCCATGATCCATTATTATATGTGTTGCCAACTTGATCCATCTCCATTTCTCCGTTAGAGAAGCCACTTTTGCCACCATACTGCAATCTAGTAATGGTCTCTATATCACAACATCAGTTCTAAGCACGCTTGTGGGGGGCGGGGTGGGGAGGAGGTCTATGTGGGGACTTGGGAGGGATTTCAATTGTACACAAAATCATCCCATTTCTCATGTGTTCTGTTTGGCTTTACTTATTGTCTATTTCCTTGTTGTTAGGTACTTTGGTGCAGCCAGGGACCTTCCAGGAGTGAGAGAGCTGTTTGACAAGCCACGTAAGCCTAATGCTGTGTGTGTGTGTGTGTGTGTGTGTGTGTGTGTGTGTGTGCGTGCGTGTGTGTGTGTGCGTGCGTGTGTGTGTGTGTGTATGTGTGCGTGCGTGCGTGTGTGTGTGTGTGTGTGTGTACATGTAATGGTATGTGTATGTGGTACTAGGGAGGGGGCTGGGTTGTATGAAAGGGGTCATCTGTGTCCTTGAGCATGCAACCAAAAAATCTTTTAATCATGGAGGGCTTAAGATTTGATATTATGAGCCTTCAGCGTTAGATATAATAGTCAGAATTCAATAGAAGGATACCATGTTACCATGCATGTACATATCCTAGCCTCCCTGCTGGCCATGTTACTATACATATCCTAGCCTCCCTGCTGGCCATGTTACTATAGCCTCTCTGCTGGCCATGTTACTATACATATCCTAGCCTCTCTGCTGGCCATGTTACTATACATATCCTAGCCTCCCTGCTGGCCATGTTACTATAGCCTCTCTGCTGGCCATGTTACTATACATATCCTAGCCTCTCTGCTGGGCATGTTACTATACATATCCTAGCCTCTCTGCTGGCCATGTTACTATACATATCCTAGCCTCCCTGCTGGCCATGTTACTATACATATCCTAGCCTCCCTGCTGGGCATGTTACTATACATATCCTAGCCTCTCTGCTGGGCATGTTACTATACATATCCTAGCCTCTCTGCTGGCCATGTTACTATACATATCCTAGCCTCTCTGCTGGCCATGTTACTATACATATCCTAGCCTCTCTGCTGGCCATGTTACTATACATATCCTAGCCTCCCTGCTGGGCATGTTACTATACATATCCTAGCCTCCCTGCTGGCCATGTTACTATACATATCCTAGCCTCTCTGCTGGCCATGTTACTATACATATCCTAGCCTCTCTGCTGGGCATGTTACTATACATATCCTAGCCTCCCTGCTGGGCATGTTACTATACATATCATAGCCTCCCTGCTGGCCATGTTACTATACATATCATAGCCTCCCTGCTGGCCATGTTACTATACATATCCTAGCCTCTCTGCTGGCCATGTTACTATACATATCCTAGCCTCCCTGCTGGGCATGTTACTATACATATCCTAGCCTCTCTGCTGGCCATGTTACTATACATATCCTAGCCTCTCTGCTGGGCATGTTACTATACATATCCTAGCCTCCCTGCTGGGCATGTTACTATACATATCATAGCCTCCCTGCTGGCCATGTTACTATACATATCATAGCCTCCCTGCTGGCCATGTTACTATACATATCCTAGCCTCTCTGCTGGCCATGTTACTATACATATCCTAGCCTCCCTGCTGGCCATGTTACTATACATATCCTAGCCTCCCTGCTGGACCATGTTACTATACATATCCTAGCCTCCCTGCTGGGCATGTTACTATACATATCCTAGCCTCTCTGCTGGCCATGTTACTATACATATCCTAGCCTCACTGCTGGCCATGTTACTATACATATCCTAGCCTCTCTGCTGGCCATGTTACTATACATATCCTAGCCTCTCTGCTGGCCATGTTACTATACATATCCTAGCCTCTCTGCTGGCCATGTTACTATACATATCCTAGCCTCTCTGCTGGCCATGTTACTATACATATCCTAGCCTCTCTGCTGGCCATGTTACTATACATATCCTAGCCTCTCTGCTGGCCATGTTACTATACATATCCTAGCCTCCCTGCTGGCCATGTTACTATACATATCCTAGCCTCCCTGCTGGGCATGTTACTATACATCGATACTGTATGCCAATACATCAAGGTCGGGCTACCCCCAACTACTACCATTGATCTCACCCTTCTATAGCCATGTACATGTATCGACATGCAAATTGCGTGAAAAATGTTCCAACTCAGTTATAAAAAGAGAGCTATATTATTATAATATATAACACTAGTTCCTGTGCTCTTCTTGCAATGCATAAATTGTCTCTTTCAGTTCAATAACCACATGTATGTACATGTAGCAGACGATTTGCAGACATTTTGCATCAAATTTTAAATCCAGACATTGTATCAAAAATGAGAACTGTGTGGTTTTGCAGCTACCAAGGCTTCACGCAAGACAAGAGGAGAGCTGTCCAAGAATGTGGACGCAGATTACTATGGATACAGGGATGAAGATGATGGAGTCATAGTGCCCTTGGAACAGGAGCAGGAGAAGAGAGGTGGGTGTGGCTAGGGGGTGGGAGGTGAAGGTGGGTGTGGCCAGGGGGAGTGGGAGGTGAAGGAGGAAGAGGTGGGTGTGGCCAGGGGGAGTGCTCTGCTCCCCCTGATAAAGAGCTGGAGCCCTCTGTTCACTGTCACATGATAAAGAGCTGGTTCTGCTTGCCTGTTCACAATACATGTAAATGACCTCACTTTCAATTTACAAATAGCTACATTCCAATCCATCTAATACGTGTATGTACAGCCCTTCAAACCCCAATTGCCACCCCCACCCCCCAACTCATTGGTACAGTAAAAAATGATATTTTCATTGGTGACCCTTGCGTGTGGAGATAAGACCTCCCTTACATCACATTGTGTAAGTGGTATACCATTTTATGCTGTGGTTCACTGCAAATATTCTGTAGGTGTTAATTATCGTAAGATGTTGGTCCCCTGTGGACCAGCGTGTAGCATTCCTTGGAGTGGGTAGGGTTTGGGGAGGAGGAGGAGAGATGGATCATATGACCAGGGATATATAATTATATACATGTATAGTTTTTCCTTTCACCATCATGTAATGGTACACCAACACACAACGCACATACACACACCACACACATACACACACACGTACACACACCACACACATACACACACGTACACACACCACACACACACACACATGTGCATACACACACCACACACACACACACATGTGCTCTCATCTGCTTCACAGCTATAGCGGCTGCTGTGAAGCACTGGCAGGAGCTGAACGAGCAGGGTAAGGTGGTGGCTGTGAGGCGCGAGGATGAGGACATCTATTCTTCAGCCAAGGGCCTCGAAGTATGTGGTGGTCCCCTGTGTGCGGAGGTCCCCTGTGTGTGGTGGTCCCCTGTGTGTGGTGGTGTGTGTGTGGTGGTCCCCTGTGTGTGGTGGTCCCCTGTGTGTGGAGGTCCCCTGTGTGTGGTGGTCCCCTGTGTGTGTGGTGGTCCCCTGTGTGTGGAGTGGTCCCCTGTGTGTGGAGTGGTCCCCTGTGTGTGGTGGTCCCCTGTGTGTGTTACACAGACTGCAGTCCTGGTAACTTTACATTTGGTAGGTGGGATCAGGGAGTGAACCTGAGGATGAAGGGAACGGGGAGGAAGAGAAAGGGGCGGAGTCACTTACTAACCACTTGGAGGTGCCGTCCCAGAAGGAGGTAAGTGGCAGAGGGTGTATGGTAGGGGTGTGGTTTGGAGGCGTGTGCTGGACTCATATAGTCTGTTATGTTACATTCACATGCACTTAGAGTGAGGAGGGAGGGTTATTAAGTGAGGAGGGAGGGTTACTAAGTGAGGAGGGAGGGTTACTAAGTGAGGAGGGAGGGTTATTTAGTGAGGAGGGAGAGTTATTAAGTTATTTTGTATTTGTAAAAACTGTTCCCATGTGTACACTCTCACACAGATTGAAGAGATGCTGGTTAGACGGAAAAAAATGGTGAGTGAAGTGATGGTGATGTGAGTTAGGTGAGTGAGTGTTCCTCATGTTGCCGTTAGGAACTGTTGGAGAAGTATGCCACGGAGGCTTTGGTGCACCAGGAGGAGGAGGCTAAGGCGTTGCTAGGATACACGTCATGAACATCTTGTATCTGTTATGCACATAACTAAAATGAAAAAAAAAAAAACATCTCGTTGCCAATGCGACGGCGTGCTTGCACGTGCCGGTATGGTTCATTGTTATTCATGCGAACCGCAACCTTTGTGCTCGGACCACCATAATCAGGCGTGATTAAAAAGGTACTAGTACATGTGATATAACTGGCTATAACAGCTGGCTGCGAAAAGCGTGCAGTGTTGTCAGCACACTTCATGCGGTACGAAAGTGCAAAAAAATAATATTTATGTGCAGAGGAATTAATCCAAGGGGGCGTTTTTCACATTTATTTCCAATTTTATAAATTGCATTCTTTTTCCAAGGTTTATGCCAACGTCACGCAACACGAGTCACGGAAGTTGCTGACCTGGTTTGTTTATTTAGAAGGGCTTCGACGCTCATTACTGCCAATTGTATCTGAACAACCTGAAGTGAGTGAGGGGGGCCGGGGATGTGTTGTGTTCACGTATTAGAACGCTGAAGAGAGTGAGGGGGGCGGGGACGCATGCATGCATTAATACGTACGCGGCCGCGCTTTGGGTAATGCAGAATTCCGTCTTTGCAGCCACTGAGCCGGTCATGGCGCGAAAGAAGGACGTCCTAAATCCTAGGAGCGCGGAACACGAGTTCGGGGGCTCCCCGGGGACCTTCCTGATGTCCATCGGCCTCCCCTCCGTGGTGCTAGGACTGTACGTGTGGTGCGGCAAGGACGACTGCTCCCTCAGGCTACACCCTACCCTGCCCGCATTAAAGGACCTCTGGGACCCCAACGCCTACGTCCTCCTCGTGGCGTGGTTCCTGTTCCAGGCCCTCATATACCTCTCCCCGCTCGGCTACACCGCGGAAGGGACCAAGCTAAGAGACGGCAGCGTGCTCAAGTACCGTATGAACGCGGCGCATGCCTTCGTCATCTCCCACGTCCTCTTCGTGGTCGCCTACTGCTTCTTGAAGGCCCCTGTGACCTTCGTGTACGACCACTACCTCGCCCTGGCAGCTGCCGCCACCGCGCTGTCCTTCATCATGGCCGTCTACCTGTACGCCAAGTCCTTCAGGGAGGGCGCCCTGCTGGCCGAAGGGGGGAACACAGGCAGCGTGGTCCACGACTGGTTCATCGGACGCGAGCTGAATCCGCGCACGGGCCCGTTTGATTGGAAGATCTTCTGCGAGCTGAGGCCTGGCCTGATAGGCTGGGTGCTCATAAATTACTGCATGCTGGCCAAGCAGTACGAGCTTTATGGCTATGTCACCAACTCCATGATCCTGGTGTGTGCCTTCCAGGCCTTCTACGTGTGGGACGGGCTCTGGTCAGAGGAGTGCATCCTCACCACCATGGACATTGTGCACGACGGCTTTGGGTTCATGCTGGCATTTGGTGACTTGGCCTGGGTACCCTTCACGTACTCCCTCCAGGCACGTTACCTTGTCGACCACCCAGTTGATCTACCTTGGTGGGCGATAATTGGAATCGTGTTGGTCAAGCTTGCCGGGTATGCTATATTCCGGGGAGCCAACGGGCAGAAGGACCAGTTCAGAAGGGACCCGACCCACCCCTCTGTGAGCCACCTCAAGACACTGGCCACCGAGCGAGGCACAAAGCTGCTCATATCGGGGTGGTGGGGGGTGTGCAGGCATCCTAACTACGTGGGGGACCTGATCATGGCTCTCTCGTGGTCCCTCCCCTGCGGGTTCACCAACGTCCTGCCTTACTTCTACGTGACATACTTCACTGTCTTGCTCATCCATCGACAGCTGCGCGATGAGCAGCACTGCAAGAAGAAGTACGGCCAGGACTGGGAGAAGTACTGCAAGATAGTGAAGTGGAGGCTCGTGCCCGGTCTATACTAAGGTTTATGTGTATTTTTACTTTTTTCCTCTTTAAAAAATAGATAGGATGACGTCATGTCACACACCAGTTATGACGTATTAGACTTTAATTATAAAATAAAAATTGTGCGAACGGACAATTATTTCCTTTCCGGTTTTTAATCCCGCTGAGACAAGCAAAGCGAGAGGGGCCGGTCAACAACACAAAATCTAGAACCATGTTGATCAAAGAGTATCGTATCATCTTGCCCTTCACCCTGGAGGAGTATCGCGTGGGCCAGCTGTTCTCTATCGCAGAGATGAGCAAGAACGAGACTGGAGGCGGAGAGGGCGTTGAGGTGAAGACGAACGAGCCCTGTGAAGACAAGGACCACGGCCCGGGGCAGTACACGCACAAGATCTACCACCTGAGCAGTAAGGTGCCTCGCGTGATCCGCGCCCTGGCGCCAAAGGGCTCCCTGGAAATACACGAGCATTCGTGGAACTGTTACCCACACTACAAGACCGTCCTCTCGAACCCGGACTACATGAAGGACGGTTTTCAGATCACCATAGAGACAATGCACGTGGCGAACGACAAAGGGACGGTGGAGAACGCCCTGAACCTGCCCCCGGAGCTGCTGGCCAAGCGTGAGGTCATCTACATTGACATGGTGAACGACCCCATACAGCCCAACGACTACAAGGCCGACCAAGACCCGAGCCTGTACCGCTCCGAGAAGGCCAACAGGGGACCGCTCGCTAAGAACTGGAGGGAGAGTACCACCACCCCGTTCATGTGCGCCTACAAGCTGGTCACCTGCGAGTTCAAGTGGTTCGGCCTCCAGGGGACGGTGGAGGGACGTATCCAGAAGGTGTACCCGCGCCTCTTCAGGAACCTGCACCGCCAAATCTTCTGCTGCTTGGACAAGTGGTGCGACCTCACGATGGACGACATCAGGCGGATAGAGGAGGAGACCAAGGCGGAGCTTGACCGCCAACGGTTGACCGAACCGGCCAAGGGGACGAGAGAAGAATAGGGGCGGGGCGGCTTTGTCCCCCGTAAATTATTATTTTTTAGGAAATTGTCGTGTTCAGACCGCGAGAGAGAGGTGCTCCCAATTATATTTATGTATTGAAACTAGATTGTGTATGGACATGAGTATATATATAAATAATATCATTACATGTATGTGTATCAATAATTATCAGATTTTATACTTGTACCTGTAAACACACACACACATCACATGGAGAACGTTGTGCTCAGATGTCATTGAGGTAGCCGTTCCAATAGGCATACAGGACTGCTGCCACAGTGACCACACCCACCAGAGAGGCTCCGTGCTGCTGCAGTGATGATGGCTTGTTGCCATGGGGACACAACCTTTGGACCTTGCTGACAATGTCACTTGTTTCCTTAGCAGAATAATCATTGACATTGATCTTAGCAGTGATCTGTGGGGGAGAGATTAAGCTGACAACCATGCCTGTTGCTACATGTGGCATTACACAGCACCTATACATAACATGTTCTACTGTTTGTGCACCAATTAGAGTAAACATGCCCCCCCACCTCTTCAGCATAGTGGGCAAAGATGGCCTCCACACTCTCCATGTTGGTAGACTGCATGATCAGGTCAACAGCCTGCCCCTTGCGTATCTTGACCACACCAGTGAAGACCCTTGGGTTGTTGTAACAGAGGGCCAGAGTAGCTATGGCCATAGTCTGCAGTGTGGGGAAATAGAACAGGAGGTGTGAGTAAGTGTGTGTGTAAGCGCAAATGTTAGTGTGTGTGCGTGTAAGTGTGTGTGCATGTGTGTGTGTGTCATTGTGTGAGTGTAAGTGTGTGTCATTGTGTGAATGTGTGTCATTGTGTGAGTGTAAGTGTGTGTCATTGTGTGAATGTGTGTCATTGTGTGAGTGTATCATTGTGTGTTAGTGTGCATGTGAGCAAGTGTGTGTTAGTGTGTATGCATGTGTGTGTGTGTGTGTGCACGTGAGTGAATATCCGTGTGTGTCACTGTGTGCCCCCCCCACCATGTGCAGGAAGCTGACATCACCTCCACACCACACCTCACACCCCCACTAACACCACCACACCCCTCACCTGGGGGATGGCACAGAAGTTGAACACACTTTGGTTCCTTATCCTGGACAGATACTCCAGCACATCTGGTATGTGTTGGAGGGCATTGGTGATGAGAAGGTTGAGACATTGCACTGCACTGTCCCTGCTCTCTGGGTGCTGGAAGTCTGTAAGCTTTGGGGCAAACTTACTCCATCCCTGGTGATGTGTGTGCGTGGGGGGGGATGTGTGTGTACAGTGTGTGTGTGTGTTAGCCATGGTATGGGCATCCCCCTACCCCCACACACTAATGATTGTCCTGTTCAGGAAGTTTGCCAACATGAAGCCATGTGAGACAAAAGCTTTCAGTTGTCCCATTTCCTCAGCAGGGTGTAGAGGTGACAAGTGATAAACTACATCATTGATGTGGTATTAACTACCAATGGCTTAATCGATATCCATAGCAACCACCAGAGCCAATAAATACAAATCTTTGTGTACCAGAGCTAATCCACTTTAAAAGGCTCCTGATATGCCAGGCTTTGTCAAGCTTACTGTTGGCAGCATGGTTTGACCAGAACTGGATTGGCCGAAGGATCACTGTCCGAGCGGGAAGGAATGACTACGAGCGTTGCCATTTTATTACACAAAGGTCCGTGAACGTGACACAATGTCTCTAGGCAACTGCTGAGGTGTTTGCTCCAGGAGTGAGGTTTATCTTATCATACTTCCGATCTTTCATGCAAAGGATCCATTACACATTATACATGTAACACTGTAATTTGGATCAGATAACACTAAATAAATAATGGTGTGTTTAGCTCAATTATCTCACCAATAGGACTGAACATCTGGGTGTTGATAATCGTGTCACATTGAACAAATATTAGATGCAACACCACCTGTTGTCCATGCCATGCCCACACATCACACCTACTACAATTCAGTTTAACCCTTTGGGCCATGTAGCATTTAGCCACTCAGTAACCACACAACAGCACATAGTAAGGACAGGGGGAGGGACAGGGGGAGGGGCATACCTCTCTAGGCCAAAACTCTCTCCCCTGTAAGGTGTCTTCCAGGTAGTCTCTGATGATGTTGGTCTTCTGGAGGAACAGTCCCATGGAGTTGGCCAGCCTCTGGTCCCTCCCCACACCCTCACCCTCCAGCCCAGAGGCAGAGAACAGCTGAGATAGGCCTATCCCCACCAGGCCTGCCACATAGTGACAGTACTGGGGACCAGGGGGCGTGGTGAAGTATGGGGGTGGGTGGGTGAAAATTTAAAGACAAGTTGCCTTGATTGTGAAACACCCCCTCCCCTCCCCCCTCCCTCCTCCCTCCCTTACCTCATCCCACTGTGCCATGGTGACCACTTCAGCCTCCAGGAATACACACATACCACTGCCCATCTTAGAGGTGATGTCACTAATCACATCTCTGAACTTCTGCTTAAGAGCACGAAACTCACCACTTATCTGTGTAGATCATCCATCATCCCACCATCACCACCCCCACTCCACCATCACCCAATCTAATAACTCACAGTTGGGAACTCTTCCAGCACAGCTCTGTCCTTCTCCCTGCTGTTGAGGTACCTCCAGTGAGGGTCATGGAGGTATGTGTGGAACTGCTTCAACATGGGGACCTTCTCCTCCAAGGGGATGGTCATGTCATCTTCCACTGTGTCCAGTGCCCTCAGCACCAGGTAGAAGATACATATGGCAGGTCTGTGTGTGTGTGTGTGTGTGTGTGTGTGTGTGTGTGTGTGTGTGTGTGTACGTGTGTGTGCATGTGTGTGTGTGTGTGTGTGTGTTGTGTGTGTTGTGTGTGTGTGTGTGTGTGTGTGTGTGTGTGGTGTGTGTGCGTGTGTGTGTGTGTGTACGTGTGTGTGTGCATGTGTGTGTGTGTGTGTGTGTGTTGTGTGTTGTGTGTGTGTGTGTGGTGTGTGTGCGTGTGTGTGTGTGTGTGTACGTGTGTGTGTGTGCATGTGTGTGTGTGTGGTGTGTGTGCATGTGTGTGTGTGTGTGTACGTGTGTGTGTGCATGTGTGTGTGTGTGTGTGTGTACGTGTGTGTGTGTGTACGTGTGTGTGTGCATGTGTGTGTGTGTGTGTACGTGTGTGTGTGTGTGCATGTGTGTGTACGTGTGTGTGTGCATGTGTGTGTGTGTACGTGTGTGTGTGTGGTGTGTGTACATACATCATATGTTGTGTGTGTGTGTGCAGATGTGTTGTGTGTGACAGTTGTATATTTTTGTGCATGTGTTGTGTGTGTTGTGTGCACGGTAATTGTCAGGAGGAAGGTGGGGCTTCGTACGCCCACTCACCTCAGGTCGTCATCAAGTGCTTGGATCACGGCGGCAAAGCTTCGGCTGGTGGCATTTAGCAGCTGGTAACACCTCTTCATCCCGGGACTGAGCGTATCCTTAGAGATGGGGACAGCAACACTTCACAGCATGTGCGTACACAGCGGCTACCTATTACGTACGTAGTCAAGCTTGGGCATGACCGCGTTCTGCCCTCCTAGAAATTTATACTGGACCAGAGCCCTCAGCTCTGAGGGGCGTGTCAGCGACTCCAACAGCTCCATCGGATATATCAGCACGGGTATGCAGCTTTACGTTATGGACGCACGTGTCATCCTTGGTGTCATCAGATCGGTAGCCTTGCGCGATCCTCGCCTGATGAACTGACATAAGCTATTAGCACGTGATTTGCGATTCAAGTATAATCTCGTACCCAGACGTACATAGATAATAGAGTACTGAATACTATCAGGGGCCTTAGGAACGAAAGAAAAGGTGGTCCGGCTAAAGTAGGGGCGGGGTCGAGGGCGGGGTCTTTTGTTTTTTGTTTTGTACGATTTGGTGCAAAATATGCATGACTATGCTGTTGCGAATTGATGACTGATCAGTGTACATAAAATGTGAAAACTATCGGGACCTACGTTAGTAGGTCCTATGTAGGATTTGAAGTGTCATGAATACGATTAGCAAAACACCAGATTCCATTATTGCCGATGCGCCGTAGAATCAGTTGGAATTTAGTGAGTGTATTTGGAATACAGCCGTCGAATATCTACAGTGTAGTATAACTGCCGACGTTTAGAAAGCTCGGACAACAGAGATAACGCTCACTCGTTCCCACCCTCGAACCTTATCACTGGCGGACGCAGGATTTAAAGAAAGGGGGGGTTGTAGGGGAGGGGGATCACCAAAAGGGGGAGGGTGCGGGAGGGGGATGTGCCCCCTCCCGCGCGAAGCGCGGAAGCTTTTGAAAACGTTAATTCGGTGTGCTAAAATGCATGAAAAAATTACGAGTTTTCAACTAGCTGAGCATGCTCGTTACTTTTTCATTTACTTATGCCGCACTTTGCATATTATGTAATAGGAGGAAAGGGGGGGTTGCAACCCCCCCAACCCCCCCCCCCCCCCCCCCCCCCTCCGTCCGCCAGTGCTTATTTTAAAAAAGTTTCTCCTAATTCTTCTTCTTCTTCCGGATCTGATAAGATAAGATTCACTCGGATAAGAGGTTTATTGCGCTGTATCTTTGTCACGATTGAAGCGTAATGTTAGCCGTTATGCGGAAGCACTAGAACCACCAAGTTACAAACTTACTGCCGAGTCGGATTTGTTTTATTATTTTCGTAAGCGGAGTTATGCTTGACACAAATTCGATCTTTAGCAACTTAGTTTTGTTAGCAATAGCCCACAACAGATTTTATCGGCCCTTGGAAACCATAAAGTGGAGATCCAGAATAAACTTGTGGTTGAACACGTGTTTCTGGCGAGTGTATGCAGCTGCAGTCACGTCGATCGCCAAGAGAAAAGAATAGTGCAAGAATATTGCCAGTTAAATTATGACACTGACAGTTGTACGTGTGGTTGTGCTGACGAGTCGCGCGATGAAGCTCCGAAAGACCGTTCACGTGAAAAAAAAAAAGAACAATTGAACGCTACAAAGCAGGTTAAGCCGATCGCAAAAGTAAGAAGGATCGATAGGCTAGCATGAAGGCAGTAAGAAGGATAGCGTGAAGGTGGGAAACCACTGCATGCAACTGGCCGTCGCTATTAAGGCCAAAGAAGTTGGCATTGGTTGGCCATGGGTGACGTATACAGGTGAGCTACCTAACATACAACGAGAGTAACACTATATTTGCGCCCCCCACCCTCATGTAAGCAAGCTGTCAAAGATGACCTGTTGGTAGGACCATTTTTGTTCAATGCCGACAATGGTAACGGGAATGTCCTCCACAATTGCGTGGTCCCACTAGAGCAAATCAGGTGCTGCTCATTCAAGCTGCAAAGGTGATAGAAAACAGAACACCATCCCACCAGGATGGGGGTGAACCACTCCGAATAGGTGGGTGTATGTGACTGTGTGTGTTGAAAAGTGTGTGCCATGTCTCATGGATATGTTGCCAAGTGGTGTAGTGTTGTGCTAGCTATCCCGTCCCCTTCCCTCCTGTCTCATCTTCTCTTCTCTCCTACTCTTCCTCTCCATTCTCTTCTCCCCTCCCCTCATCTCCCCTTCCCTCTTCTCTCCTCTCCCCCTTCTCTTCTCACCCCCTTCCCTCCTCTCTCCTTTCCCCCTTCCCTCCTCTCTCCTCTCCCCCTTCCCTCCTCTCTCCTCTCCCCCTTCCCTCCTCTCTCCTCTCCCCCTTCCCTCCTCTCTCCTCTCCCCCTTCCCTCCTCTCTCCTCTCCCCCTTCTACTCACTTCTCTCCTCTCCCCCTTCCCTCCTCTCTCCTCTCCCCCTTCCCTCCTCTCTCCTCTCCCCTTCCCTCCTCTCTCCTCTCCCCCTTCCCTCCTCTCTCCCCCTTCCCTCCTCTCTCCTTTCCCCCTTCCTTCCTCTCCCCTTCCCTCCTCTCCCCTTCCCTCCTCTCTTCTCTCCCCCTCCTCTCTCCTATCTCCTCTCCCCCTTCCCTCCTCTCTCCTTTCCCCCTTCCTTCCTCTCCCCTTCCCTCCTCTCCCCTTCCCTCCTCTCTTCTCTCCCCCTCCTCTCTCCTATCTCCTCTCCCCCTTCCCTCCTCTCTCCTTTCCCCCTTCCTTCCTCTCCCCTTCCCTCCTCCTCTCCCCCTTCCCTCCTCTCTATTCTCCTCCTTCCCTCCTTTCTCCATTCCCTTCTAAAAGACGAGCGGAACACGTGAGAGCTAGTAGCCCTATTAAAAGAACGACCTTTAAGTTTAGTCGGGCCAGCCCAACTACTTCAAATTTTAGCAAAGCAAAAGCACGTGCTTGTTTATCCGATTAATTGGCGTCCGATAAATGTTTCTCAGAGCGCGGTGGACTCCAATTGGCGTCCAGCTAGAAGCGAATGGTTTAGGCGGTTTTAACTAACAGACGCTTTGTTATCTGCACATATCCTGTAACTTTTCGGAGTTTCTTGTCAGTGATAACTATACTTTAGAAGCTAAAGGGTACATCGCTATTCAAGTTTGGGTGTAAAACACGCTCGAACAAGGTAATAATTATGGCCATACTCCAGTTAGATAATGGAACACGTATTGTGTTATATAGAATGTCGAAGCGAGCGCGTACGGCTCCAGACTGACGAGGTTTTGGAAATGCTCGACGACACCGTGGACAAGCAATGCAGTGACAATAGCGGTGATGACGATCTTATGATGGTAGGCTGCGACGACCAATTTAGCGACCTAGAGAAGGAAGGTACTACGCCCCTAATTGTAATATAATTCATACTGGTGGGCGTCTACGCTAGATAGATATGACATGCAAACAGATGACATCATGCATGGTTAGAATGCCCAAACAGCTGATGTCATCTTGACATTTGAACATTGTAGCAACCAATTCAAGAGATCTGTTGAATAGGAGAGTGTGAGTCACAAGGTACCCACCGTGCGACCACATCAACGCAAATAATGTGGTGCCTTACAGACAGTGACAGTGCACACATCCATCTTGATACTCACAGCGCAAACCCAGAGCTATGCACACATCCACTCACTATGCAAACCCAGAGCTATGCACAGATCCATTCACAGTGCAAACCCAGAGCTATGCACACATCCACTCACAGTGCAAACCCAGAGCTATGCACACATCCACTCACAGCGCAAACCAAGAGCTATGCACACATCCATCTTGACAGTCACAGCTCACACCCAGAGCTCCATCTTGACACTCACAGCGCACACCCAGAGCTATGCATACATCCATCTTGACACTCACAGTGCAAACTCAGAGCTACGCAGACATCCATCTTGACACTCACAGCGCAAACCCAGAGCTATGCAAACATCCTGGATCTTGACACTGACAGCGCAAACCCAGAGCTGTGTGCACATCCATCTTGACACTGACAGCGCAAACCCAGAGCTATGCACACATCCATCTTGACGCTCTCAGAGCTATGCACACATCCATCTTGACACTCACAGCGCAAATTCAGAGCTGTGCTTACATCCATCTTGACACTCATAGCACACACCCAGAGCTAGGCACACATCCATCTGACACCCACAGCGCACACCCAGAGCTATTGACACATCCATCTTGACACTCTCAGCGCACACCCAGAGCTACATGTATGCACACATTCATCTTGACACTCACAGTGCAAACTCAGAGCTGTGCATACATCCATCTTGACACCCACAGCGCACACCCAGAGCTATTGACACATCCATTTTGACACTCTCAGCGCACACCCAGAGCTGTGCATACATCCATCTTGTCTCATTAGAATGCCATCATTGGTGCCCTTGACTTCTTCTCTACGTCGTACCACCTACTATAGGTATCGAGACAAAGTCAACCGTAATCCATACGCGCACGCAAAAAAAACTGTTACGGCCTTAGCATCTTCCACGGCACTAAATAGAATTGCGGGTACTCCTCGGGTACTCTAGTGGTATCGATTGATTATGATCGATAACATCACTCTTTCCCGATATGAGCCAGTAAAAACGGTTCTCACATGCTTAGTATCGCTCTGATGTACTTACTTTCCACAGGTATGAAAACTGTTCGCATCATAAATGTCCTATATGATTACCTTTCGCAGACGGATTTCAAAACGGAATGCACTAGCACATAGCTGAACTAATGACCTGTCCGATTACAAAAAGTTGCCACATACAATAGTCGCTTCGTTCAAAAGTTATCACGCACCTGTCAAACGGTATGTCAAATTAGATTATAAACCAAAATTAATTCCGCGGTTATCATTACGTGTGGGCAATAATTCAGCATATAATCGGTTATTGTATGAAGAGGATCAGTATTCGAAATAAAAGGCAGGCAATCTGGTAAGCATCTTTAGTGTGAATGGCGAATTGCTCTGATCATATACATGTACTCACATCAAGGACAGACGTTTATGGCGATTATTCCTGATGCCTTCACTACTGGCTTTGAAGAACGTATGAGTACCTTCAGTCAAGAGGTGAGGGCTTTGAATCCTGTGAGGATAGTTGTGATGGAGATTCGGGTTGGGGCTACATGTATGTCAGTTTAGGATGTTTTGGTTGGAGCCATGGGAAGGGCATTTATGGTTTGAGCTCACATTTTATTTTGTGACTTCACTACAATTCCTCCTTTCCTACGCTACTACTTTCTTTAGGGATCCCCTCATCTTTTAGTCACATGCCAATTCAGAGACATTAACTGTTTAAAGGAAATTGTTTGATTGTGATGTGATTTAATGATGATAGCAAGTGAGCAGAACAAACTGTCCTATTGTACATACTGCTGTGATGTATGTGATGCAATGGGTTGTATTCCAAGATTCCCCTTCCTTCTACGTTTGTGCTCCTGCATGCAATGTATAAGTACATGTCGGAACCCGCTGGGGAAAAAAAAGGAGTGAAACAAGATATAAAAATTTAATTAAAATAAAATTGGTGATGTAGGATTTGTATAGATAGCAATTGAGTAAAAAGTAAGGAAACAAGGAATTATGGATATTATGCATTCATTAAATTATAAATATTACAGACCTGCATTATTTAGCAAATCTACCTGCCTGAAAGTCTGCTAAATGTAGGTATGTAATATTTATAATTCAATGAATGCATAATATCCATAATTCCTTGTTTCCTTACTTTTTACTCAATTGCTATCTATACAAATCCTACATCACCAATTTTTAAATTTTTATATCTTGTATATATGGGAAAGTTTACGAGAAAAGGGACCTAGCGTTTATTATAAAAAAGTATAATAAAAATGCATTACGTTTGATTTGCCATAACTTCCGAACAGTTAACGCTATCACCTTCCTATTTTCAACACTTCATACTGCACCATTTCTCTATGGTATAATACATTTTGGAGTCTTGCACTTGCTCCGTGTCAGTATTGCAACGTTCGATACCCCACTGGGTTGAAACCCGCCATAACTTTCGGTAGGAGTAATCAATTCGCTTCAAATTCGGTTTGCAGGTAGAGAGGTCCTATACCTATCGATTTGTTCTGTTCGTTAATTTTTATGCCATCCGTTACGGAGATACAGTTGAACAACTTCGTGCCCATTTTCGCGCTCGATTCGCGCCAATGATTTGGGCAAATTGCGTTCCGCTCAATGTATGGGGAGGCGGGGATTATAACATTGGCGCGAATCAAGCGGGAAAACGTGCACGTAGTTTGTTCAACTGTATCTCCGTAATGGATGGCATAAAAATTAACGAACAGAACAAATCGATAGGTATAGGACCTCTCTACCTACAAACCGAATTTGAAGCGAATTGATTACTCCTACCGAAAGTTATGGCGGGTTTGAACCCAGTGGGGTATCGAACGTTGCAATACTGACACGGAGCAAGTGCAGGACTCCAAATTGTATTTTACCATAGAGAAATGGTGCAGTATGAAGTGTTGAAAATAGGAAGTTGATAGCGTTAACTGTTTGGAAGTTATAGCAAATCAAACGTAATGCATTTTTATTATACTTTTTTATAATAAACGCTAGGTCCCTTTTCTCGTAAACTTTCCCATATATATATATATGCATCAAGCCTGACGAACTCGTTGAAGCATGGAGCAATGGACAGAGCATCACTTCTCCCTTTGTGAGCATGTAGAGCTAGCAGGTTATCGCATTTGTGGCATATATATTTGAATGAATTTAGGTATGCACCGTATGCTTTCACTCTTCTCAGAACCAGGGATATTAAATACATGGATTGGAAACGGTTCCGTAATCTATGTGTACCGGAAAACCATCCGTGTTGCGCCTACATGGATTCTGAATTGGTGAGTTTGCTGTTGACTCGGACAAATATGACATGGATGCTGATCCTAGTGGACGGGTTTCAGGGGTGTAGTTTAATGTTTTCAGATCTGTTGTACAGGAAGTTGTTCAGGAGATTTCGTTACTCGAAGCTTAAGCGATCCAAACGCTTTAACAGGCTTATACATTGCTTTCAAAAGTAAAGCTTGACTGATCCCATTAGTAAAACCTGCCTCTTAATTAGAAAGAAACCAACTTACCAAGTGTAGCTTTTCGTTTCTGCGATTTCGCGACTCTAAGAATAGCCCTCAAGCGCAACACGGATGGAAATTAGGAATACCGTAATTCAGCCGTATATCAGCCTCGTTTCCAATCCATGTATTTAATATCCCTGTCAGAACTGAAGCACTGCATGCGCTCACTTATACCTTGGGTAGTAGGCTAACAAAAATCGTGCAGTGCTAATATACAGGTAAAGACTAAAGCAGTACACTCTGTCTCGTAATGCAACCAAGACTACTTTGTAGCCCATGATTAAAGGCTCTCTTCACCAATCTTGATGGAAGCCAGAAGGCTCTGCTTTTCCAACAGATGCGAATAGGAAGCTCAAGCCTCAAGAATTCGTGAATATAACTCTGCATGATGCATGCAATGAAGGCGCGTCTGACGGTTTACATACAATTACAAAACAAAGATTCATAGTATTCAGCAGGATGTGAAATTCAAAAATAATCAAAGTGAAATTCTGTTTTTGCGGTTTGTGCCCTCATAATTTCTACCCAATGACTATATTCTTGTTTCAGTCTTGGGTGTTTGAAAGTGCATGTATGCAGCTATATTTAGGTTTATAATAAATTCTATACTTTGCTTCCTTTTTATACAACTTACTAGTTACAGGAAAAATTAGTAGTGGGGTTAGTTGAGCCATATGCTTTAGCTGCAATTGAATGATTTATTGATTCACGTAACAGAAATAGTGAGCTACATGTATGCATATTTGGCTATGCAGCAATCTCAGAAGCATTCTGTTCTCTAAAAGGAAAATGACTATGAATCACGTTAAAAACACTTGCCGATCAATTTCAGAGAGCTCTCATCGAAAAAGTGTCATGCATTAGTGTATGAATTTGCTTTTTATTTCAGAATAATGTGGTAATACCGTAAATGATCTAATTGTTGACTTAGTTTCCAGCCGCAAACAACTGTACCCTGCTGACAGCCATTCTCAGCCTGGTGTCCCCCACCAGTATACCCATCAGAATCTGCTCAACCCTAAGGTGTGTGTGTGTGTGTGTGTGTGTGTGTGTGTGTGTGTATGTGTGTGTGTGTGTGTATGTGTGTGTGTGTATGTATGTATGTATGTATGTATGTATGTATGTACGTATGTGTACGTACATAGTCAGTGAACCCTCCATCAAATGGTACTCACTTCTTGTTAGACATGTTAGTGAAGTCCTTTCCATTGCAGGCCAGGATCCTATCGTACAAGCTCAGCTTGCCGGAGCGAGCTGCCACGCCCCCTGCCTCCAAGCCTCCCACAAATACTCCAAGGTCCCTGTCAACACATGAGATGTGCTGAAGTCATGTCACACACCCACATATAGCCAGTGCCACGCCCCCCCCCAAATACCTAGTGCCACGCCCACAACGGACCACACCCCCTCAGAAGACTTACTTTCCATCAGGAGATGTGTAGTAGACCAGCTGTATGCCTCAAGAGGTCGATGATGCAGATGTTGTCCAGGTCCCCCTCCCCATCCCACTCCTTCCCTGCTGGACATGAGCATGTAGTGGAGGCCATGGGACATGAGTATGTAGTGGAGGCCATGGGACATGAGCATGTAGTGGAGGCCATGGGACATGAGCATGTAGTGGAGGCCATGGGACATGAGCATGTAGTGGAGGCCATGGGACATGAGCATGTAGTGGAGGCCATGGGACATGAGCATGTAGTGGAGGCCATGGGACATGAGCATGTAGTGGAGGCCATGGGACATGAGCATGTAGTGGAGGCCATGGGACATGAGCATGTAGTATGGCTCTACGTATATACATACTGTATTCACTTGATGGTTCTAATTACCTTGTGATCTGTCTCCAGTGACCGATGAAGGTTTGATTTCTGCATACTTGATTTCTAAATCATTAGCCAGAGCAAGCTCTCGTAGTGCTGGTGCCTTCAAAGCATCAACAATGGTCCTCCATGTGTATGGTCTGGGGCCTTGTAGCTTCCATTGCACAAACACCTTTTCAAATGCATACATGTTGCTACCTGGCCTTCCTGCAGCATGGCTTTGGATAGCATCAAGAGTGGCCGATGACAGTCCTAACTGGATGCCAGCAGCTCTCCACTTGGCAGGGACCACTGCAGCAACATCGTTCATAAGATCACTCAAACTTGGGGAAGACATGTCTCCTGTTTCAAACGCAAGCAACGCTTTAGTCAATTACGTAAACAATAGTTCAACTAAACTAGTGGTACCCACTGGTACGGTCCGTGGCCATCTGGTCCATGTCATTATAGGCCTACGCAAAGTTCGGTTTTATTTTTAATACTCATCTCGTACTCATGTATATGTCATGATCATTTTTTTGGGCCCCAATTTCCAATCTTTACTGTTAGTACTAGTAATATGGAGGTAGCAAACTATTCCTTATATTAGAGTGGGCAATTATTATAGACCTGTAATTTATTATCGTGGGCCTTTATGTGTTACGTGCATATTTAATATCTACCTGTTGTTGTCAGCTAGCTCAGAGACACTGAACATTTAATTACACAAGATATAAAAAACATTCACTCTGAGAAAGTTAGTGGTATATAGGACCGGGCAATGGTGGTGCAAAAAAGGAAGGGAACAAGGGATTCAGTGGAGATACAATAATTATTCCTATGTTTAGCAACATGATTGTAAACAGTGCTAAATATAGGAATGATTATTGTATATCTCCACTGAATCCCTTGTTCCCTTCCTTTTTGCACCACCATTGCCTTCAAATCCTATATACCACTAACTTTCTCAGAGAGAATGTTTTTTATATCTTGTTTCATTCTTTTTTGTGACTACTAGTACAATGTAGACGATCGTACGATAAAATCCAGCCTTTAATTGTAATTCCCATGTTTATTGCCTAGCAACACAGTTATGGTACAAAACTCGCGCGCCAAGCTTTCCCTCTTAGAAGCTCGTTTCTCGTCTGAGTTCAGTTCATAACGTCGCTTATTAGAATTCGAAGCTCACACCGCAACAGAATTCTTTTCCTGTTGCCACCTCTTAGAAGCTCAGTTCGACTCCAGATTTGCTCTGTACATGTCACGAGCAGACGCCCAGCATCGTACCGAACTCGGGAGGACTCTAACTCATAGCCTCGATTTAGAAGGTATTCCTCTCTTCGCTTAGCTTTCCTCTTTCGTAGCCGTAAAGGCATTTTGACAAAAACAACTTCGCTAGCTTAAAATGGTGAGCAAAACTAAAAATACTCCCACCTGTTCCAATCATACCACGATACATTATAATACGTGAAACATTGTCATGGAAACGGTTTAAATATAGCTAACTCTCTGTATTACGTACGTATATCTTGGCGAGCTGCAAATTACGTATATCGGTTACATGCTTTATTTATATATCTGATACCTTAAGATGTATTGTCAGAATTTTCTACGATTTTTGGTGTAACTGGCGCTCTTTAAAACCTTTCCTATCACGAGTTATACTCACCCATAAAGACGACGACGACTATGGACAAATTACGGTCTGGGAACGAGAACTACGAGCTTTTTTGTTCTCTTAAAGTAAACGGTCTGGCGACTTGAACAAAACATGAAAATGATCGTCTTTCCATTGTGGATCGATAGCAATAAAGAGCTACACTATCCGTTTCTCGGTTCGTGAGTTATACGCGGGACGCGGTTTTTAATGATTTCATGATACGGCACAAATCCTATATGAGAGTTACTGCCATAACTCTCGATTGTAAGTACACGTACGCTTACCTGTTGTAGCCAGGGACGGCGCCGCCGGTCCGGTTGCACGGTTTTAACCGGACCACTTTTTCTCCCTGCTGTCTCGGTCTCGGACCCATTTTATTACATCATTGTATGTTCTTGCACTACGTCACGTCCGTTATGTGTTATCGATCTACATGTACATGCATCACCCATGCATGACTTTACATACTTCTACATGTGGCGACCAATGGATATGCTACCTTTCCCCTATGATCTTTTTATATAGCTATACTCACGCACCTGTATATCGTTTTTACACGCTACACTGTACCCTCTATAATTGTGGCTGTGGCACACTTTCTCCCTAAAATAACTACGGCGTCGGCGTAGTAGAGGATCCAGGGCATATAGATCACAGCTATAGTGCATGCATCAGTGCATATACATCGCTATGCATTGCGTGAAGTTTTTTAAAAAGTTGTTTTTACGTCGCGTGTTTCATTGATGACAGAGAACAACGCAGGACCATCTAAATAAATTTAAATATGTGTCTCTGTGTCGTAATTCATTTCTAAATGAATAGACGGTGAGTGCAGTTA
This sequence comes from Spongilla lacustris, assembly GCA_949361645.1. Taxonomy (NCBI): domain Eukaryota; kingdom Metazoa; phylum Porifera; class Demospongiae; order Spongillida; family Spongillidae; genus Spongilla; species Spongilla lacustris. The sequence goes on along the minus strand of OX442415.1, from coordinate 29,924,359 downwards.
TATAGTAATACGTACTATATTTTTATATTGCACTTTTTACGTAGTTTTGGAGGGTTTTACAACGCAAAAAGCGTTGGCTTCTGGGGCTCCGCCCCAGACCCCGATGGGGGAGCTTACAGCGCTCCCCCATGCCCCCTAGCTGGGCGGGAGGGGTGCCACCCTCCCGCATCCTCCCCGGGGCCACTCCCACCGCAGGTCACAACCGGACTACTTTTTGTACGGCGGCGCCGGCCCTGACTAGCTAGTGTTTGATGGTCACAAGCCAGTGTGGTTCATGATCAGATCTAGCAGGGGTGTGTTGGACTACTTATTATACAAGCATCCGCATAGTCGCTGGTACGCCCCCCACCTCTAAGCACCATATAAGGATAGGTGAGTAATTGTGTTTATATAAACACACACTCCAAGCATATCTACCCCTCATGAGATCGCACATGTAGAGCTATACCAAATGCAAACACAGAAGGAACTGGTCCTCCAGAAGAATTGTTATGTTCAGAGGTAGCCATTCCAATAAGTATACAGGACTGCTGGTAGAGAGGCCACAGTGACCACACCCACCAGAGAGGCTCCGTGCTGCTGCAGTGATGATGGCTTGTTGCCATGGGGGCACAACCTTTTGACCTTGCTGACAATGTCATTTGTTTCATTAGCAGAAATTGATCTTAGCAGTGATCTGTGGGGGAGAGGAGGTTAAGTTGGCAGCAATGAACCATGCCTATTGCTACACCCACACCCTGTACTGTTAACAGTGTGCACCAATTAGAGTAAACATGCCCCCCCACCTCTTCAGCATAGTGGGCAAAGGTGGTCTCCACACTCTCCATGTTGGTAGACTGCATGATCAGGTCAACAGCCTGCCCCTTGCGTATCTTGACCACACCAGTGAAGACCCTTGGGTTGTTGTAACAGAGGGCCAGAGTAGCTATGGCCATAGTCTGCAGTGTGGGGAAATAGAACAGGAGGTGTGAGTAAGTGTGTGTGTAAGCGCAAATGTTAGTGTGTGTGCGTGTAAGTGTGTGTGCATGTGTGTGTGTGTCATTGTGTGAGTGTAAGTGTGTGTCATTGTGTGAATGTGTGTCATTGTGTGAGTGTATCATTGTGTGTTAGTGTGCATGTGAGCAAGTGTGTGTTAGTGTGTATGCATGTGTGTGTGTGTGTGTGTGCAAGTTATAGAAAAAAAATACGCCGGCTCGAATTGCTCCTTGTAGAAGTACGAAGGCCAGTGTTGGGGGCTTTTGGACTGGAATTAGCAAACAATGATTTGTATTTTTAAAGCATAGCCGATGGTAATGGGCTGTTTAATGCCTACATGTAAATACTTTTAAAAATGGAAAAAATAAAATAAAATAAAAAAACGAGTAGGGTAGGTAATTTATGAAAATAAAGGATTTTCTGATTTTTGATTTTACACCTTATGTCGAAGTCATACCACTTTTCCTACGTACATGTACTTCAGGTATGAAAAACTTACAGCGAACTTCTCCGCGTTTTTCTTTTTCTCCGACTCCGTGCGCTTTGCTTTAGGTGCCGAAAACTTGTCTGCTCTCGCCTGGCTGCAGTGCTTTTTGTATGTGCTTAGCACAGTATCAAAAAGATCGTCATCATCATCTGGATGGCGCTTCGAATTCTCGCCTGTTCTCATTTTTCGTAAACTGGCATGTATAGAATTCTGGAATTCTCGCCGCTCGCCATCCTCATCACTACTACTACTACTACTATCCATAGCTCACAAAATGGCCAGAATACTTATTAAGCAATACAAATTACTATTACGTAAATTTTAAATTATCTGTGCTCACTTATGGTCATACAATAAACTTTTATATTATTGTTTACATACAGATATACATATAGATCACACTATAATAGCACTACATCAACGTTCATCTTATACTTGTACATCTTTTCACCTGCATACCTGACAAAAGAGAATTTGAATATAACGCACTGGACACATACAACAAGGCACACTCATAAATACAGTCCCCCCCCCCCCCCCCCCCCCACATACACAGTCAGTCACAGACACAATATACAGATACTCAAGAAAAGCTGTAGCTCAAAAGTACTGACAACTTTCCTACATGAAATGTTTAGGCAATGGTATGAATAATATTTGTTGCACGCTGGGTATATCAGATAAAAGCCCAACACCCCAAAATGATAACGTTGCTATGGTTACCTAACAATGAGACATGGATGGGAGGGTTTGTGGTGGTTTAGTACACTAGTAAGTGTGAACATCTCTTAGTGTGTGTGTGTGTGTGTGTGTGTGTGTGTGTGTGTGTGTGTGTGTGTGAGTGTGTTATCACACGCGCGCGTGATGATGTCAAAATGACTGATGAATCAAAGTTTCCCTCTTGGCATGAGGAGATATTTTCTACAATATAAAATACACATGCACATTCACACACAACAGCCCTCCTTATTTAATATGGAACCCAGTTTGCCACTGTGTTTACAAGTATGCTCACAGCATGCTAGCCACACAGCATGGATTGGGAGGTTGCAACCAATGTCTCTACGGGAATATACCCAATATGATTTGTGCATGCACACATCAATGTCACACTATGATAGTGAACAAGGGAATGTCATGGCGCCTCCATATTACTATATGCATGTAGTAGGAAGATAAACCTACCTTGTTTCCTGAGCTCCTAGGACTAAGCACACACAGATCTCTTTCCTTTGCCCACTTGGAATCTTGGACCAGTTATAAAATCAAGATTAGGTTTTCATATCTACCAGAGAACAAGTTTACAGGTAATCCCCACATTTATTCTCCAGTACCTCAATCAATATCTATCCTACACAACATATTAGAAAAAGAAGGGAACATAAAAAAAAAGAATCAATCAAAACCTATGGTAAACCTTGCCCACTGTTGTGTGGGAGTTAGGTTTACTTTTATTGCTAGCTGGGAGGTAATGTATGGGAGCTCACCCTGTTTGAAAGTGTGACATCCAGTCACAGTAGGTGGCTCCTTAGGTTACTTGCGAACTGTTGAACTAAGAGGGTTGGTCCCATTAGCCCCTGGTTGTGTGGGACTGCTTTAAGTGTGATACTGGTAACTTCCTGGCAGCAGCATATAGGGTCTGGCATCTCCAAATGCATACCGTTTCACAGTAAAATCATATTTTGTTTGTCTCAACATGGCTCGGTACCCCAACAGTTTGTACCTCGATCTGCAAAATGACAAAATTGTTAAATAAAGTTTAGAGACAAATGTAAACATGCAGATTCGCGGTGGCATAAACCAAAGTAATCAGTATTTGGAAACATACTTGCCTGCCAATAGTGATAGAAGAGGTGCGCAACCTTGGTCGAGTCCTGAACCTGCATTGACATGGCCAGCTTTCATTCACTGAATGACAATACACCACCACACACATTAAGTTGAAAATATCAACCTTAGCAAGGTTAGCATGCTGTAAATATGTATTACATCCTGATGGCAGTATAATATACTTCCAGCAATGTTATATTATTGAACAACAGAGCTCTTGGGAGAATATGCATGGGACCACAGTGCCATAGATATTTACACCACACACACACACACACACACACACACACACACACACATACACACACACACACACACACACACAAACACACACACACACTATGCATACATCTTTGATTATTTGGGAACTGGTAACTCCATTTAACGTAAGGTGCTGGCCACATTCCCTATGAAAAAAATCTTGCCATGATTTGTTCTAAATTCATCTGTAATATGTATTTGCAAGTGCTTCAGTTTTATTCTAGAGCATAGTTGAACATCCTTATGTCATTAATTGGCAGGCATATCACACTTTAGACTTGTCTTGGAAGAAGAGTTCTAAATAGCGATTCAAGTTCAGCTTTAACAAGTAAATTTAAAAAAACATTCTCTATGAGAAAGTTGGTGGTATACAGTGCCGGCTCGCAAGAGCGAAAAGTCACACCTCGCAAGAGCAAAAAATAAGGCACATTCATCGTGGAGTTAGGAAAACTGTTAGTGTTCCGGCATAGTGTAACCATACCATCTCCAAATTAATTTAACTGATGAAAGCGGGATATATGGTTGTGCTATGAACACAAACAGTTTTCCTAACTCCACGATGAATGTGCCTTATTTTTTGCTCTTGCGAGGTGTGCCTTTTCGCTCTTGCGAGCCGGCACTGTATAGGATTTGAAGGCAATAGGGAGGTCTAATAATAAGGAAAAACGAAATAGTCCTATATCAGTCGGGCTATATTTAGCACACATTGTAGGATGTTGCATTGTTCATGTGCTAAATATAGCGGGACTATTTCTTATTATTAGACCCTTGTTCCTTCCTTTTTACACCACTATTGCCTTCAAATCCAACCATGGCCAGCAATTGAGGACATGAATAATAAGTTACTATAGGATGATGATATTAAAATTCTGGTTTCACCAATATATTTTCCTGATTTTTTTATGATTTATCATACTTTCAAAATGGCGAATTATTAATTAAAATTAATTAACTTTATTTACAACAACAAGTTATTTTATGAACGCCGCATAGTAGGTAGCTTATAAAAAGACTAGTCCTGTATTTTTGGGTGCTAAAACTCTCGTTTTGTAGCTAAAAAACCTAAATACAACATACGCATGCGCAAAATTGACTGCGTTACTCGTTCCCAGACTCTTATAGCTCATGCGACGCAGGTTCAAAATTATGATCCCTCCCTCGAGCTAGTGCTACTAAACATTTAGAACCTTCCGTAAGTTGTGAAGTGAATGTGTGTTGCTTGGCTTGCAAGGATGCTCTAAAAGCAATTTGTCGTGTTGGTGTGGCTTACATTGCGCAAGTGCGGAGTTTAAAAATGGTCTTTTAGGTGTTCTAGTTAGGCATAGCCCGACCTTCGCGTTTAGCGGAAACGTTCCAGGTACCACGTTCCGCCAAAATGCGGAGGTCGCGCATACCCAACTAGCTTTTGCAAGAAAGTTTTAAGCAACTCAACCATAAAAAGGGGCCTGTGCTTTTGCAAGAAAGTTTTAAGCAACTCAACCATAAAAAGGGGCCTGTGCGTGTGCTCTTTGTATTAAGAGTGTGAAGGGTTAATCAACTTAACGGTAAAAATAGCCCTGTGGGTGTGGTCTTTGTAAGAGTTCGAAGGGTTAATCAACCTAGTGGCAAAAAGAGTCCTGTGGGTGTGGTCTTTGTAAGAGTTCGAAGGGTTAATCAACCTAGCGGCAAAAAGAGTCCTGTGGGTGTGGTCTTTGTAAGAGTGTCAGGGGTTAAGGCACATAGCCGAAAGAAACAGCCCAGTTAGTGTGTTAAGAGTGTCAAGGGTTAAAGTACATTACCGAGAGAAGCAGCCCAGTGGTTGTGTTAAAAGTGTCAGGGGTTAAACGACATAGCCGAGAGAAACAGCCCAGTGGGTGTATTAAAAGTGTCAGGGGTTAAAGTACATAGCCGAGAGAAACAGCCCAGTGAGTGTGTTAAGAGTGTCAGGGGTTAAACGACATAGCCGAGAGAAACAGCCTAGTGAGTGTGTTTGAAGTGTCAGGGGTTAAACGACATAGCCGAGAGAAACAGCCCAGTGAGTGTGTTAAAAGTGTCAGGGGTTAAACAACATAGCCGAGAGAAACATCCCAGTGGGTGTATTAAAAGTGTCAGGGGTTAAAGTACATAGCCGAGAGAAACAGCCCAGTGAGTGTGTTAATAGTGTCAGGGGTTAAGACATGTAGCCGAGAGAAACAGTCGTGTGAGTGGTGTGCTTTTATAACAGTGTCAGGGGTTAAGGCATGTAGCCGAGAGAAACAGTCCTGTGAGTGTGGTGTGCTTTTATAAGAGTGTCAGGGGTTAAGGCATGTAGCCGAGAGAAACAGTCCTGGCAAGTGTGGTGTGCTTTTATAAGAGTGTCAGGGGTTAAGGCATGTAGCCGAGAGAAACAGTCCTGTGAGTGTGGTGTGCTTTTATAAGAGTGTCAGGGGTTAAGGCATGTAGCCGAGAGAAACAATCCTGTGAGTGTGGTGTGCTTTTATAAGAGTGTCAGGGGTTAAGGCATGTAGCCGAGAGAAACAGTCCTGGCAAGTGTGGTGTGCTTTTATAAGAGTGTCAGGGGTTAAGGCATGTAGCCGAGAGAAACAGTCCTGTGAGTGTGGTGTGCTTTTATAAGAGTGTCAGGGGTTAAGGCATGTAGCCGAGAGAAACAGTCCTGTGAGTGTGGTGTGCTTTTATAAGAGTGTCAGGGGTTAAGGCATGTAGCCGAGAGAAACAGTCCTGGCGAGTGTGGTGTGCTTTTATAAGAGTGTCAGGGGTTAAGGCATGTAGCCGAGAGAAACAGTCCTGTGAGTGTGGTGAGAGTGTCAGGGGTTAAGGCATGTAGCGGAGAGAAACAGTCATGTGAGTGTGGTTCTAAAGAAGCCTTACAAATTATCTCCAACACAGTCGTTAGGGACTTCGTCATGTGTGGTGTTATGTTATGCATCCTGCCTATTCACATGCACTCTACAGGGTTAACTGACCTTATGGTATAGTGTTATCATGTACTGCAATGTGGTGGTTGAAAGTGTTCAGTGAATGTTTCAGTTTGAATTTACTCCATGTGTGTAGTTGTACGTTGAGAGTGTATAGGTTTAATGAAAATAATGTTCTAAGGACTTTGACAGCATTTAACTTGATAGCTACATGTAGTTGTGTGGTCCCCTTTTATCCATCAGTCCACACACACACACACTTGTCAACATGCACATGCACGCTCTCACACACACTTATGCACACACATTGAGCTTGTATCGTAACACTTGGCACACTAACTCTTATTTCCCACATTGTTAACTGACCTTACAGCTATAAATGTAGCCAGTACAAGAAGGAATGGATGCCTGTTAATATCATATTCATATTGTGCACCTACCTATGTATACATGTGGTTGTTGTTTTAACAGCTGCCCTGCTTTTATCTGATTCAAGATAGTTCTCCCTACAACCCCACACACTACCCTTCTTACACTGTCTCCCTTTCACACACACACACACACACACACACACACCATCCCCTTCTTCCCTACACGCACCAACTTCCTTTCCTTCCCCTCCTTCCCCCCACACTTGAGGGAAGGGCTTTCGTATTGTTCACTTATGTACACATGTGGTTGTGTAAGTGTGTTGCAGCTGTAGCTTTATCTGATATATGATGCAGAGGAACTTTTGCTACATATAGCTGTAATGGCCTGCTTGAACTAACCATGTCAGCAGATAGAGTACCATGCCAATACATGTGTGTCCTCCATAATTACGTATAACCTTCCGTCTTTAATGTGGTCATACTGAATGGTCTATGAGAATGGTCGTAAATTGAGAGTGTACAGGGTTAATGAAAATAATGTTCTAAGGTACCCTTGTACAGGTAGTTACATGTAAGTCTTCCACTGAGACAGCATGTATGGTTTGTTAACTTTACTGCTACATGTAGTTGTGTGGTCATTGTGTAGTTAATGCCATTTATCCATCAGTCCACACATGCTACACACTTATGCACACACACACACTTATGCACACACACACTTATGCACACACACACTTATGCACACACACACTTATGCACACACACACACACACACACACACTTATGCACACACACACACACACACACACACACACACACACACACACACACACACAAACACATTGATCTTGTCATATACATGTATCTTAACACTTGGCACACTAACTACTATTTCCCACATTGCTAACTGACCTTACAGCTATAATGTAGCCTAGGATTATGGTCAAAGATTTAGAGACAGTACATGTACAGTGTAGTAAGGAAATGTTTTCCATGGACCTGGTGATGTTAATATCATATTCATATTGTGCACCTAACCTACCTATGTACACATGTGGTTATTTATTTGATTTACAGCTGCTCCTTACTTGTACAGTGCTTTTATCTGATTCAAAATATGGTTCTTCTCCCCACCCCACACACTGTCTCCCTTCCACACACCACCCTTCTTCCCTACACACAGTGACACCAACCCTCCTTTCCTCCCTTCCCACCCCCAAACATGCTTTCCTATTGTTTACTTATGTACACATATGGTTGTGTAGGTGTGTTGCAGCTGTACCTTATCTGATGTAAGATGCAGATTTCGTATTTGGCTACATATATAGGATAAATAAATATGAAGAGAAGCTTGCTGTAATGGCCTGCTTGCGCTACCTATGCCAGCAGATCGAGTACCATGCCGATACATGTGTGTCCTCCATAATTACCCATCTTTAATGTGGTCGTGCAGAACCTTGATGGTCCCTGACTACCTTCCATCATCTGCACATTATGGTACGCCTGCAAAGCTGCAAAATGTGGTGGAGGCAGGGGCAATGGAGAGGTACATATGCCACTGAGAACCAATCCATTGACAATGTGCGTGTTGTATTATCCTCTCTCTCTCCTCCCATTCAACAGATCATCCTCCATCCAATATGCCAACATTTTCCTATGCAGCTGTCATTAGAAGCTATATTCATTAGTGTGTGCATTGTGAAACTCAGTATCCTGATAAGTGTAGTTGGATTCTTATGCCTTCTTGTGATTTACGTGTATTCACACTTATTGTATTTGACATGGTTATATTATTCAATACAGGTATGGAAACTTTTGAAAAGTACCCTAACAAGTGCATGGGTCATATGTTTGGGGGAGGGGGGGGGGGGTTAGTGACTTTTGTGTAACTCAAAATTTCTATCACCTAACTCAAACAATGGACAGTGAAGTGTTTCCCCTACTCTGGGACATTGTTAGGACAGTATGTAATGTTTAGTAGCCATAGCAATATGCATGGGTCATATGTTTGGGGGAGGGGGGGGGGGGGGGTTAGTGACTTTTGTGTAACTCAAAATTTCTATCACCTAACTCAAACAATGGACAGTGAAGTGTTTCCCCTACTCTGGGACATTGTTAGGACAGTATGTAATGTTTAGTGGCCATAGCAATATGCATGGGTCATATGTTTGGGGGAGGGGGGGGGGGGGGGGTTAGTGACTTTTGTGTAACTTAAAATTTCTATCACCTGACTCAAACAATGGACAGTGAAGTGTTTCCCCTACTCTGGGACATTGTTAGGACAGTATGTAATGCTTAATGGCCATAGCAATATGCATGGGTCATATGTTTGGGGGAGGGGGGAGGGGTAGTGACTTTTGTGTAACTCAAAATTTCTATCACCTAACTCAAAGTGAAACAATGGACAGTGAAGTGTTTCCCCTACTCTGGGACATTGTTAGGACAGTATTTAATGTTTAGTGGCCATAGCAATATGCATGGGTCATATGTTTAGGGGAGGGGGGGGGGGGGGGGGGGGGGGTTAGTGACTTTTGTGTAACTCAAAATTTCTATCACCTAACTCAAACAATGGACAGTGAAGTGTTTCCCCTACTCTGGGACATTGTTATGACAGTATGTAATGTTTAGTGGCTATGCATGGGTCATATGGTTGGGGGGTTAGTGACTTTTGTGTAACCTATCACCTGACTCAAACAATGGACAGTGAAGTGTTTCCCCTACTTTCGGACATTGTTAGGACAGTATGTAATGTTTAGTGCCATAGCAATATGCATGGGTCATATGTTTGGGGGAGGGGGGGGGGGGGGGGGTTAGTGACTTTTGTGTAACTCAAAATTTCTATCACCTGACTCAAACAATGGACAGTGAAGTGTTTCCCCTACTCTGGGACATTGTTAGGACAGTATGTAATGTTTAGTGGCCATAGCAATATGCATGGGTCATATGTTTGGGGGAGGGGGGGGGGGGGGGTTAGTGACTTTTGTGTAACTTAAAATTTCTATCACCTGACTCAAACAATGGACAGTGAAGTGTTTCCCTTACTCTGGGACATTGTTAGGACAGTATGTAATGTTTAGTGGCCATAGCAATATGCATGGGTCATATGTTTGGGGGAGGGGGGGGGGGGGGTTAGTGACTTTTGTGTAACTTAAAATTTCTATCACCTGACTCAAACAATGGACAGTGAAGTGTTTCCCTTACTCTGGGACATTGTTAGGACAGTATGTAATGTTTAGTGGCCATAGCAATATGCATGGGTCATATGTTTGGGGGAGGGGGGGGGGGGGGGAGTTAGTGACTTTTGTGTAACTTAAAATTTCTATCACCTGACTCAAACAATGGACAGTGAAGTGTTTCCCCTACTCTGGGACATTGTTAGGACACTATGTAATGTTTAGTGGCCATAGCAATATGCATGGGTCATATGTTTGGGTGAGGGGGTGAGCGAGGTAAATGCTAAATGACTTTTATGTAACTATCACCGGACTCTACAATAGACAGTGCAGTATATATATGTTGGGGGGACCAAATGACTTAAACTTGTTAGCATGTAACTTATTGGAGAACACATTAATAGGTGTGTGAGGGGTGTGATGGTAGGGAGGGGTGTGGTGTAGGGAGGGGTGTGGTGTAGGGAGGGGTGTGGTGTAGGGAGGGGTCAGGTGTGAGGAGGTTGTATTCTAACATTCAGCTTCATCACCTGATCGTGACGTGGGCTATTTACTTTACATGTCATTAAAACAAGTGCAACTATTATACACTCTGGTATTTGGTTTTGGTCATTAGTTAGGCCAGTTACAAGGCCGGTTAGGCTAGGACCGGAGCTAGCTAGCTGGAACTCGAGCGGTATACGGTAATTGTAAAGTGACTTCTACGCGCGCGAAACGGTTACTAAAGCCACACCCACTGGCTAGCTCGACTGTCTTCGCAATTAGCGCTCATCACCTTTAGACACCGACACCTCTATGTTGGTGATATTAGAAAAGGAGTGGTTGATACGCAATAGTATGCCCTGTTTAGCCTTTAAAATACCACGCATCTTGGCTATGTCGACTGGTATACTACCGGTAGTACCTACATCTTTCGACCACATATTTGTAGAGTCCTTCTACCACAATCACAAATGTATCTGTGAACGTTATTAAAACGTACTCACCCGGCTATGTCGATGCGAATCGCGATCTGCTTTTAATTACTGCGCACGTCACGTACTGGTACTGACTCGACACAAACCTAGCGCTAGCTATAGCAAGCTAGAGTTGTCCTAGCTAGTGGCTCGACGAGTCGATAGTATTATGAAGTAGGCCTAGCGCTAGCCGAGAACTGCATCATTTGTACGCGTGTACCTACCGGTAATCGCTTTACAGAAGCACGTTGGTCTGATCGCAGCTAGTCTAGAGTGTGCATGTTCGCACGCGCGCCTCGTACGCCCTACGTTTACTTCTGACGGTGCTTGCTTGGTGCATGTACGTCCAGGCACAGCTATAATACATGTATAACATGACAATAGTTATGAATAATTCATTAACATTGTCCCAGATTTTCAAGTGGGGGTTCATAAAAGTGCCATTCGAATTCTGTGTGTAGGTCTCTAAAATATATCACTTGCTCTAAAAATTGCCTCGGTAGTTCGACATTCATATTCAAACGTGTAAACTTGAATTTTGTGTCTGAGTGATTGGAAACAAATAGAAGAAACTAAACATTGGCATGTTTCATGTACAAAGTATGGAATAAACACCAAACTGCGTTTCGAATTTGTAGTGAACACATTTCCACGGAGACCAGAATATACAAAGGATAGCCTATCATTATGACTACCATAATCTGCCGTGTAAACTTAAGATTTAGCTTCTGTACAAGAACCGTGCTTGTTAGTAGACATTTCTCCATTCACTTCCCGTTCAATTAATTTTTAACGCGTGACGCAAGTCCGCAATTGCTGGACATGCTTTCTCATAGCCTATGAGAAAGTTGGATTTAAAGGCAATAGTGGTGTAAAAAGTAAATAAAAAAAACATTCTCGGAGAATGTTTTTTATTTACTTGCTTCATTGCTTTTTATTCATATAATGGATGCTTTCAAGTTAGGATAGATACAACAACTAATTGTACATGTTTTCAATATCATAATTCGTGGTGCAACAGACATTTAGTCATTTTAATCTTAGGGATCCAAATATGTGACAACAGCGAAAAAGAAATAGTACACCCACAGAGCTCTATGCAACAAAATGGCACTGTAATATCTACTGCTGATATATTTGGGACTGATAATTAAAACTGGAAATTATTCTTGATGATTGATTGGATGTCTGTGGATACACTTATAGGTGTAATTTATAACAGAGAAGAGACCAAATTTCAGCTTTGTTTCCCCAGTCTCTGACGTTCTTTACTTTTTCAACAAGTGCTGCATGCTCAAGGACTAATAGCCTGGTGTGCAACTTGCAATTAAGCAACACTGGTTACATGTACTATCTAAAGTATCATTTACATTGTAAATCTCTACATGCTATATCCACCACTAACTCTGTGGCCACATATTATACAAATCCAAGAACACAATAGTAAAAAGAAACACTTGCCATGGATGATAAATCCATAAACAAGGCTGTCAGTTTTTAATAAGTATTGATCGATACAAGAAAAAAAACGTTTCTCATTTCTCTACCCAAGTCTGCTTTCCTGATGATACTTTGAGTGAATTTCTTTATCTGACAGCAACAAGTGTAGCCAGCACCTCTTCCTTCACTACAGCAATTGAGTGCTCTGCAAATTAAATTGATTTCTGTAAAATCTCAACTTAGTGTATCCTGAGGATGCAAATGTATATAGGCTTGTATATACTTGCCATGGAAAATGTATATGCCTGTTATTGATAGAATGGCTTCCATAATCTACAGCTTGAACAGGCTATATATATGCTTGACATAGGTGGTGAATGCTTGATATGTGTTGTGCCTTGGCATAATCAACTACAAGACACACGTGCACCTGCTTGTGTCAGTGCTAGCATTGTAGCTGGGAGTGGTCTAGGACATGAACATCTGCATACCAGACCTGCTGATGTTCTTCTGCCCAATTGGGTTCAGATGCTTCAAACCTGCAGCCCTAGACTACTCTGTGGTCTTGCCGCTTGCATGGTTCAATGCATATTGTTGAAGCGGGTACCACAGCAGGGTCAGCTGCCCTCTCAACAGAAGGAAGGAAACATGACAAAAATGAATTTATGTGCTGTGAGCTTAATTGTGTATGTGTGTGTCTCAATGGAGTCTGGGGGTATACACTTTGCAGGATGTATACCAGGAAAAACTTGACACTGGTCAGAGCTATTGCTATGGCTTTGCTATATAAGCACAGTCTGTGTTTCAGAGTGTATTATGTATTTAATATGGTAAGGATAATAATTTAATTATTGGACTGCCTTGGTGGTCGCTAGCTGACATGCAAACATGCATATGGTGGTGATGTGGTTACACGTCACAACAGATTACATCTGAGATATGTTTTGGTAGAATTCTGTTACCTTGCACATGTTGCCTGTGATTGGAAGTGGATGGGGATCATAAAAGAGCAGGACATAGTCAGCTGATGTTAATTGGTCATTAGGAAAGCCAGCTGTACTACATCTTTTTGTCACAACGTCAAGATTTTATCCGAAGCAAGTGTGACAGCTGGGTCTGCAGCTTATGCAACATAACAGAGAAAACATATTGCAAATCACCCAAGTGCAATGAGTTAGGTTGGGTTTGTATCCCCCTTGCTGTAGAACATTATGGGTGCTGGGGATCGGAAGCCAAGCAAACACTATCCCGACTTGGATCTTGTTTGGCTTCTCAGCTACATTGTTGTTCCAAATCCCAGGCAATCACATGACTCTATTGGAAACGTAGCATGTAACGGTAAATGCTAGAGCTCTGCTGGTCCAGGCAACTAATACTTAGTATAGGTTTTTACATATGTAACTATGATAATGTAGTTAGGTGAATGTAAGTCTGTATTATTAACATTTCAGTAAAGATATGAGTATGGGTTACTCCCCTTACATCAGTTATTCAAATGCCAGGGCCTTGGTGGCAAGGATGGGCAGTGCTTCAGTAGAATTAAAAGATGTGTAACCAATGTACGAACGTGTATACAAAAAATGCATTACAACACTTTGTATTATACTGGCTACATGTACAATTGAAAAAATACTGCAAAAAGTACAACTAACAGGATCATACACATATGGGGGGGGACCCATGATTTGTGCACTGTGTTGTTTTAAGTGTTTGGCACTACTTTGTGTTTCAGCATTCTCCTTGTGCTCTTCACCCAGAGCAGGCCTTTGACTGGTCTTCAGACCACACATTGTTGGAGCAGACACAGAGCCACCTGTAAAGATATGGTTGTACCAGCAACTGAAAAGAGGTACTTAAAATACACGTCACCAAACATCTGAGAGAAGTACGTGTACACAAACTGTGACTGCACAGACCTGTGGCTGTGTTATTAGATTTGGAACAGCTCAAAGTGCAATTGGTAATGCTCATTTTAGTGAGATATAATCACATGAGTGTTCTTACCCCTGTAATGCAGGATTGAGAATGCGTACAGAAGGAAATAGTGTGGTAGTGGGGTTGACCATACATGTATTTGAGCAACTCGATACCTTTATATGCAAAGCACAATTTGAAAGCTTCCCTGAAATTACTTATAATTCTAACACGGTGTATCACTAAACATAGTACATACGACTAATTAATAATAGTTTATATTCTTTCACATAGATATATAGATGCTTAATGCCATCTAATTGCTCTTACAGGCTGAGTAAATGTACCCCCTACCCCATGCTAAGAATCGTGGTGTGTTTGGCCTATAATGGGGGCAGGCGACAGCCGCAGCCAGGCATGTAGCAGCTGTGCCTCGTACCACTGGGCCTACAGGGACCAATGGGTGACGCTGGTCACCATTGGGTCGGCCTGTGTCCCAAACCAAGACGCTGGTCATGGTTTGGTGGCTGTCCCAGGGTGTCGCCCACCATTGATCAAAATGCATATATGTACATGTACACATTGAAATACATAATAGAGAGGGGGAAGAGCGGAGGGTGGGTGAGCAACTGGCCGCAGTCAAGGCTATGACTGGAGTGCTGCCCCCATGGAGCCCTCGCTTAAATACAATACAAACCTGTAACCATATCGACAACAGTTTGGGATGATTTGATTGGATAGGGGGTGTTATGGGGAGAAGGACGCCCTGCAATGCTATTGGGCACTCATGCACAGCATAGGATTGGGTAGGATCGTTCATTGCATGCATCTGCCAAAACATATGTTTACATCTGGCCTTAGCAACGTCACTATAGTCAGCTTAGTAACGCTATATAACACAGAGCAACTCTCTGCATTAAACTTAGTTTACTACCACTGTACCTAAACTTTACCTAAATGTTTTTTTTTCACCTACATATGCATCATTTAATGGCCACACCCTCCATAATCAGTCATATAGTCAGAATAATGAAACTGAAACATTGCAACTACATTTGTAATACTTACAAGCAGCCACACTGTCTTGAGGTAGAGCATTAGCTGCAGTACTGTTCAGTACAAATCCTGTTTACAAAGTGTTCATTAAATACAATACAGCAGATCACCACATCACCCACCAATGTCCCTTGCCAGCTGTTCAGCACAAGCTACTTCACTCACTGCTAGCAGTGCCATGGCTAGTTTTCCATATGTGGCATTGAGGTCTTGCTGAAGCCACTTACTGAGCATCTCTACCTTTTGCCTATTGTGATCATGTCGGTGATCTTGAGCAATGATATCCAGGTCGTATTTTTCCATCCCCAACTGCAATCCAACTCCATGCCAGTTTAAGATTTTCAATGTATGAATCCTTTTCAAATCTGGTTTTTGATCTGTGGTGTATGTCAAAGTAGTTGTACAATACTTAGTCTAATCACTTTCACTACTATGCGCATAATACATGTGTAGCAGAAATCATATTGTGGTCATGTGGTGTTCCCTATGACTACCATAATCCTTACTCTCAACATCCCTGCCTGACCTGCCTTACAGCATACCTTGAATATAGGCACAGTATTTGATGAACCAGATAATTATAAAGCAGCAAAAATATAACTGGTTGAAAACTGCTTGCATATTGCAGCACTCAAGAAGGATTTTTCTGATATTTGTGTATTGCGGTATTCTTGGGACTTGCAATATGGAAGCAGTTTGTTACCAGACAAACAACAAACTTGAAAAATAAATATGTGGGGAATGTTTACTAACTGATCTAGTTATTAATGGAACAATTTGTTGTGAAAAGGCACTGCGTTTTATCCCTGGTAAAAAAATATGTATGTGTTTGCAAGGGAGTGGTGGTTGCAGGCAGACAGGCAATCAGAAGTTGAATACATTTGCATATGTGTGGATGAATGGTCTACGTATGGATAAATTTAGCTGAAGTACCAGTGTTTCTGTTGGCCCAGAAATTATGTTTTCGTTTGTCCACTCTTTTTTCAGTACAACGATTTTTAATTATCTTGTAAGTGATTAAGAAGGCCAATGCCTAAGTGTGTTAGTTCTTTGCTTTGCCCAAATATACAATATTCCTGTTGACATCATTCTAAAACATTTCATATAGGCTGCCTTTACCATTCATGCATGAAGAAATGCCACTACTGATTCCATCATTGTCAATGTAAGACATTGATATGTAGATTAATAACATGCATATAACAGCAGGGGGAGTGTAAAGAAGGGATGAAGAGAAGGAAAAGAGAGGTGGGGAAATGGTAGGAGAGGAGAGGAAACAGAAGGGGAGGAGATAAGGGAAGAAAGAGGGATCAAATGGGAGGCAGGGAAGGAAAAAGTGATCCAAAGTGACAGAAGTGGGAAGAGAACCTCTGACCTGCAGGCTTCACATTAGAGCCAACTTGAGGGTTAGGTAGAGGGTATGCCCCAGTGCTAGGTGGAGGATGGTACATGCCACTTGGATGGGAGGTGCCACTTGGAGGGTTTGTGATACCATAGTTACCAGGTGGAGGGTAGACTCCAGGTAGTGGTTCACTACCACATTCAGCTGATGGGCACACACACACACAACACACACATGTAAAAGTTGTTCATAGTTAACAGTCCTCTTATATACAACACAGCTCCACAATGATACAATTACATACAAACCTGCAGCCAAATTGCCTGCTACTGACATGCTAGGTGAATCTATATGAAATTAAAATCAGTGTAATTTTGTATAAGAGTGGCTACATGTACGCAAAAAGAAAAGTGCCCATATATGTGTGTAATGCTTTGTACGGTCATAAATGGAAATGAAATAGTTTCTACTTCCAAATACATTCTTACATGCATCCCAA
Organism: Spongilla lacustris; assembly: GCA_949361645.1. NCBI lineage: Eukaryota > Metazoa > Porifera > Demospongiae > Spongillida > Spongillidae > Spongilla > Spongilla lacustris. Next base: position 29,907,164 of record OX442415.1, on the reverse strand, counting down.
ACAGGGCAAGTTTTTTACAAATAAAAGCTATAATGATATTCAAGCAATGTCATTTTGTCCTTTCAAATGGATTGTTCGCTATTTATATTGATGATGTAATTTTAGAATTGCATGCATTTCTAGGTAACTATCATAAATTGTGGTGTGTATATCAAGGTATTCACCTGCTCAGATAGCCTGAAAACAGATTTGAACGTTTATCAATGGCTTCTTGTTTATTCATATTTTTCATGTCATGAAGTAGTCAGCAGCCACCAAAACATACACACATAGTTTTTTTCTGTAAGAGGTCCCACTCTATATGCGCTCGCGCCTGGATAGTGTGCAGCTTTTGCTTTTCTGGCTAGAGTTGTCACCTTTCTAGAGGCACAGGTTATGCAAAATCTACTTCAGATCTTCACCATGTCTCAAGTCCAATAAACCTTGAAATGGTCCGCACTCTTTACATGCTCTCATGCAATTGATGCCAACATTTACCCCCCTCCCCCCATCACAGTAGTAATTGGACCACTTGTTATAGTGTGACTACGGCCCTGTAGTAATGTGTAGTCATCATAGATGTCAAATTATTTAAACCCATGTACAGTGAAGATTTATTTCAGTAATTATAAAAACAGCAAAATAAATCAGTGTAAGGAATTATAGTAATGGTGGTGATGTTAGTGGTGAGGTGAAGGAGGTGGAGGGGATGCTGGTAGTGCTAGTGATCACTATTATTTATATCACCTACATGTATACGTCACAACATTATACTCTGTGTTATTAACATCTCTGCATCATGTATTCAAAATACTGCAATCCACTATATACAAATATGCTATTTAACATTTTGTTATATGGCAGCCTGAAGACAAAATTATTTGCGTATTATGAATGAGGATAATTCTCATTATCATTATTTTAACATACCTATCAGACGTAAGGCCTTCTTCCAAACTTCATATCCTTTGGGTATAGGCCCACTTTTGCCACTTTCAACTGTGCACTTATAATATTCTTTAGAATGTGAGCGCCACATGGCCACATGGTTCTGCCCTGGATGTGCAGGACAGGGAATGGCATCTTCATATTTTAGCTTGTACCTTATATGAACTTCATCGATGGATTTGTGAACTTTATCTTGGATCTGCTGACAGTTCAGTGACACATCATTTGGAGGTGTCTGGACATACACCCTGAAGTGTGTGAAGAGGTCTATCAAGGTAACTATAGTCTCCTCACAGTATTCAAAGGCAACACAGTTGTGAAAACAGCAGCTTGGTGTGTCATTGTTCATGGATAGCTTCCAATTCTCTGATTGTAGCAGATGGGCCACAAGTGAACAGAACAATCCACTGGGGGCACAGCCTACCTCAAATCTGATGCACAGTGGAGGAATAACTTCCTTGCCAGGAATTTGTTTTATCATTGTATCAGGGTTTTTAGTATTTGATAGCAGTGCTGGCATTAAATAAAAATCATGATTGTTCCTTCCAAGAGATGAAATTATATTTAATTGAGACAACAGTTTTAGAAATATGTCTGGTTTTAACTTATTATCTTTGTTGATAGTTTTTAGAATATTAGTAGAAATATAACCATTATCTACAAACTTTATCTCATCTCCAAGTCTGGCTCGCTTGGAATTATTCAGCATGTAATGGTACTGCACAATACGGGTGACCTCATTAAGAAGCACTTGAGGATCACAAAATACAATATCAGGAGGTATTTCAGGGTAGTGAAGGAATATATTCTGCTGTACGAGGTGTTGTAAAGCTGCATCAAACTGACCTCTGTTGTTCCTGAAGAATGGAAACTTATCAGCTTCCTTTTTACATTCCTCCATATTTAGTACTCCATTTTTTGGTTTGCTTGCCTTTATGAGTGCCATCTCCAGGCCAAACCATGCCAGAGGAGTCTTTTTGCTTTCGATCCTTTTATCTGCCTCAATTACACATCTTCTGATGTCCTCGATTACTTGTTTTCTTTCGTGACTATGGCAGTCCACTGAAGCAAACAGTTTACTTCCAAATGGAACTACAGACCTTTTCATGGGTTTCAAGCATTCATTTAAATCTTGTATCTCTAACTTTTGTTCACAGTCCTTGTGTGTTCCAATCACCAAAATTGTAGGGCTTTGGCCACTTGGCTCATGGAAGGTCTTTAGGGAATGCTCCAGGATTTCCTTATGTGTAAGATATGAATCATGGGGATCACCAATGGGACCTGATGAGTCAAAGTATTCAATTTTAGGTTTATGGTGCAGACTTTCTGATAATTTGAATATGAATACCACAACTGAGGTGTTAGGGATAAACAGTGAGAGTAGATCATGAAACTCTGGTTGGCCACCACTGTCAATGAAATGAATCCAACTTGCGGACAAAAACCTTTCTCCACCTTTTGAAAATAAACATAGCAAAAGATTATTGTGTTGGGCATATACAAAATGACAGATTTTACAAAACTATTTGATGTACAAATTTCTAAAACCTTGTTGGGTATCTAACCTCAAGTGATACATAAAGCATAAATGAAAGACACCACAACACAAGCCAGCAACAGATGGGGTACTGGTAAAAACCATACATTCAATGCATACCCCTATAATATATAAATTGCTCACAATTTTACCTGGAGCCATCACTTTAAAACTTATAATTTTTTTTTTTCTAAATGATTGTGGAAAAAAATTAAGCAGAACTCTTATAAAAGACTACCCCTGGGAGGGGGGGGGGAGGGGGGGGGGGATTGGGTACTCTACCTCACACCACCCTAAAAAAGTGACTGAAATTACAATAATTCTGGGCAATTATAGCACTAGCCTCGTCTCCAGGCCCTGTTTTATTAAAGTTACGGGGGGGGGGGGTGGGGGGGGGGGGGGGGGAAACAGGGCCTGGTAGACACTGCCAGGGTCCTAGCGCGCATGCGCTAGTTTGTCCCAGAATACCTGGGGGTAACCATAATTTCCTTTTGGAAACCATTCCGTATATTCGTCTGATTTCGCGATGGCGTATTCTGCTCGTTTGATTTCGCTCGTTAAAACACGATAAAGAATAAGCCACCGCTGATCGGAACCCAACAGAATACGCCATCGCGAAATCAGACGAGTATACGGAATGGTTTCCAAAAGGAAATTACGGTTACCCCAGGTATTCTGGGACAAACTAGCGCATGCGCGCTAGGACCCTGGCAGTGTCTACCAGGCCCTGTTCCCCCCCCCCCCCCCCCCCCGTAACTTTAATAAAACAGGGCCTGGGGACGAGGCTATTATAACACATGGCTACATGTATATAATGCTTACAAAAATAGCAACAAGCATATTCTAGAATCCCTCTCCTCTTATGGGACCCTTACAAGCTTCCTAGCTGCCATTTGCTTGGCCCTTCCCTTGTCATTCTGGTACAGTACCTTCAGCGTTATTAATGGTGTCAATGAATTCCCTATGAATACTTTCTGCAGTATCTGTACTGGGTATATGTTCAGTGTCAGCAGGTAGAGATAACATGCCATCATCAATATGTTCAGCCATGGTTTCATTATCCATTGGAACCTTCTCTGATTTTATGGCTTCTGCAATACACCATGAACCATTGTGATAACCTGCCTTTGATATGGACACTGCACGTACAGGGTTCTCCATCAATGGTGTGCTAACACGCTTTTCAGGAGGTTCTTTGCCTAGCAGGAGATGCTTGATAGTAGTCTTTCCAACCCCTGCTGCTCCAATGATAAGACACTTAATGATTTTGCGGTCAACATATCCATTTTTCATAGCTTCATCATATAATATCTGTGTATCTATGGCTAATGAAATACAAAAATACCGCAAATAGTTATTTTTAAATATAGAAGAATGTATTAACAGGCATGCAACTGAAGCCAATGCCTGTTTAATGGAATGAAAAAAATTGCGGGAACATCTTTTACACAGAGCTTCATTTCGCAAGTATTGATCTGAATCTGCTTGACTGTATATGCAATGAATGTTAGGTTTAGAGGGATTGCTTGGATTATAAAATATACATACATCAGTATCAATTGGTGGAGAGGGGGAGAGGGGGATAAAGCTTGAGGTCACCAGTTATCATTATAGAACTCCGGAAAACAGTTCTTCTGAGTACATATAGAAATCAATTTCCTGGTAGTGTAATAAACTTTAATTTGGAGCGGCTTCACCAACCAAACCATTTATAACACAAACAAATAGACAATTCAGGACTGAGGGGCTTGGGACCTTTTTTTTTGGGGGGGGGGGGGGGGGGGGGGGGGGGGGGGGGGGACATGGCCTTTCCTGGCATATGATATAATTTTTCATCTTTAAATATAATGAAGTACTGATTTATTCACAATAGGATATTACTTACAAGTACAAGTAGGGGTACTAAATTGTGATTATATTTATACTTGACTGAGCAATGACGTACATGTATACCTTCCAATTTGCAATGCCAAAATATGCACTTGTAATAATGAAACATGTACTTTACATGAATAGTGTAGTGGAGGCCATGGGACATGAGCATGTAGTGGACATGAGCATGTAGTGGAGGCCATGGGACATGAGCATGTAGTGGAGGCCATGGGACATGAGCATGTAGTGGAGGCCATGGGACGTGAGCATGTAGTGGAGGCCATGGGACATGAGCATGTAGTGGAGGCCATGGGACATGAGCATGTAGTGGAGGCCATGGGACATGAGCATGTAGTGGAGGCCATGGGACATGAGCATGTAGTGGAGGCCATGGGACATGAGCATGTAGTGGAGGCCATGGGACATGAGTATGTAGTGGAGGCCATGGGACATGAGCATGTAGTGGAGGCCATGGAACATGAGCATGTAGTGGAGGCCATGGGACAGTGGAGGCCATGGGACATGAGCATGTAGTGGAGGCCATGGGACAGTGGAGGCCATGGGACATGAGCATGTAGTGGAGGCAGGACAGGGCCTGGGGACGAGGCTATTATAACACATGGCTACATGTATATAATGCTTACAAAAATAGCAACAAGCATATTCTAGAATCCCTCTCCTCTTATGGGACCCTTACAAGCTTCCTAGCTGCCATTTGCTTGGCCCTTCCCTTGTCATTCTGGTACAGTACCTTCAGCGTTATTAATGGTGTCAATGAATTCCCTATGAATACTTTCTGCAGTATCTGTACTGGGTATATGTTCAGTGTCAGCAGGTAGAGATAACATGCCATCATCAATATGTTCAGCCATGGTTTCATTATCCATTGGAACCTTCTCTGATTTTATGGCTTCTGCAATACACCATGAACCATTGTGATAACCTGCCTTTGATATGGACACTGCACGTACAGGGTTCTCCATCAATGGTGTGCTAACACGCTTTTCAGGAGGTTCTTTGCCTAGCAGGAGATGCTTGATAGTAGTCTTTCCAACCCCTGCTGCTCCAATGATAAGACATTTAATGATTTTGCGGTCAACATATCCATTTTTCATAGCTTCATCATATAATATCTGTGTATCTATGGCTAATGAAATACAAAAATACCGCAAATAGTTATTTTTAAATATAGAAGAATGTATTAACAGGCATGCAACTGAAGCCAATGCCTGTTTAATGGAATGAAAAAAATTGCGGGAACATCTTTTACACAGAGCTTCATTTCGCAAGTATTGATCTGAATCTGCTTGACTGTATATGCAATGAATGTTAGGTTTAGAGGGATTGCTTGGATTATAAAATATACATACATCAGTATCAATTGGTGGAGAGGGGGAGAGGGGGATAAAGCTTGAGGTCACCAGTTATCATTATAGAACTCCGGAAAACAGTTCTTCTGAGTACATATAGAAATCAATTTCCTGGTAGTGTAATAAACTTTAATTTGGAGCGGCTTCACCAACCAAACCATTTATAACACAAACAAATAGACAATTCAGGACTGAGGGGCTTGGGACCTTTTTTTTTGGGGGGGGGGGGGGGGGGGGGGGGGGGGGGGGGACATGGCCTTTCCTGGCATATGATATAATTTTTCATCTTTAAATATAATGAAGTACTGATTTATTCACAATAGGATATTACTTACAAGTACAAGTAGGGGTACTAAATTGTGATTATATTTATACTTGACTGAGCAATGACGTACATGTATACCTTCCAATTTGCAATGCCAAAATATGCACTTGTAATAATGAAACATGTACTTTACATGAATAGTGTAGTGGAGGCCATGGGACATGAGCATGTAGTGGACATGAGCATGTAGTGGAGGCCATGGGACATGAGCATGTAGTGGAGGCCATGGGACATGAGCATGTAGTGGAGGCCATGGGACGTGAGCATGTAGTGGAGGCCATGGGACATGAGCATGTAGTGGAGGCCATGGGACATGAGCATGTAGTGGAGGCCATGGGACATGAGCATGTAGTGGAGGCCATGGGACATGAGCATGTAGTGGAGGCCATGGGACATGAGCATGTAGTGGAGGCCATGGGACATGAGTATGTAGTGGAGGCCATGGGACATGAGCATGTAGTGGAGGCCATGGAACATGAGCATGTAGTGGAGGCCATGGGACAGTGGAGGCCATGGGACATGAGCATGTAGTGGAGGCCATGGGACAGTGGAGGCCATGGGACATGAGCATGTAGTGGAGGCCAAGGGACAGTGGAGGCCATGGGACATGAGCATGTAGTATGGTTTGTATTCTGCTATAATTCCTTCACTCATATTGTACGAGGGTCACATTTTATTGTACGCAGGCATGCTACATTCACGTGATGCACATACTGATGCATCTCAATCATGCCTTTTGTGTTGTCCTGCACTAACAATGCACTGGCAACCTGTCTATCTGTTGTCAGCTGCCCATCTAGGGCCAGTCTTTATGTATAAGGGTGAGGTGTGTATGTACATGGTACTGTACAGGTAAGTTTGTTTTCTTTCTAGTAAAAGGGAGAAGGTATAAGATGCGTTTGCATGCAGCAGTAGTAGTGTATGTTGAATAACTGCTGGGACGATGATCTACAGGTATTCAATTAAGTGTGTACATAGAGTGGAACCCTGTTTACTGTTGTGTAAACTATGAAACTATTACACATACGAAGGTTAGATCGATAGGGTTTTGCTAGGTACACCAACAGTTTTGGGTGAACACACAAAAAAAAAAAACAAAAAAAAACAAAAAAAAAAAAACTTAGTCTCCTTCCCAGACCCTGTTTATTGAGAAACTATGTTTCTCAATAAACAGGGTCTGGGAACGAGACTATAAACATACCGCTAATGTCGATCTGAGCCAAGGCTACGGTAAAATCATTTCAGAACCAATTTCGAGAATTATTGGGCGATAATTATAGTGACTATGTTATTGCCCCTCCCCCACTGCCGCCACTGGCAACATGTCCTTATATCTTAGGCACGCCCTATTTTAATAATTCGCCGAAACCATCTATATCTTACAATGACCTTCGCAGGTCGGGCTAGTGCGCAACCATCGGCAAGCACGTCTAATATATCATCATACCTGTAAACAATTTGGTATTCCAAGCGACTTGCTCTTCGAAGCTATGAGCATAGCAACAATCTCGGCCTTTGCATTTATCCGCGCCGTGACAAAGAACAAATCGGCGACCACGGTTGATCCGATTAGGCGGAAAGGGGCGGATTGGAGTTGGTGATCCCTGCTTCACTTGCTCCAAACAGCGACGCGTTCCGTCCCAATAGACTCTTATCCTGGGGCTATTCTGGTGTTTCACCTTGTCACGACAAATGGTCTTTATTAGATCAATCGTCTCATTATCATAAGAAAAACATATCTGGCACACAACACTTTTTATTGAACTTGCCATACATAGGTCCAATGGACACTCAAGCACGTGACCAAAATCAATGAATATTAAATTTGGTTGGCAAATTTATTGTCCGTGCCTAAGAAATGGTTGTTAGTTCAGAGGCGGATCCAGGGGGGGGGGGGGGGGGGGGGGGGGGGGGGAGCTGAGGGGGCTATAGCCCCCCCCCCCCATTTCCTTTAGAACACGCCCCTTTTTATTTTGTACCACGCCCCTTCAGGCTCCCGAAGTGCCTAGATCTTCGTACTTGTGAAAACGAGTCAACGCGTGACGTACGAAAGGAAGTCCCAATTAATGACAAATTGCTGTCAACATCAATGAGAATGCAAAGTACCTTGAAGACACAGACCTGCTAAAATTTAGGTGTGATGCTAGGGGCACTGATCATGTCATGAGCGTTCATAGACGGCCGGAGGGGGCGCCCATGTACGCTGTATTATACTGTAAGCGATAATGCTTACGTACGTTTGGGTCTGGGTACGAGACTACCCCAGGCTATGGCGCCTCCTACCCCCCACCTCCAATCCCTAATCCACAACATGCGGAGCATAATTTAGCTTCTAGCGCTCGCTCGCATGCATTATCAGAGTCAAACGGTTACGCGCGCATCAGAAGTATCGTAAGCCATGCACGCCCCTTTTGGGCGCCCCTCGTGTTTGCCCCTTCCCTCGATAGATGCTGGGGCTGCCTCTGGCCGTTTAAGCAAATGGACTAAAATTGCAACTTACCGTTCAAAGGTGTGAAAAAAAGAATCGAAACCAGGAATTCAATGGTGAAAGTTTCTTTCTTTGGGTTGGGTACTCAGGTTGTGTCGATCCCCACTCCAAGGTAACAAAAGCAAGATTGAACCTCTTATTATGACTAAGGAAGTGAGCGTGCACAGCAGGTATTGCGTACATGCACGTAGCGTCGTACATGTAAGTAGTACATGTAATACGCAGGGCACGGAGAAGGAAATGAAATATTAGAAAAGGGGTGTAGCTACATGTACACCAGGAAACTATCTCTTGAGAAAATCTTAGGATCCAAACAGCAGGTTGACACAGTCAAGGTTTGTTGATACTTTGGTCACAACGTGAACTCATTAGTTACCCCTCCGTGGGGCATCTCGTGTAAACTAACAGTTTACTTGAGGTTGAAATGAATGTGCTTTAGAATCGCATTTTGTGAGGTGTTAACTGTCGCATTTTGTGAGCCGCTACAGTAGCGGCTCACTAATCAGACCACGCGGTAATAAGACCACTTAACCGCCCGATTATAAGACCACTTCGCCAATCCGACCACCGTCTAATAAGACCACTAGTGTATAAATATTGGAGGGGCGTTTTTGTGTACCTTTCTTTCTCTAAACAGGCGATCAATGAAGTGGTTTCCTAATACAGTTGGTACCCACCATGCATTCGATTGCGGGGAAAATCGACGATCCCGTACTAATGGAGTTAGCAATGTCTATGACATACACGAGCCAGCTCTAAGCTTGCTTTACAATCCTTGACATAATTGTTCATCCTTCCAACTGTTATTTTGTTACGATTCATTTGTTTATCTGCTACTTGTATTCTAATCAAAGCGCATTTCGAAAGGCGGGAAACTCGCCAGTAAGACCGAAACGGTCGTATTGGCGCGGGGTGGTCTTATTAGTGAGCCGCTACTGTACTGTAATATCAGGTTTCTGATTAGTATCCCGTATCCAGGCTACGTATATCTGTACGAGCATGCGCATTCTTTCAAGTAATGACGACATTATGAGACCTGCACCATTAAGTAATATTGAACGGCACAACCCCAGTCGATTAATAAGTCGGCATAGATGTTCTGCTTTCTCGGAGCAACGTGTGAACAGATTAGAACGAACAAGTCACTACAACAGAAGTGAACTACACGAGAACGAGAGAAAGCATGCACGTGCACACGAGAATAAACAGACACGTGATCGTCCGGAAATGCAATGAATATTAATCTAAATGTGACGGCACATAACACCTCCCAGTCAGCCTTGAAGTATGCGGGTGAAAGGTGTAGCACTACTAACTTCCTGTTCCTAGTGCTGCGGCGAGGGTTGTCAGGGCCATACTCATTCCCAGTGGGAAGTCTGGGGTTACTTTGTCAATGAGCCTTCTTTTGCTTGGCAGGCTGAGGCACTTGATTTCCTTGGTCCAAGTGTTCAGTAGCTTCAAGCGTCCCTGACTCTGCTAGTGGGAGGTCCGTAGAAGGTAGTGGTTCTGCTGAAACCTGTGAGGAGGTCAGAGAGGCAGGAAGCTCTCCAGGATCGGAATCAACTGCCAAAGTACGAGTTTATAGCATTCGTACTTTTAAAATGTAACTACTAAAATTTGCCAAAAAATATGCGATGCGATCATTGCGATGATATGCGCCAATCATTTCAATCTTTCATTTCCGCTTCTTTTCAATACGCACGTTTGCAAATATAATCATAAATAATTGGCCCTTCCCCCGCGCTGTAGCTAACAACGGCGGCACAGTTTCGTGCGGTTATAATCGCACGCGGTACATACATGTACAGTCTTACCTCGCACTAGTGGAAAATTAACACCTC
>OX442415.1:29840371-29896604 GCA_949361645.1 Spongilla lacustris | reverse complement strand
CCTTCCCCTCGCCACGCGCGCAATACTATGATTCAGTGACTTCCAGTTAAGATACAACGGACGGAACTTGGGGGGGGGGGGGGGGGGGGGGGGGGGGGGGGGGGAGGTTGAGAAGTACACACCTTCATCTTATATTTATACTCTGCCAAATAGCGTTGGGCTTAAGGAATTTAGGGAAATTTTGTCTTGTCATGCAAATATAAACCTACCACTTGCCAGAGCCTGCAGGTGACTCAATACAAGAACTGCATTTCAGCCTTCATCATACACGCGTAGTCAGGGCTATAGCAAGTGGTCTGGTTACTACTGTGTGTAATAAAAACATGGCGACCAAATTTGTTGTGTTGTTTTGAATTTATCTTGCTTATAAAAGCAAATATTTAATACATCATATTTGCAGTTCTTATTTTCTACTCAAATGCTATAAACTGAGATAACATTATTTTTTCGTGGCAGTTCCCCTTTAAGCAGAGACACCAAAGGTATGGAAAAAGCGAATCATGCTCGTAAAAATCGTTTTCAATTGAAGCCTGTCTATTCGGATGCACGTCCAAAAGAACCAGCTTTTAGACGTTGTGCCTTATACAATAGTCAACCACGTGGATTTAGCCGCGAATCGGAAGTGACATTTTTGCTAGGATTTCTGTGGCAAAGTGGAACAGGTGTAAGGGTTATAATGTGACTCACTTTTTATTGTACCTTTCATTCAACCTTTCTATACCCCCGATTAACCGCCAATCAGATCACTGCATTTGGCAATTACGTATTCGTACTTCTGGTTCTTGATATTAACCGTCCTTGTCGGTGCATGCACAAGAAGAACGCGTAAAATATAGGCCTATACAAAACTTAGTATCCTTCGAACGAAACTTTGCAGCAAGCACCACGCCACCCATCGACCTTTCAAGTTGTTGAAAAAACTATTTAGAAGCTTTTAATAGTATTGTATCGCGAGTCTACAAGAGTCCGAGAGCCGATAGAGGTCAAAAAGGCGTAAATTTGACTTTGAAGCTCTGTATCTTTATAACCATTCCGGCTACACGTTTGCAACCTACCCTACGCCACACAACCGTCTCTGCCCTTGCTACACAACTAATTTAGGTTATACTGAAGATTAGATCCCCTCGCACTTAACTGCTTACGGGACAACTTATTATAATTCGCACATTCTTGGAACTAATCAACGTGTAATTCACGTAAAGAAATGAAGCCGTTCAACGTCTCTCACGAGTAGTCATAAAATACAATACGGTTGCAAGCTCTGGTTGGCTGACGTCTGGGTGAGGGCAAGAGTGGCCAACCTGAAGCAGCAGCTGAACCAAATGTCTGTTAACAGTACTAGTAGAGACACTTCTTCCAACTGGTATTTTCTGATCTCCTAACAGGCTGCATGTACGTTTAAATAATATGTATTGCATTGGTTGGTTGTTGAACACCCACATTGGTGTTCAGTTCAACACGCTCTCTCTTGTCCACTGGGTAGCTTTCCATCAATGAGATCCGTGATCTAACAGCTAATCTCATCACAACGTTCCCATGAACCACACCTCCAGCCCATCACAGGTGTGCTATGACAGCAAACACAGAGGATGGTGCTCGGTCAGACATTGCAGCTGATGGTTTTTGGGGTGGTCGATTTGAGCGGAAATTTTTTTATGTCAGAGTTTTCAATCCGTATGCCCCCTCTAATTAGACTCCCACACCGTCCATTGCTATCGAAAACATGAAAACATTAAAAAGAAAGAATACGAACTTCGAATTCGGGAGATTGAGCGAGCTTCATTCACTCCAATCGTCCTCACTTGAACAGGAGGCATGGGTAGCATTGCCACTACCACCTACAAACGTTTGGCATCACTGCTAGCTGACAAATGGGGCACATCATACAGTCAGACAATCGTTGCCGTCTATCCTTCTCTCTTTTACGATCATCCATACAATGTATCAGAGGAGCGCGATCAAATGAAGGGCGTGCTATACACCTCCCAGCCTCTATTGAACTGACAGTCAGTGAATCTCTGATACCTTTGGTGTATAGCATGATTAACAAAACCCTTCCAATGTTCCTCTATTGTGGTGTATGTACATGTATGTATCATAATAATCATATTAATAGCCAAATTGGTTGGTTCCGAGTATGAGATTTGGCCTTTGGACAGGTGGGAAAAGGACCCGATGGGATTTTGAAGTTACACAGATGTGTGCATGGTGGTTTCTTTCAAGGAATCCAAACGTACCGCACGAACACGTGTATGCATGGCGTCATATTTACGCGAAACAGTGTCAATGCTGTATTGTCTTTATTCTATGATCCGCGCGCCCCTGTAAATATGAACAGTACATGCATGCTTTGTTTAGTATCAAAATAACGGATGATTAGATATAGTAACAAGATCGATATCGCTGCTTTGGTGATATTAAATGATTAATTGCTTTGTAGCCTCAATTGTAGGTGCATCTGAGCAGCGCATTCCACACTAGCTTTGCTTGAGTCTGTTTAAGACACCATGCATATACTTCAGCCGTCATTTTAGCGCCCTATGTAAATTTGTATATTTTGGCGCCCCCACACGCCACTGACAATGAGTATTCCACGTCAAATGATACATTGGACATTAATGGTTAAAACCGCCTATAGAAATGTATGTATTCATGCAACCTATTGTAAGATACACCTTGCAGCAAATTAATTAAGTTGCATCTCTCCTACCTTCAACCAATTTCCGCACTTCCTCCGCAACTTGGTTATTTTCTACATCTTTAAATACTGTAATCAATCTTCTATATGTGGCTTCAGGGCCTTTGATTTCCAACCACTTCTCCATCATTTTGTCTCTTTTGTCTTGCTCACAGTGTTCTTCTCGATCGATGTCATTAATGGGCTTGGCGGCAATCAAACGTCTTCCCACCCTCCTCCACTCGAAGTTAAACTTTGCTATGATATATATGTGTTCCTTACTGCACTCCATATCCAGTGGGTCTAGCCATGCATGAGAGCATGCACGAGTAAGCATGTATAATTGTATACATGCATGTACATACGTACTGTAATTACATTTAGCTAGCAATTTCAAGGAACAAAAATATAGTACTATATGTGGTAAATGCCATGTTGGTCTGTAATATTAGCAAATTCGTAATTGTATACAATTTCTGAAATTCCACGTTTTTTTTTGGCTGCCAGAAATAGTACATATCGATCCAAAAAAATTAAATTCATATATATCTCGAAAGGCCGAGCCGGGTTTATCACTTTCCATCAGTGAGAGAAGGGGATATTATATGGAAAGGGAAGAAGAGTTGGGGCCAGGAGAAATGGGAGCAATGGAGAGGATACAATGAGAGAGAGGAGGGAAATGGATGGATAAGAGAAGAATACAAAGTGATAGAAGTGTGAAGAGAAATGCTGACCTTTAACATTTATGCCAACTGATGGAAGGTATTCCCCAGGATAGGTGCCAGGTAGCTGGTAGTTACTAACTGGAGGGTAGGCTCCAGGTAGTTGATCACCACCATATTCAGCTGGAGCTGGACACATACACACATACACACACAGCACATACACACCACAGACATGTAAAAAGTGCTAAGGTACTTCATATAGTTAAAGTTATCAACAGTTAGTGGAGGCCATGGGACATGAGCATGTAGTGGAGGCCATGGGACATGAGCATGTATAGTGGAGGCCATGGGACATGAGCATGTATAGTGGAGGCCATGGGACATGAGCATGTAGTGGAGGCCATGGGACATGAGCATGTAGTAGAGGCCATGGGACATGAGCATGTAGTGGAGGCCATGGGACATGAGCATGTAGTGGAGGCCATGGGACATGAGCATGTAGTGGAGGCCATGGGACATGAGCATGTAGTGGAGACCATGGGACATGAGCATGTAGTGGAGGCCATGGGACATGAGCATGTAGTGGAGGCCATGGGACATGAGCATGTAGTGGAGGCCATGGGACATGAGCATGTAGTGGAGGCCATAGGACATGGGCATGTAGTGGAGGCCATGGTACATGAGCATGTAGTGGAGGCTATACTACTAGTGGGCTTTAACTCTTTAAGCGCCAAGTGCATATATGCATGCATTCTCACACAACCATATAATAATCTGTTGTTTTTATTACAAAGAATTGCTTTGAATAGTACCTTTTACATTTACAAGCATGCATGCATGCAAGTCAGTGCAATATACTAACATGCATGTAACCAGTATGGGGCCGATGCTGAATCCATAAACCTATAAGTGGGGTACTGGGGGTGTAAGCACATCTTGTGTTGGAACAACCCAATTATGAACTGGCAAAAGGCAGATGGAGATGGTGTGATCTGGCATTTATGTGGGCTACACATTCCTGTTCTTGGAGTAAATAATTGGAGTGCTAAATTAGTGAAGGCATCTGAATAATGTGTTCTGAATAAAAATATAATTACTACAGTTGTAACTAATCATATCATGTTGTACAAGTGTATAGCAACTATCTGCATGCATGCATGCATCATGAAGGTCCACACTTTTTATTTACACTGTCATGGTAAAATCTATACAACGGTTATGTGCCATAGGCGGCCGGAGGGGGGGGGGGCCAGGGGGCCTTGCCCCCCCCCCCCCCCCCCCCTCCCCAGGCTATGGCGCCCCCTTCCCCCACCCCCCAATCCCTAAAACTATCGTCAATTACTACAATCCAAAGAGACTACAACATGCGGAGCATAACTTAGCTTCTAGCGCTCGCTCGCATGCATTATTAGCAAGAATCCAGAGTCAAATGGTTACGCGCGCATCTGAAATATCGTAAGCCACGCCCCCTTTTGGCGCCCCTCGTGTGTTTGGCCCCTCCCCTCGGTAGATGCTGGGGCCGCCTCTGTGTGCATATGCATGAATTCATATATATTAACTTGCATGGCGTCCAAAGAGTTAACTGCATGATGGTTCTACATACCTTGTGATCTATCTGCATACTTGACTTCTAAATCATTAGCCAGAGCAAGCTCTCCTACTGATGGTGTCTTCAGAGCATCAATAATGGTCTTCGGTGTGTGTGTGTTGGGGCCATTTAGGTGCCATTCCTCCAATACCATTCGAATTGCGTCCTTTGGCCTTCCTGCAGTCTGGCTTTGGATACTACTAAGAGTGGCTGGTGACAGACCCAACTGGATGCCAAAAGCTCTCCACTTGGCCGCACGGATCATTTGCACAACATCCGTCATAAGATCTAGCATAGCTCCCGTACTTATGGAAGACATTTCGCCTGTTTGAATCAGTGCAAGCATTATTATAAGCTACACATCGCTATTCAATAGTTCAACTATTAGGCCACAGTTCAGTTTTCACTTTAATACTTCAAAGAAGCGGCGTATGCATGCATGACACGATACATGCATATAGGTATCTTTAATAGGAGACTCATGCAGGTGGCGAATGCTCCATGCACTCATCTTTTGGCAATTTCGAACCTTTATTATGGAGGCAGCGCCATAGTGCCTCTGCTAGAGACATATATCATTTTATATATTGTAAGTACGCTTACCTGTTGCAGCTAGTATTCGTCCTATTCGAGCCTGTACGTGGTTATAGTAATCAGATCTGTTTTATAATTATATCGATGGCACAATCGCGCAATATACAAGTACATGTACTTATTATAAGTACATATACTATACAGATGATATGAATCGAATCGCGCCGCGCGGTCCACAATGGACACAATTGGTGTCATGCTAAACTGGGCTATGCATGACCCCATGCAGAAACGGTCAATGCACAAAAATCGTACAGGCCCATAAAACAATCTTCTTGTAGTATTATCATTTATACAATAACAATACAGCACAATAGTAAAGAAAGTTAGATTAATTTCTTATCGAAAGTTGTGTTTGGATGAGCGATGCCGAAACTACATCTTAAGAACATGCAGATGATATTAAAAATATCATTGTATTAGTGCATGATGTTCAATAGCAGGAATGTAATATTAGAGAAACTTGTTGAGGGATAGCATACTTAACATTGTGTCCTATACCAAAAAATAAAAATCTTGCTGTGGGGGCTGGCATCTTCACTGGCATAATAGAGGCTGGCCCCATTGGGCCCTGGTGGTGTGGAGTCTGATAATGGTGGACACAAAACTATATTCATATCATATAGATGATGTGTCTATACTCCAGAGAGGGGGTGGAACAGTGTCTGTACGCATAACTATAAACATATCATAAGGCTAGAGATATTCATGATGTGCACAGACACCTGAGAGGGGGTGGAGCTGAGGCGTCTGTATATCACTTTCCTCACCTCCATGGCATCACCTTCCACCATGTACCCATTCTTTCATCAAGGTATACGTAGTGCAGCCATTCTTCTATGTTGCATCTTGACCTCTGTCTCTGTATACCTTCAGTGCCATCCCTCTGCCTTCACCTGTGAGTGTGCTTTGTTGCTGTCTTCATGTGCAAGTACTTTCTGCGTGTGTGGTGATCAGTTTGGATGTAGACATTAATTATTTCATGCAGCAGGTTTTTTTGCCTTAACTGTACTAGTATCCTACAGTGATGGAAAGAGTCTTATATACACATGAGAGTGGGTGAAATGGAGTTGCACAAAGTTGGAATCAAGATTTAAAGTATTACAAGTAAATTAGGTACCCCCTCCCCTGTAAAAAGCACAAAGGATAACCAAATCTCCCTCTATGTTACACAGCTCACATCATTGCAAGTACATACACTCATCAGGGTGAGACAACATGTATGCTTCTCAAACAGCACGCTTATCAGGACCCACTACCGTGGGTCCTATGTAGGATTGGCTTCGGATTGGCTTAGATGGGCGTGGTTTTCGATCGAGCGTTTTAAAACGGTAACGAAGCGTTGCCTTTACTCGCCAGCTCGTATATAATCCATCACAAACATAACAGATGTGCACGTATAACGTGAGCATCGCTAAACAGTGCAGTTCACCTTGAGCGACAAGTCGGCGCCTAAATCCGCCATTTAATTTTTCGTTTCTCCTTCCCTTCATCACGTATAACTCGTGACAGGAACGTCGTAAGAAGACGAGATTAGCTTTAAAAAGTTGCATTTGATTTCCAAACGTGCCTTTTTATACAGATTAAGCTTAAGCCAAGGCAAGGCTTTTTCGGCAATAATTGAATTAAGTTGTTTTAATGAACCGCTTGACTTCTAATTCCTACTATTCCTCACAGCGATCGAGCTGTGTTGACGGCCATCATTTCAAAGACGACAGTGAACTGTGCATGCGCGTGCGAGTGTGTTGTATCTGGTTGGATTCTTGTGTGCATAATATTTGCCGGACCAGTAAACAAGTACCTCTACCTGTATCTTTCGGTTCAAATTAAAGCTACTATATATATTTTTGCCGATTGGGGTTTAGTGAATCGACTAACGCGGTTAAGATAGAAGCCTGAACATTGGAGCCGGTACTGTTCTTTTCTGCCAATATGCTTCAAGTACTTATTCCTTCCAACCCCAACCCCAAAATGGATTCTACACAGTTCAGTGAGTGGATCGGACTAATAGAATACCCAGAAACCCGTTGGCATACCTTCCGGCCACCTCGACAGCTGCACGAGTCACTCGATTCCGACAAATCGCGTTGGTGATACGCTGCCAAACAACAAAAGAAGCAATAGTTGTTCCTTTAGAAAACACCTAAAACTGAACTAGTCCATAGATTGCTATTTTCTACACGCTTATCTACAGCTACGTGTATTGTTCATATATACGCAGCAGCTGCCATTAGACGGTAATTTGAAACCAAGCAGCGCTCCCTTGCCTTAATCTACCTGAGAGGCCTATATACTCAGATTACACATAAGAGGAATCTAAGAGTCGTATAGATTGCAAGGAATACACTAAGTCATATATTATGTTGAACACTCCTGGCAGAGAAAAAAATTAGGGGAACAAGTAAATCAAAAACTTCTCTATCGAGAAAGTGATTGGTGGGATGTATGATTGGTGGTGCAAAAAGCAAGGAAACAAGGTACACTATGTTAAAGTGAGGTTTGGTAGGATCCTACAACTATAATAGTCCTACATTTGCAAATAGGCTTCTTCATTTGCAAATTCAGGACTGTGAGTTGTAGGATCCTACCAAACCTCACTTTAACATACTGTACCTTGTTTCCTTGCTTTTTGCACCACCAATCCTACATCCCACCATCACTTTCTCGATAGAGAAGTTTTTGATTTACTTGTTCAGTTATACTTAGATTAGGGGCGGATAGATTATTTATGATTCAAATCCACCAGCTATTACTTTGCCCAGCTATATGTCAGCGATGGATAACACAAAAATTAACAAAACTGCACGATTTCAATACCTACATGTATAAGACCATTATTGACATTTGCCATATTTGAAAGACATTGCATAAGAATTTTCCCACAAGGGTTACCTGTCTCTGAGTATATTTCAGCCACAACACCAAAATCACACTTCAAAGGGAGAAATGATATGGAAGTGGGGATTTTATTGACAATTTGGAGGATAAGATACATGTGTCAAAAAAATTGTTCATACAAATATATAAGGTCCTATATATACAAGCCCAACTCTTGATTTATACTTCCAGTACCTGCTGTTTAAAATGAGAAGGTAAGGAGAGTCCCCAATAATGGTACACCTTTATGGCACAATTGGATAGGTATAGGGTTTCATCAGATAGTAGTGCAGAAACAAGTACAGTGGAACCCCTCTAATGCGGACACTAGCAGGACCAACCTCAAAGTCCTGCTTATCAAGCCTCAGGGAGTCTGCATTCCACTGTGCATGAATACACTCTACACAATGCTCTCCCATACCACACACAATTGCGCACACCATATACTTCTTCAAATGCTATTGCCTCCTACACTCACACACAATGTCCACCACATAAATTAACACTCCCAACATGCGCATCCCACATTACTATCTATTATACATCATTCCTCCTACACCCAAACAATACTGTAACATGCTTACACAACTGCACCACAATGCACACAACTTATGTATGTGTACTCCTTACTGGCCTCATATTTGAAGGGCCACCATGGAGGGGGTGAGGCATATGGGCCACCTGTGGGTGGGCTTGATTGTTGTCTTCATTTGCATGTAACTTCTGTGTGTGGTGTTCTGGATATAGACATTAATCATTTCATTGCCTTAACTGTGCTAGTGAAGGAGAGAGATTTTTAGTTACATCTGACAGGAGCTGAAGTGGAGATGCACAAAGATGGAAGATCTACAATACCTCTACAAGTAGTTAAAAGACAATACCTCCTCTACTGTGTATAGACACCTCAAATCCACATCCTCTCAAGTGTACATGCACATCATAAATATCTCATTCCATCATATATGGTATTCTTCAATCTATGGTTCCACTCTCTCCAGGTTCATCACCTTCTGATATGTATATAGTTATGTGCCCATGCAGGCATCTCCATGGGTTATCAGACCCCACATGCCCTACACAATAGTTCAAACAAAACAAATCCATTAGGGGAGACCAGGAGTGTTTGTCACTTCTTCTTTTTGTCCATTCAAATAAATAAATTAATGGATGCGCAATTTGGCTATTACAGTTTATTTTTAAAAGCTATTACAGTGTATGGGGTACCATTGTAACAACCAGCCCCATGGCCACCCAAGTTGGTTGCCACAGTATTGAATCTATTTATATTAGTGAAGCTGCAGGTTGCATACATCAATAATTCCACGTAACATTAGCAAAAATGAAACTTGAGTTTTCAGTTACATATTGGAAACTACCATGTGTATGTACAAAAGCATAGTTTACTATTCCGTTCTTCACTTTAAACAACTGAAATTGTTAATTATTAACTACACTGAACTTAAATCGTATTTGCTGCTCAACTGGTAATGGTATTTGTGGGTTTAATGCACTGCACAGCAAGCCATTTATGCCATTTTCTGATTGGAACATAGCTGTTAATACTGAGAGCAGAGAATTGCACAGCATAATGTAATTTTTTCCCCTAGCACAAGAAAATTCATGATACACACATACATCACACATAATAATTATAATAACACACAAAACACACACAAACAACTACATGCACCCTGTTGGGTTGATTGGGGGTAGGAGCGGACCAAGATTGATCGAGCATTAGCTCTAATCAATAACAGGCTGAGGCGGCCATATAGCTAAGCTACCACCTTAGACTTGGGGGTGTTACCACTAATGGCTAACCGTGAAGCCACCTGCGAGAAGGCCTTTAATGCCTCTGGTCCCCAGGCCCCATAATTCTCCACTGCCAATGGTACATATTGCCAACCCAAATCAGCACACTTGGGATCATTATGTTTTCTGTGCTCAGCTGCCTTTGCTGAAACACCCTGGTACATGACCAATTCCAACATAGTGTGTAAATTAAGCGGGGATGAAACAGTGATGTCAAAGGCAGCTGAGGTACCAAAATCTCAATTGGTAACTAGGATGTCTGCAGGTCATGTTCTGGAATTATCATGTCCCCATCCACAGCCAACCTCAAGGTGTGCAGATAAACCAGCTTGCTGAAAGGTGCTGTAGATCACATTTGGAATCCTGGTTGTTACATCACTTCCTCTTTTGCATGTGACACAGTGGTAACCCAGAGGGTCAAGTGCACAGTTAGGACATAGAGGACAAACCATTGGATTTCCATCCAAACTCCATGAGGGATTGACTCCCAACCACCATTTCACTGCTGTTTGAAACTCACTTGGGTCAAGGTGCAGTTCCCAAGCTGAGGGAAGGGATAAATTACTCCAGCAGCTCGCATCACTTGAGTGAATGTGGCCCTCGAAGCAATCTCCAAGTCAAATAGTCTGTCTTTGCATACCAGAGGATCAGAGGCGTCTTTGGGACGCTATTAATGAGCTTGCACAGCGATCATTTTCCATCAAACGAGCACATACAAGCCCGCCCGTACAAAGTACCTGTAATTTGTACTATTGTGTGACATGCAAATGTCTTATTTTTATGAACACTCTGTTGCATTTTAGGATGACGTACTGAAGGCATGTGGTGTCTTATTTATAAGACACTTAATCGTATGCCTACTGATTCATCTATAAAGGTTGTATATGCTTGTGAATGATATTCATAATATGTTACATACATGTTAATTCAGTTCACTAGAAAGCTGTTGAAGATAAATTTAAATATGAGGCAGCTGTATGGTTTTGTAAAAGTAAACTAAGTGAGCTCCGTGCTGAAGGGAGAGGGGTAGGTGCTATATGTCAATATGCATTAATTGTTTATGATCCACACATGTAGATCTTGGGACACCATCCATGTCAACATTGAAGGCTGAAGATTTTGTGACAAGTTCATTCCTGTTCTTAAAGTTGAGATTCAGTCAATTCCAACATATGTCTACCATGTAGATGCGCTACCATGTAGATATGCTCGTATGCCATTTCAAAGTAATTTTTGAAAGTAGTGTAATTCTTATTTAGAAACAATATTGTTAAACTGTGGAGGAAAGCAAGACCAAAACCTACAAATGCTTTGTTGAATGGCTTTGTACCAATTACCATGCATCAAGGAAAGGAACACGCTGTCACTGCGGCGATATCGTTAGACTTAACGTGCGAATGAGATCCTTGTGGATTGAATTTGGCACAATGTCATTAATTTTAATTGTGTCACAAAAAAAAAAAAAAAAAAAAAAAAAACCATGGAAAGCTACTTGGTGCTTTTATTACTCGTGTTCCTGTTTTTGTAAGGAGTGCACGCGCTTGATCCTGTATCTTTGTGAGCTCTTGCCCTCATCAGTGGTGTCATCTGTGCGGCTGTGCTTGCGTTCATGGGTGTTCCTGCTTCCTGCCTGCCAAGTGCTGGGGAGTGTAGAAGCGTTTGCCACAGCCAGGAAACTCGTACTTGCAAGGCCTATAGGAGACATGGATCTGCTGGATGTGCGAGCGCAGGTGGGCTGAGAACGAGAAGGACCTCCCACAGCCAGGGCCGGGTGGTTGCACTTGTAAGGTATGTCCTTGTCCCTCTTCTCCACTGGATCCCACTTGGGTGCACCTACCCTCCCTTGTTGGCGAGGAATGGATCATTTTCCAGTTTGGGTGTGAGCAGCAGGGTGGAGCCCCCCTGTGCCTCCTGGATGTTGAACACACCCTGTCCGTCCATACCCTGCATGGGGGCTGCTGAACCCCGGGCTGTCCACACCTGGAGGACTACCCTTGCTCTCCGGGGGTGAGCAGCTGTGCATGGAGTCCATTGGGCTCATAAGGCTGGAGGAGCAGAGTGACTGACGTCGCCCCCCACTGCCGTCCAGGTGTCGCCCCCCAGTGCCATCCAGAGGCATGCTGGCCTGTGCTGTGGCCACACAAGCCAGCGTGTTGAAGAGGAGGCACTGTTGGGACCACCACCAGAGGTGCTACAAATGAGCAAGCACCACAACATGGGGAGTGTGATGATCAATAGGATGAAAAGTAACACTGCAGTGACTTTCTTCTTTTATCTCATATATTTTTTGATGATTCATTTTATTCTAACAATCATTTATTTTTTTCAAAACATGTTATTTATGTTTTTGTGTTTATGCTCTTTTATTGATTGATGTAATCATGATGCAAAAATAGTTGACTTTGTATCCTTTACTCTGTTTTGTAGCATAATGATTAAAGCGATGTATCATCAAGTTATGTTCTCTTATTTTAACAGACTGTAAAACATTGCAGTACAAAACGCAATCATTTTGTAACAGAGAAAAGGCATCATTCAGTACTTGCGTATCATATGCATGTCTGGTACAGCATGATTTTCTAACCATATCTGTTACGTGAATTTGGCTGTGTAGGCTAGGTACTGTTAAGTACTTGTATTATCATAATTCTATGAATTTCCGAAGACATTTATACTGACGCGTCTCGCTCCCTTAATTCCTCCCTTGGCCTTTCACAGCGTATATACTTAGGGCTGCCTAGGCTGATCTCATGAAAAAAATCACGAGCTGATTCTATGATAACTGTTAGAGTTTTTATTATTTTTACTTTACTACTGAGTACATGTGCAGTACATACATACAATGTGTAGAGTAATGCAACTATCATTGTTATGTGAGACCCCCCTCCCCCCCTCCCCCCCTCCCCCCCCTCCCCCCCCCTCCCCCCCCCCCCCCCCCCCCCCCCCCCCCCCTTCCCCCCAAGCAAACAGCCCCTAGATGGGGGTTAATAACCGGTCAAATGTCTAAGCTATGTACATGTACGTGGATCGATAAAATGGCCGGACTACCGGTATGTCAAATGTAGTAATGATATTCACGCAAATCCCCACCTAATCCCGACCTCGCCCCGGGGGGGTCTCACGTAACAATGATAGGCGCATATAGTTGGGCGTAGCCCGACCTTCGCGTATTGGCGCCAATATACATGTATATACGCGAAGGTCGGGCTACGCCCAACTAAGGTGCATATTAATCAACCACAAGGGGTAAGAGCAGCGCATTCGGCTCGATATTCCCGACGTACGACCGATAAACCTCAGACCATCAGCACCCGGCGATTGGAGTGCAGCTAGCGCATGCACGCAGCACACACTATATAGTATATATGCAGAGATTATATATAGATATAATCTCTGATATATGCAGTTCCATAATTTTGTTATATCATAGTCTTTCATAGTTAAACGTAGTAGCTAGGGCGTGGCCCGACCTTCGGAAGGTCGGGTTGCAAGCCTATACATGTACCAAGGTTGATGCATGCAAGTTATCAAATGAACTTACAATAATTACATTATTACCATATTAGGTAACGCCAATTCAATTGCGATATTTAATTACCGCCAACGCCCCTTGGTGGTGTAGTTGGTGCTCTGAACAAAACTATAGAGGAGCGGTAGAAAGTGGTCTGTATCCATTGAAACCACCACCACAGGTACGTGTACCTCGTACCCTGATTATGATTAGACTGTTTAATAGTGTTACGTTTTCAGTGCATTCAGATTGGTAGATCTAACGGGACTTACGGCCGGTGAAATAATATTGATTAGTACGGTCGGGTGGTGGACTTGCTGCTAGTAATGTCCGGAGATGTGGAGGAGAATCCCGGACCTCTGGGTGAAGGTGAGATGAACACGTCGCTGCCTAATCTGTAAAGTAAGGCCACACCAAACTAATCTTTAGTTTCTGGTCCTCCACATCATATAAAGACCTTACGGAAGGTCATTAATCTATGTCCACATTTAGCATGCGGGCGGGCGGGTGATTAGAAGTTCAGGAGTGGACTGCATTATTCCGGCTACATGTACACCAAATTGATTCAATTTCACCTGCTTTTAAGACATTCTAAAACAGTATTATATTATTTGTCCTTTTCTTCTAGGAAGGGTTTCGAGAGGCGTGGTCGGGACGGGTACCCATTCCTCCCTAGCGAGGGTATGAGGGAGGGCTGTAAGCCTACCCAGAAGCTTTGCAGCTTTAGCATTTGTAAATTGTTGAAACTGTTACTATGGCGTTGGGTGCTGCAGGGCTCCAAACATCAATGGGACAGCAATGCATAGCTATACTTGTTAACTTGACATGCAGCATTGAATTTTGTTATATATAAAAGTCCAGCTGTCTTCATACTACTACTTATCATAGTATTAGAGCGCAGTTCAGTCTGGGTTCGATGCATGTGATTGACGCAATCATTGTACTGGTTAACATTTGTGGCCAGCTGGCTAATGTTTAGTATGAAAACTTCACCTACAGGCTTGTTCAAACAATAAGACTACAGTTCACTCGGGTCATGTGAGAAGCCATTGAATACGATTATGTATATGAATATGATTATAGTCACAAAAAACTGGTTTTCCAATAAATGGATGTGGGTGGGGACTAGAAACTAAAGATTGATTTGGTGTGGCCTAAGCAATAACCGTGCACAATGCAAACAACTACACACAAAGTTCAGCCATTTGCTGCACAAGGTGGGAGTAGGAACGAGTTAGGACTAGCTCTGATTAGTGAATAGCAGAGATCAGCTTCATTATGGCTGGCCTTTTATTGTGGGAGAGGTTATTGATATGATGGGAGATGGAGCTCTGGATTTGTAAACAGATTACCTATAGAAATGTTAGCTGTGATGACAAGGCGGTTGGGTGGAAAGGATGTCTGAAAAGTAAAGGTACCAGTTATACCCAATGGTATGGCTTCATCAACAGTAATGATGTCACCAGCTTTGTTGTCACATCTTATGTGCTCCCTTCATTTGTAATGAGATAACACACTATAGTTCTTGAACACGTACCTCATCACTTACTAAATCCAGTTAATACTACCAAATTTTAAACATGTGGGTGTTTAACACTGTGCATGAGACAGCTCATAATGTAAAATTACCATACCAACATGTATGACAGGTATCCTTTTATCTGTTAGTTCTATAATGTGACTTCTAACCATAGTGATGTCTTTGTATGCAGATCCCACTTTTACGCTTAAAAATGTGATGAATGCTTTAAAAGTGGTGGTGGAATGGAAGCCACTAGGAAATCAATTGAATATCAGTTCTCAAACGATAGTAGAGATTGATGCTAATAACCGAGGGCAGGTGCCAGAATGCATGTTTGCTCTAGTACAGTTCTGGTTGCAGTCAGATGTAGCATGCTCCTGGGAGAAGCTCATTGATGCCCTCAAGGCAATTGGCAAAAAAGTATTGGCTGAAGAAATAAGAACCACGTACTGCCCAACGTACCAAGGTCAGCTTGCATGCTAACATACCACTTGCCCATGATCACATCAATGATAATAATACTATGGGATCGCTATGCACATGGTTATGTTTACTGTGTTTATATAGACATGACTTCCCCTGAAGCCTGCAGAATCTAAATAATTACATCATATAAAGATAAATAGCAAACTGCCTCCACTACATGCTCATGTCCCATGGCCTCCACTACATGCTCATGTCCCATGGCCTCCACTACATGCTCATGTCCCATGGCCTCCACTACATGCTCATGTCCCATGGCCTCCACTACATGCTCATGTCCCATGGCCTCCACTACATGCTCATGTCCCATGGCCTCCACTACATGCTCATGTCCCATGGCCTCCACTACATGCTCATGTCCCATGGCCTCCACTACATGCTCATGTCCCATGGCCTCCACTACATGCTCATGTCCCATGGCCTCCACTACATGCTCATGTCCCATGGCCTCCACTACATGCTCATGTCCCATGGCCTCCACTACATGCTCATGTCCCATGGCCTCCACTACATGCTCATGTCCCATGGCCTCCACTACATGCTCATGTCCCATGGCCTCCACTACATGCTCATGTCCCATGGACTACATGCTCATGTCCCATGGCCTCCACTACATGCTCATGTCCCATGGCCTCCACTACATGCTCATGTCCCATGGCCTCCACTACACTATACATGTAGAGTATATGCTTCATTATTACAGCTGCGTATTTTTGGCATTGCAAATTGGCCATGTATGTCATTTCTCAGTCAAGTATCAATTTAGTACCCCTACATGTACTTGTAAGTAATATCCCTATTGTGATACTTCATTGTATATATATACATAGATGATATGCCAGCAAATTAAAGGCCATGTCATCCGCTCCCCCCACCCCCACCACCCCCACCCCCCCCCACCCCCAAAAAAACAATATCTCAGAGTAGGTCCCAAGCCCCTCAGCCTTGAATTTTGTGCTAAAGCTCCGAATTAAAGTTATTAAACTACCAGAAAATTGATTTGTATATGTATGGGCCAACTCAGAAGAACTGCCTTCCGGAGATCTATGAAGAGTAACTGGTGACCTCAAGCTTTATCTCCCTCTCCCCTTCTCCACCAATTGAAACTGTATGTATATTTTTATAATCCCAGCGATCCCTCTAAACTTTAACATTCATTGCATATACAATCAAGAAGATCAAATTGATACTTGCGAAATGAAGCTCTGTGCAAAAGATGTTCCCCAATTTTTTTTCATTCCATTAAACAGCCGGGCATTAGGTTCAGTTGCATGCCTGTAATCTCAGTATTGTATTTGAAAATAACTATTTTTGTACTTCATTAATAGATACACAGAAATTATATGATGATGCTATGAGCAATGGATATGTTGACCGCAAAATCGTTAAATGTCTTATCATTGGAGCAGCAGGGGTTGGAAAGACTACTATCAAGCATCTCCTGCTAGGCAAAGAACCTCCTAAGAAGCGTGTTAGCACTGGTGTGATGGAGAACCCTGTACGTGCAGTGTCCATATCAAAGGCAGGTTATCACAATGGTTCATGGTGTACAGTGGAGAGTGATGAGGAGCTGATGAAGATGATTGCAGATGCCATAAAATCAAAGAAGGTTCCAATGGAAAATGTTTCAGTTGGGTCACATAATGAAACCATGGCTGAACAGAATGATGATGGCATGTTATCTGTACCTGCTGATGCTGAACATATGGATATTGCTGAAAGTATTCATAGGGAATTCATTGACGCCTTTAATAACGCTGAAGGTAATGTACCAGAATGGTATTTTTAACAGGGAAGGGCCAAGAAAATGGCAGGGAAGCTTGGGAGGGTCCAATAAGGGGAGAGGGATTCTAGAAAATGCTTGCTGCTATTTACACAGGGTTTGTAACATAGTCATGCGCTATCATTGTCCTGAATTATTGTAATTTAAGTAACTATTTGAGCTTGATGTGAGGTAGCTGAGTACCCATCCCCCCCCCCCCCCCCCCCCCCCCCCCCATCTCCCCAGGGGTAATCTTTTTAAAAGTTCTGCTTAACTGATTTCAGCTTTCTCCTTTTTTTCTTTTGCATAGTGAATCATTTAGAGGGGGGAAAACCATTCTAACTTTTAAAGCCTCCTAGTATATTAGGACAACTTATATATAATCATTAATATGGGGTATGTATTGAATGTATGGTTTTTGTCAGTACCCCATCTGTTGCTGGCATGTGTTGTGGGGTCTTTCATTTATGCTTTATGTATATCATTTGAGGTTAGATACCCAACAAGGTTTTAGAAATTTGTACATAAAATAGTTTGTTTTTTTACTGTACATGCCCAACACAATAAGCTTTTACTACATTTATTTTCAAAAGGTGGAGAAAGGTTTTTGTCCACAAGTTGGATTCATTTCATTGACAGTGGTGGCCAACCTGAGTTTCATGATCTACTCTCACTGTTTATACCAAACACCTCAGTTGTGGTATTCATATTCAAATTATCAGAAAGTCTGCACCATAAACCTAAAGTTGAATACTTTGACTCATCAGGTCCCATTGGAGACCCCTGTGATTCATATCTTACACATAAGGAAATCCTGGAGCATTCCCTAAAGACCTTCCATGAGCCAAGTGGCCAAAGCCCTACAATTTTGGTGATTGGAACACACAAGGACTGTGAACAAAAGTTAGAGATACAAGATTTAAATGAATGCTTGAAACCCATGAAAAGGTCTGTAGTTCCATTTGGAAGTGAACTAATTGCTTCAGTGGACTGCCATAGTCAAGAAAGAAAACAAGTAATCGAGGACATCAGAAGATGTTTAATTGCAAATGCAGATGAAAGGATCGAAAGCAAAAAGACTCCTCTGGCATGGTTTGGCCTGGAGATGGCACTCATAAAGGCAAGCAAACTAAAAGATGGAGTACTAAATATGGAGGAATGTAAAAAGGAAGCTGATAAGTTTCCATTCTTCAAGAACAACAGAGGTCAGTTAGATGCAGCCTTACAACACCTCGTAGAGCAGAGTATATTCCTTCATTACCCTGAAATAATTCCTGATATTGTATTTTGTGATCCTCAAGTGCTTCTTAATGAGGTCACCCGTATTGTGCAGCACCATTACATGCTGAAGAATTCCAAGCGAGCCAGACTTGGAGATGAGATACAGTTTGTAGATAATGGTTATATTTCTACTAATATTCTAAAAACTATCAACAAAGATAATAAGTTAAAACCAGACATATTTCTAAAACTGCTGTCTCGATTAAATATAATTTCACCTCTTGGAAGGAACAATCATGATTTGTATTTAATGCCAGCACTGCTATCAAATACTAAAAACCCTGATACATTGATAAAACAAATTCCTGGCAAGCAAGATATTCCTCCACTGTGCATCAGATTTGAGGTAGGCTGTGCCCCCAGTGGATTCTTCTGTTCACTTGTGGCCCATCTGCTACAATCGGAGAATTGGGAACTATCCATTAATGATGGCACACCAAGCTGCTGTTTTCACAACTGTGTTGCCTTTGAATACTGTGAGGAGACTGTAGTTACCTTGATGGACCTCTTCACACACTTCACGGTATATGTCCAGACACCTCCAAATGATGCCCCACTGACCTGTCAGCAGATCCGAGATAAAGTTCACATTTCCATTGATGAAGTTCATAAAAGGTACAAGCTAAAATATGAAGATGCCATTCCCTGTCCTGCACATCCAGGGCAGAACCATGTGGCCATGTGGCGCTCACATTCTAAAGAATATTATAAGTGCACAGTTGAAAGTGGCAAAAGTGGGCCTATACCTAAAGGATATGAAGTTTGGAAGAAGGCCTTATGTCTGATGGGTATGTTAAACCAATAAGCATAACTAATGTAAATAACACATAGACCAACATAACTACAATAAGGATGTCATCAGAAATATCCTCATTAGTAGCATTATTTTTCTTCAGGTTGCCCAATGATCATCGTTATAACTAGCATATTAGGAAAGTGATTCAATGCAGCATTTTGAATACATGATGTAGAGATATTACTCTCACAGAGCATAATGTTGTGATGTATAAGTGATGAAAATAATAGTGATCACTAGCACTACCATCAACCCCTCCACCTCCTTCACCTCACCACTAGCATCACCACCATTACTACCATTCCTTATACTGTATATAGTGACGTACTGATTTATTTCATTTTGCTTTTAAATGTGAAGGTCGTCTTCATTGTACATGGGTGGGGGAAAAATGATATTTATGATGACAACAGTATTATATGTAGATTCAATTACATTTTATGCTGGTGTTTGTTCTTGTTTACCTTCAGCTTCAGTAGTGCCTGCTTCTTCTGGTTCATCACATACTGTGTCTACTCAAGGTAGTAAGGAATGATATACTACTTTGACATACACCACAGATAAAAAACCAAAGATTCTTACATTGAAAATTCTAAACTGGCATGCATGGAGTTGGATTGCAGTTGGGGTTGGAAAAATACTACCTGGATATCATTGCTCGAGATCACCCAAATGATCACAATAGGCAAAAGGTAGAGATGCTCAGTACGTGGCTTCAGCAAGACCTCAATGCCACATATGGAAAACTAGCCTTGGCACTGCTAGCAATGGGTGAAGCAGCTTGTGCTAACCAGCTGGCATGGGACATTGGTGGGTGATGTGGTGATCTGTTGTATTGTATTTAATGAATACTTTGTAAGCAGGATTTGTACTGAACAGTACTGCATGCTCAACATCTAATGCTCTACCTCAAGACAGTGTGGCTGCTGGTAAGTATTACAAATGTAGTTGTTTCAATGTAGATATATTCAAATATATACACTGTCTTATAACTAACTTTTAGCACTGTGACTAAAACAGCAAAACTAATTAGAAAAATATCACTTTCTCAGTATTATAGTACTGATGAAGCAGTCACTTGAAGTCTGACAGTGATTCGACTAAACTGAAATATACATGTATAAGCTACTGTACAGACCCTGTGGTCAGGCTACTGTAAAGGGTTGATTATTTAACATGAAATGAGTGGTCATGCTAACATGAATGAGCGGCTGGAATTTATTAATAAACTAGATGCAAGAAACATTTTTGAAGCTTTCCTAACTAAGACAAATATGATGATGTCTTCAGGAATTATTAATCTGTTTAATTTTGATCTTAGCTAATGGCATTACCAACTTGAGATTACTGAAATATGCTTTTTTAAAGTTATCCTCTTTTGTTTTGTTTTTTAGAAAACACTGTTCAATTATAATTGCTGACATGCAATGATGTTTAATGTTCTAGAAGTATTTAAATTATTTTCAGCTTATCTTATGAATATCTCCATTTTAGCTACCTATACTAAGCTTTCCTCGTCCGAATGGTTTTCACTGATCTATCATGCCTCTTAATAGAAAAGTAATTTCTAAGAACTGAGATATAATAGTGGTAATTTGGCTAAGTACTAGATAGTATCATACTGAAACTTAGTTAGGAAAACTGCTACTCTATAGATAGTGTAATCCACCTTATTGCATCTCTTACATGCTAAATGTCCCTCTTTACTATTATCAATGACCAACTCTTAGGTCCACTGTAGATGATTGGTGAGCAAAGTGAAAAGGATACTTAAGTGTTTACGCAATTACTTGCATGAGCATTAGTGTATAAAAGTACTTGCAGATGGCTCAGAATAAGCGTTCAGATCTCATCCTTAGTCACTAATCTTTTATGTAAATTCACCCATACAGATTACATGAGATGCATGTTCATCAGGCGTCAGTTTTAATTTTAGCCTGCATTAATATCTAGTTTTGTTCTGTTTATACGCAATGCACTGAAAAGCATGCCCCAAATAGCTTCCTACAACAATGAATTAAATGCAGGAGGCTAAACGTATATGTACGATGAAAACACTTTATTTCATCTGTATGAAAGGGGAGATATAGTTTTTGTTTGGCTGTGCTTATTCACAGCCTAGTGGTTTAGTTTTTAAAATACGTTCATAGACTTTAGCGCACTTCCTTCACCCTGCACATGCTTCAATGGAAGTTGAAGCTGGTGCTGGGCTCTTTCCTGACCATTTCAGTCTGCTAATATTCTGGTACAGAATTGGACACTTGGAAGGCCAGTTGGCATGGTCATTGCCGTTGTCTCTCCACAACTTTAGCTGAAGTGGGAGCAATGGTTGGTGCAGCCCTTAATTGAGGCAACATGGAGCAGGAAACACCAGGCCAACTTTTAGGGTGGGTCTCAACCCCTTTAGCAGTTGACTCCTATGGGGCTTGTGGTAAAGAAGCATCAAACTTTCTGGGACAACTGGTCAGGGCCACTAGGCTTGCAATACACTAGTCACTATTCTCCATCTTGAGCATCTGCTTAATAAGAGCGAGGACCAGAGCCATCCTCTGAAGGGTGTAGAACTGAACTGCATGTGTTACTGTGTTATTATTTAGTCCTTCCATTTTGATCCTAGCAAATTCCACACAGCTATTTCATGGTGGCTTGGCAAAATAGCAAATCATGATGGTGTTGACAC
Source organism: Spongilla lacustris (assembly GCA_949361645.1). NCBI lineage: Eukaryota > Metazoa > Porifera > Demospongiae > Spongillida > Spongillidae > Spongilla > Spongilla lacustris. Next base: position 29,874,356 of record OX442415.1, on the reverse strand, counting down.
CAAAGGTTGTGGAATATTGTGATGGATGAGAAATGGCAGACAAGACAATGCTATGAAAAATATGGTGACCTCGCTTAAAACATGCCAAATGTAATGTACTAACAATCCCTCGTGGAAAAATCTGATGTGCTTTGTATTGAAGTAACCCCCCCCCCCCCCCCCCCCCCCCCCCCCCAATACATGTCTATAGGAAGTATACGGAAATATTCGCTGATTCGCAAATCGTGAATTGATTCGCTTTTCCCTTTCACCGCTCATTTCTGGATATGTTTAGAAACCACAAGAGCTTCCTGCTATCTACTGTTTTCTGAAATAGCTTTGGACCCCCTGGGGCACCATGCATTGTCTTGCAGACAGGTTGGTGATGTGGTACTACAACACTTTTTCTTCACTAATACTCTAAAATCTGTACGCTTTTGTAGCTGGTTCTCAAACTCGGATCACTCATGTCTTATTTCACACTAACATCAGCATTATTAACTGTAATCTGAGCTTTAATGCAGCCACAGATGTCTATGATGTCTGTATAGTCATGTACTTCTCTTAGATGTTTGGTGACATGTTTTTTAAAGTACCTCCTTTCAGTTGCTGGTATGACCATGTCTTTACTCTAATGGTACAGGTAATACTGTGTCTACTCCAATCCTGAATGATCTGAAGGCCAGTCAAGGGCTTGCTCCGGATGATGTACAACAGAAGGAAAATGCCAAAAAAGGCAGTTTTGTCTGCACTACTATCTGAATGAAACCCTATTGTGGCATGATGTATACTCTTTTTTTTTTTTTAATAACAACATACCTCAGGATAAAGGTGTAGCATTATTGGGGACACTCTTTACCTTTATACAAACAAATGCAGGTACTAAAAAGTATGAGTTAAGGGTTAGGCTTGTATAGGACTTTATTATATATTTGTTATGAACAATTACATTTTTTTGCAAATTGAGTCACATGCAGTGTAAAGGAATGAGATTATGTTGTCTCGATGTGATGAGTATGTACAGATGTACACAACATGATTACCAACACGAAGAGAGATATTGCTTTCATTTGTGCTTTTCAGATACTACATGTATTCCTCTCATCTCCTTAGCATTACCTTACACCATGATAACTGTCATGTCGTCATCCCCCATCGTATCCTGCAAGCCATCATGGTAGCACAGCCATTCTTCCATGCACAAGTTTCTATTCTCTCTCATTATACATTTTCACTTCTGTTTCTGTGCCTTCACACTAGTTCACAGCCATACATGTGGGTGGGTGGGCCTGATTGTTGTTTTGGATATAGACATTGATTATTTTATGCTCTTTTTTTGCCTTAACTGTGCTAGTGTCCTACAGTGAAGAAGAGAGACTTATATACACCTGAGAGGGGGTGAATTGGGGATACACAAAGATGAAAGATTTGCGTAAATTTAAAAATTACACTGTGTACAGACACCTTGGTTCCACCCCCTCTCAGGTGTACATGCACAACATCAATATCTCTCACCTTATGATATGTTTATGGTTATGTGTACAGACATCTCACCCCCTCTCAGGTGTACAGGCACAACATCAATATCTCTAGTCTTATGATATGTTTATGGTTATGTGTACAGACATCTCACCCCCTCTCTGGGGTATAGACACATCATCAATATCTATCCTTCTGATATACATGCATGCATGCATGTATATCAGAAGGATAGATATTGATGATGTGTCTATACCCCAGAGAGGGGGTGGAATGGAAGTGTCTGTACACATAACCATAAACATATCATAAGACTAGAGATATTGATGTTGTGCCTGTACACCTGAGAGGGGGTGAGATGTCTGTACACATAACCATGTAGACCCCACACCACCAGGGTCCAATCGGACTTGAAGCCTCTGCAATGCTAGAGGATTACATGAAATTAATGATTACATTCCTGCCATTGAGCATCACTTTAAAATGAAAATACAATGATGTAGCATACGTTGTGACAGAAATTCAAGCATGCAGTTGTATAGGTCCCTTATATGTAAATATTTTTATCATGCAATGTGCGCGCATGATTGCGAAGGCTCAAATACTAGCTGCAACAGGTAAGCGTATCTACAATGTAAAAAAAATTAATGCCAGTTAGTGTCCTAGCTGATCTATAGCTTAAATTACTCTGATCAACCGATGTATAAAAATGTATAGTACATTATGAATAATAAATGCTACTATACTGGCTCTAGCAGAGGTACTATGGCTCCAGGGAATAGTTAGCTGCCTCCATTATAAAGATTCTAAATTGCCAACATGCATGGAACCTTCGCCATCTGCATGAGTCTCGATATACATATATGCACTTGTCACACACCGCTACGATTCTTGACGTAAAAGCGAACTGTGGCCCACATGGACCAGGTGCATGGCAACTGCTACATGTATAACAGTTGAGCTTTTGCGTATAATAATGCTTGCATTCAAACTGGTGTCGTCCCCAGTCCCACATACCGATTATCTCTGTACACATGTAATTATGTAAACAGTATAACGACGATATACATGTATTGTTATTATTCCAACTCTCTATCCTCTTACTTCATTCTTCATTGTGGTAGGTTGTAATGGCATGTATACATGTGCATGTTGATGTATGAATGTGAGCTTTACATAATGTTTGAATCTTGTTTACCCATAGTTGCCAACTTTTTTAAAAATGATTCCGGGACCGGAAGCCACATCCCATACCACACCCACTTTTCCCCACATCATTCCCCCCCACTGTGATGTAGGGGCAGAGGAAGGGGAGGGAAGAGGTAGGAGAGGAGTGTGCACATGTCACATTTCATTTATTTTACTATGGTTACACATGGTATCTGTATGAAATGAAGCTCTCTGAGCAGTTGACACTCCAGCTGATCCCTCACCAGTCTGGGGAGGAGTAAAGGCATCATTATGTACTAAGAATGTAGAGTAGAGTAAGGGAGATGTGGAGGGTGTGTTAGTGGTATTAGGGATGTGGCGACAAGACAATGAGGGAGAAGGAGGTGGGTGTGAGGTGGTGTTAGGGTGGAGGTGTGGTGTTACTATGGTGTCAGTTCACAAGTTTTATGAGAGCCTTTCGATGGACCTCATACCATGGTAACAGTTGACTCACTTTAGCTCAGGGTACGTCTCTCCAAGAGATGGTCATATTGAGTGGGCGGGAGAGAGTGTTCCTGAACTGGTGCTCAAAGTACACAGCTGTGCCCATGGGGGCCTGGAGGAGGTAGGTGGAGCTTATGTGCTCCTCCAGTACTGCCGCTACCCGCTGGTGCCTGAGCTCATGTCTGGTGGGATGGGGAGGAGGGAGGGGTGGGAGATATTTCTCAGCAATACATTTCTAATTCCCTCCACCAGACAATCTGATCTTGTACACTTCCATCATGTGACTTTAGTAAATAGACCACACCCACACATACCAGTAAGTAGTTCACACCAGCCCTGTTACATATAAGACACGCCATAGTTGTATTGTTATCTCGTAAACATAAAACCACACTTACAACTGCAAAACACAGAACAAAGCATAGTGATGGCCTATTATCAATAGTTAATGACATCATTTGTACAAATTCTGATTAGAGGCAAGGAAATTCTCATTGCCCACCAATAAAAAGACTGTACTTGAGTATGTAATACATCCAAAGCTGTGCAATTGTGCATGTTGTAAATTCACTAACCAACATGCATCAGAAGCTATACATCTACAGTTTGTGTTTTGTCAGTTGTCACATTCCAATCTTTTGTAGCTCAGCCACCAGAGTTGACCAGGTCACTGGCTTCACACCCTTTCCCTGAAGCCATCGTTGGAGTATGGCCATATTGATTCGCTCAGCATTCTTTGAATGTTCCATCTCCAATGCTTCCACAATGGCTCCAGTCTTACTTTGCTCCAACCAGTACAACTACGTTCAGCCTCTCAGATAACAGTTTGGGCATGGTGGGTGTGTCTTGTGGGAGGGGCACATGATAAATTTCAAATGGCACATAAAACATAAGTAAAGATAACTACAATTTTTTTTTGTATTGAACATCATGACTGCATGGGTACACTGCCCACAGGAGTGCCCATCTTCTGCATGTGCAGGTAGATTTGCCTCTGCAGAGCGGGCATGTCACACTTGATGATGTACTAAATCTTGTCATGCAAGCTGAGACTACATGTTGCAATACATGCACAAATGTACAATCAGCTACATGTACGTATACATGTTATGGCTATGAGGCTGCACATGTAGTTCATGTTACATGTACATGTAGCGTTCTCCCCCAAAACTATACCCTATACATGTACATACACACTTTAATTGGAGGTGCCCACGCATATTTACTGACCTTCCAAATTTGGCACGACTTGGACTACAAGCTCTGATAGGAGCGGGGAAGAGGGGGCTGCAGAAGTAGAAAGTATGCAAGAAGATATGAGAATCAATAGTCTAATATTCCCCCAGTGTGCTAAGTCCTAAAGTGGTATCATTTACATGTATACGTGTATAATCATAAAGCTCTAAGTGTTTAATTTGCTATTATGAAAATCCACTTATACCTGAAAGACCAAGGTAAGATGGCTGGGGCATCTCTGTCCATTGGCTCTCTTCTTCCTCCCTATATGAGTCAATAACTGTTGTCTTCTGGTCTTCCTCCTTAGATGCTTTGTGTTCTCCTGTGGTAAGTGTGTGTAAATATGTTTAAGTCAGCTTTTTTCTGGTAACAATAACATGTGGTTAGATGGCAGATGTAATGATCATGGTGTGGTCAGGTGAACTTATGACCCTGTGCATGGATACCAAAAGTGATTCATAGATGTTGATACTGTCCAATATAGTAGTCTAGAGCTAATTTTGAGTTATGCTACTATTAATAAATTCAAGGAAATGTGGTGGCTAAATTCATTTGATCACCTATAGATTCCAATTTATGCACAATGGTCTTGAATGTCAGCCGTTTCTGCATGAAATATGGTTAATGTACATGTATGGTTACAATTTCAATTTTGCAGCAGTTAAATGTGCAAATGCAAATGACAGTGCTCTATAATTTGAACTTAAATGGACAATACTTGTCTGATTAAAACTTCAGTTTCATAATGGTAGGGTTTTTCCTAATAGGAAAACAAGTAACGGAATAACACAATAGATTGATTAATATACAGGGTGTTTCTCAATTAAGCAGTTAATTAACTGGTACTTGTTGTTAAAAGTTCTAACAGCAGACGAAGACGTGCTGGTGAAATAATCTTTAACTAATATTGATAAACGTTTCAAGATCCCTATTCATTTCAATTAAGTATAGCTGCAAACTGTATTTAATTAACTACTTCCGTTAAGAAATTAATTCAACATTGAAATCTTGCTTTTTTATTTTCTCAATGTACTTGATTTAGAGGCCATTGTATCTTGATTTAGTGGTTTGAATTTATTAATAAATTCAGCCAAGTAGATATTATTAAAATTCAAGAAAATGTTGGAGCTTTTGGATGCCTCTAAAATGGTATGTTTTAAATTAGGTGCTAGCGGGAATTATTAATTCATATTCATTAATTATAATTTCTTTGACCGTTACTTAATTACTAGATTTTTATACATCAATATTTAAGCTCACTTTATTAGGGCATTTAGGAACAATTTTCAGTTTATTAACTGCTTGTGGTTAATTTTCCTTTTAAACAATTTTCCTTGATTGAGAAACACCTGTATAACTCAATTAAACCATTTGTAGGGGCCCCAATGACCCCAAAAGATAGAATAACCCAGCCCACAGATATATGTTGAAGCAGATTAATGACTTCCAGTGGCCTGGAACAGGCAGCTGCCCAGCCCTGTCAGCAAAACCTTGAGTTTGTGTGCCCAAAACACCAGTGATCTCAAAGGCCACGCAGGGGAAAGGGTATGATGGGTTTACTCAACTGTACTTCCTTCTCCTCAGCTTGGAAGGCTACCAGACCTGCCTTATTTGAGGAACATGTGATGTAAGATGGAGCAAAGTCCCTTCATCCCTGCAGTGACCATGGGTACCCAAACTACTGACTACAATGGTAGCATGTCTTAGTTGTATTGTTTTCAAAAATAACAAACCACAACTATACAAAACATGCTAAATTCTTTGCTCAACCAAAAAGAACTTGTACTCAAGTATGTCTGATTGTATTTAGCAATGATGTAATCTGTCCGCAGCTCTGGCTACCTTATACTTAATTACATACCTTAGGATCCTTATCCCAGCATTGCAGCATGATCCTTTTCATCAACTCATGACAGTAAGAAGGAATCTCAAGGTGCTGTTAAAACCAAGTGTCAGAACAGTTTATATTGCCTGTTTTCATACCTCATTTGTAAGCACTACTTTGAACATAATCTGTGCTTCGGGAAGGCCCTTGTATGGTTCATCATGAGTGACTATTTCCCACAATACAATACATAGTAGGAATGTACCCTTCCACTTACCTTAAGAACATTACCAGGATAAACAAGAACTGTGATGAAATATTTGTTAATGATTTCAGAGTTGCTGTACGTACATGTGTACAACACTCCATTTAAGGACTTCAAATCTCCATGTACTATAGCCCTAGGTGCCCCATAATGAAGGTATTTCATACCTGTAAGAAGGACATATTAGCATTTCATCAGATGGTATATGTGTACCTTCTGCAATCTGCATCGACCAGTCTAGACTTGTCTCAAGGTTGGGAGTACATTTCTTCAGATGCTTTATCCAAAGATGTCTCAGCAAGTTCTGAGTATTATACAAGATTACCCCTCCCAAACGTGACACTATGACACAGATATCAATTCACTGAACATGTCACAGATTGAAGCTATACCCGTACTGGCTGATCATATACAAGTTACCATATTAAGGGATCCTTTAGTAAGTAAGGTAATTCAGTATGTGTGAGAGGGGTGGCCCTCATTGGTAACAGATGAGTTGAAACCTTATTGGATTAGGAGAAATGAACTATCAATTGAATGTAACTGTTTATTCTGGGGAATTCGTGTGGTAATAACAGTAGTGTTGGCACCTAATGTAACAGAATACCCGAGGTATACCCAACAGCACAGACTCCATTAACCTCTGAAAAATGGCAGGGGCAGATGCAACTCCAAACGGCAGGCGAGTAAACCTATACAACCCTTTGTGTGTGTTTATTGTAACCAAATTCTTTGACTCCTCATCATGCTTGTAAGTATGCCTGGCTTAAATCCATTTTTGAGAACTGTTGACCTCCTGATAAGGTCGCAAACAACTCCTATGGCTTGGACAAGGGGTGCTGATCCACGTCTAAACAAGAATTTAATGTGACCTTGTAGTCTCCACAAATTCTAACCTTACCATCTGTCTTGACGACAGGTACTATGGATGTAGCTCAATCGAATGAGATACTTTTTCCACAATTTCCAACTTCTCTAGACGATCAAGCTCAGTTTCAACTGCACTCCTCAAGGCAAAAGGCACACTGCAAGTCCTACAAAACATTGGTGTGATCCCTTAATTAAGCACTAGTTTGGCCTTAAATGACTTGATGGTACCCAGCTCAACATCCTTCCCAGCTCTTCTGATGCCCCTGAATGTACCCATTTGTATTTCTTTCCAATCCAGCCTGATGTGTTTTAACCAATCCCTTTACATGAGACTGGGACCCTTTCCCTGTACAACGTAAACTTTTAAACCTGAGAGCCATACTGTACCTTAACTGGTAAAGTACCCTTAACTGCTATAGGCTCACCAGTGTATGTCCTCAAAAGAGCAGTTGTCGGTTGGCAAACACTGTGAGGAAATAACTGCTGTTGCACAGATTCTGGAATGATCGACACTGCTGCTCCAGTATCCAGTTCCATCACTGCCTCCTTCCCGTTGAGCTTCACTCTCACTACTATGGGTGATGACAAAGGTTTGCGGACATACACAGTATTCAAAACATACACTTACAGAGATTCAGCACAATCTTCATCTGCCTCAACACACATCTGACCTACGCTCTCACGTTTCTCTGTGTGCCCACTAGGGCACACTCTAGCTATATGCCCTGGTCTCCCGCATTTAAAACACACAATTTCCTTATAGCAGCCAGCATCATTACCAGAGCGTCTCTGCCATACATTTCTCTTTCCCTATTGTCTATTTGCGCCCGTGTGAACACCTGTGCACACTGTACGCACAGTGTGCACAGGTGTTCACAGTTCACTTTTAGCTCTGCACTATTTGATACAGATGAGAAGTGATCTAGATTTTTACATATTAGGCACAAAAAGAGTTGTGGATGAGTGGACAATGATAAAAATAATAACAGGTTATTTCATTTACTAATCAGCTCGCGCGCGCGCAGTACATGCGTTTATGCTAGGTTACTTTTTAAACAATACCAATCAATGAAGGTATTGGGGATCCACTTAAAACCATTGAGGATCGGATCCAGGACCCTTTTGTACCTATAGAGGAGGAGCCAGGACCTTCAGGCTTAATTTTGAATGTTGTAAAACTCGGCAAGCTACAGACTTTATTTCTAGGACGTTAAGAAATCTATGCAGAATTTTCAGCAGACAGCTGGTATTACAGGAAGTATTTCGAAGTAGGGATATACCTATGGCTTTTTATAACGTCTTTACACGTACAGGTGTGAGTATACCGGCAATCACAACAAGGCAGCGGTGGTACTAGCAGACACGGACAAAGGAGGGCGTGGCAATGGATTTTCAGTGAGTCCCCAGTGACGATGTGCCAGACTAGCGAGAATGGACAAGGCATTTAGGTAGGGCAGTTGAACAGAGCGTATGTATGTAGTTTCTAATTAAGCCAGTGACGTAGAGTGCCTATAGACTCAGATGAGAAGAAGGCCGTGAGGAATTTAAAGCCAGGGCTACATGGGTGATTCAGGCTGAAGCAGATGTTGAGCATGAACTAGTCATCTGTAACAGTAGCCGCTGCAGGATGTGTGTATGGCAGAATGACATGATGGAGGGGTGGCCCAATCCCCTTGTGAACCTGGGAAGTCAGAAGGAAGGAAGCTTCTGCACTGTACCTGTGCCCTGCTTCAAAGCTTAGGTGTCTGATACTTCACTTGAAAAGTTTTGTAAATGTACCTGCAAATAAGAAGAGTGTTGGATCTGCGGCAAATGATTAGCAAGTAGCAACACTAAGTGCATTTTGACTTGTGCAATTGTCTCCTATTACATAGTGTTTCCTTACATAATGATTGACAACAATAGCCACTGATACAAATGTCAAGATAAAAATTGTCAGCAAATATCCATACAACACAACATGGTGCATGGTACAGTGTACACACCTAAAAAGCATCAGTGCTCTGTATACACTAATCTAATTAAGATGATCCAAGATGAGGTACATAGGCCTTAATGTTCTCTATCATCATTGTGATTTACTATTTTATATCATGTTCCCCCAATGCAAAATTCAATTAATAGTGTTAATAAAAGTAAAGTGTGAACATGTGTTCACACTTTACTTAAGCCTAATTAAGTTAGTCATAAATAAACTATAAATTAAAACCACATATTACCAATGTTGTCAGGTGATAGTGTAATGCAATTGTTAACTTGAACTTTGAAAATTACATTCCATCTGGTAATTACATACAAGGAGAGTTAGGTCTGGTTTTCTGGTTGAAATTCTTCACAAACAACTCTTATATGAAGCCCTCATATCACCATAAGGACTTAATAATTTTAAAGCCATATATCAAAACCACCTTTGGGTATGTTATATAAAAACCTTGACCTAATCTGATCTTCCTTAGTTGTGTAAGACAATGAGGAAGTTATGCAGTAAAGTGTGCACACCTGTTCACAGTTCGGATGCAAATAGACACTATGGGACATGCCAACTGTTCACAGGAATTCTTCTTCCCCTCACAAAACCCAGCTGCAGCCTCAATCTCCTGAGCTATTTGAAAAGCCCTACTTAGAGTCCAATCCGCTTCAGTTAGTAGCTTTTGTTGTATTGCCTCACTCAACACCCCACACACTAACCTATCCCACCCTTGTCGCCACCCACGTCAGAGCTCAATAGCTAAGTTGTAATGGCAATTCTGGGGCATACACACACAAGGACATTACATAAAAATATAACATACATATATGCACAAGCACACTACATACACTAGTTTCCAGACCTATGCTATAATTCTAACAATCCAATACACTACACCTATGGGTTAATGCTTCCTGCAATCATCCTAGCCAGATCAGGGTTGTTGCCTCCAGCACGTCTGTATATGGCTTGGCACAACACCCTCCAAGATGGCCTACCAAACCTTGTGGTATCGTAGCAATTTCGTAGCCATGACAGAATCACGTCTCTGAGACATTCGGTAGGGTCAGTGTGGTGTCTTGAGGAGATAGTATCCAAATCTGCAGGCCGGAGACCCAGGGCCTCTCCCAGTGGCCTCCATCTTGCTGCAATGTCCATCACCTGCTCCATTACATAATATAAGTCATGCTCACCTGGAAAAATGAGCAGTTGTGGTTTTATGAGCGATATGCTTAAACATACAGACAAGGTGCCCAGACCTACCAAGAGGGTCTCCATACATACATGTACCAAGAGGGTCCCCAGACTTACCTAGAGCATCCACAGACACAAGTAAGAAATTACCATCATCACCAGCTCCTCTTCTTCCATTTAGGTGCCCACCACCACCTGTAGTGGGTGTAATGTTGTGTTACGTCATGTTCTATACATGTGTGGTGACAGATAAGTATGGTCAGTACATGTGTGGTGACAGATAAGTATGGTCAGTACATGTGTGGTGACAGATAAGTATGGTCAGTACATGTGTGGTGACAGATAAGTATGGTCAGTACATGTGTGGTGACAGATAAGTATGGTCAGTACATGTGTGGTGACAGATAAGTATGGTCAGTACATGTGTGGTGACAGATAAGTATGGTCAGTACATGTGTGGTGACAGATAAGTATGGTCAGTACATGTGTGGTGACAGATAAGTATGGTCAGTACATGTGTGGTGACAGATAAGTATGGTCAGTACATGTGTGGTGACAGATAAGTATGGTCAGTACATGTGTGGTGACAGATAAGTATGGTCAGTACATGTGTGGTGACAGATAAGTATGGTCAGTACATGTGTGGTGACAGATAAGTATGGTCAGTACATGTTTGGTGACAGATAAGTATGGTCAGTACATGTGTGGTGACAGATAAGTATGGTCAGTACATGTGTGGTGACAGATAGTATGGTCAGTACATGTGTGGTAACAGATAAGTATGGTCAGTACATGTGTGGTGACAGATAAGTATGGTCAGTACATGTGTGGTGACAGATAAGTATGGTCAGTACATGTGTGGTGACAGATAAGTATGGTCAGTACATGTGTGGTGACAGATAAGTATGGTCAGTACATGTGTGGTGACAGATAAGTATGGTCAGTACATGTGTGGTGACAGATAAGTATGGTCAGTACATGTGTGGTGACAGATAAGTATGGTCAGTACATGTGTGGTGACAGATAAGTATGGTCAGTACATGTGTGGTGACAGATAAGTATGGTCAGTAAATGTATGGTGACAAGTATGGTCAGTACATGTGTGGTGACAGATAAGTATGGTCAGTACATGTGTGGTGACAGATAAGTATGGTCAGTACATGTGTGGTGACAGATAAGTATGGTCAGTACATGTGTGGTGACAGATAAGTATGGTCAGTACATGTGTGGTGACAGATACAAAGTGCACAGACCTAGTTATTTCAATTCAAGGAACAATGTGGTCTGGAATGATAATTACATCATTTATGAAATCCCTTGTCCTTTTGTATTTATTGAATTGATCGATACATTATATAAAATTATATATTCTAAGTAATGAGGAAGACCAATGTTTATAATTAGTGTTAGTTCACATTAAGTAAGTACTTTGGCCTGTTGGAATGGTCCTCCCAAGAGAAAGAAAGAGAGAGGAGTGGAGGGATAAAGGGGATAAAGGGGAGGAGTGGAGGGAAATGGATGGACCTGAGAAGTAATACAAAGTGATAGAACTTCTGAGGGTGAGGTGGAGGGTGTGCTTTACCTGGAGCTAGGGTAGGTGCCACTTGTTGGGGGGTAGGTGCCACTTGTTGGGGAGTAGGTGCCACTTGTTGGGGGGTAGGTACCACTTGTTGGGGGGTAGGTACCACTTGGAAAGTAGTTGGTGCTACACACAAAGCACACACACATAAACACACATATGTAAAAGCGGTTCATAGTGTAAGCTAAATTAATTCCATATTCAACACAGACACATGGGGTTACATGTATATCCACATTTTTGAATAACTCTTTGGGCACCAAACAACATAAATATAATCAGACATAGCTTTAGAGTAGTGTATATCAGGGCATTGAATATAACTCACTCACCTTTCCCAAATTTCAGCTTTCCAGCCGTTTCTATTAACCTAGTATAAGTATATTCCACAGCAGCCATGGCAGCAATTTTTTGCCAGTCATCTCTTTTTTGTCTATCTGCATAATCGCACACTCCCTTGATTATTATGGCCCTAATTTGACGCTCTGCTGGCGGATGATTTACAATATCCATTAAAATAAAACCTTCCATTTCTCCACCAATTGCTTCACATGCATTTTCCCAAATCTTTTTTTTATAATCTTCGTTAGACACTAGATTAGGACCACTGATAATAATTCCAGCTACAGCTTGAGAGTAGCGAATATTAGTGCATAGAAATTTATTTTGCTTGAAAAAACGATTTGTGTTTTTGCAGAATGTGATTTCAAGTTCGCCTTCAACACGACGATGTTCACCACGAGCAATTATTTTCCCCTCTGCATCGACTTTTGTATTTTCTAATTCAACAATCATTTTTGAAATTAGTACATCACCTAACTGAACTTTACTTGCATCCATACCATATGCTATACCAACTCCAATGATTGCTCCAGCATTAGGGAACTGTACAACTGCTGCTACAACTTGATGTCGACATTCATTTCCTGGTCCAGTTTGAATTAATGCAGCCTTGTATCCACTAAATGTACCGAGTATAAACTTGGTAGATACATTATTACTTGATTTGGTAAAGGAATGAAGTTTCTTGTTAGGTAATGGCTCCATCTTGCTTAGACATGCATCATACTCTATGTCAGTCACAGTATGGAGAATAAGAACAACTTTTGGACAATACTCCTGAACAAATGGGTCAGCATCATCCAAATTTTCTATAGGATAATGACACTCATCAATTGTAGCACATCTTCGCAGTTCTAGTAAAAGAAAATACACAGTGTAAACAACACTATCACGACAAGGAAGGCACAGTATACATGTATATTACATGCCGATGGACAGTATCACTTATGTGAGGGCTACGGGCATAAAATGATAGAATTCTATCTTTTACCCGATAAGTGTCTTGTAGACAATATCAAAATTACTCGTTATAATGGACAAACATTGAGCTGTTTTGATCACAGATAAAATGAAAGCATAACGTTTTATGTATGCAGCACATTTAAACATATTGCAACCTCTTCCACATACATAATTCAAACCAATGATTGCAGGCAGTGAACTGACTCAATGCATGTGTGGTGTAAGTGTATGGTGACAATAAGTGGTGACAGATAAATGACAGATAAGTATGGTCAGTACATGTGTGGTGACAGATAAGTATGGTCAGTACATGTGTGGTGACAGATAAGTATGGTCAGTACATGTGTGGTGACAGATAAGTATGGTCAGTACATGTGTGGTGACAGATAAGTATGGTCAGTACATGTGTGGTGACAGATAAGTATGGTCAGTACATGTGTGGTGACAGATAAGTATGGTCAGTACATGTGTGGTGACAGATAAGTATGGTCAGTACATGTGTGGTGACAGATAAGTATGGTCAGTACATGTGTGGTGACAGATAAGTATGGTCAGTACATGTGTGGTGACAGATAAGTATGGTCAGTACATGTGTGGTGACAGATAAGTATGGTCAGTACATGTGTGGTGACAGATAAGTATGGTCAGTACATGTGTGGTGACAGATACAAAGGACACAGACCTAATTACATTTAGCGATTTCAAAGAGCAATGTTGGTCTGGAATGATAATTGAATCATTTGTGAAATTTCCCATTCCTTTGAATTGGTACTTGCAAATTTTTATTCAAATGTACAGTAATCAAGAATAACGATTGGTGCACATTACGTAAGTCCTTCTGGTTTGCTGGAATGGTACTCCCAAATGTTGGTAGCACAATATTCCTTTTGACATATTTTTTAATACAAGTCATTTCAGACATACATGTACATGTATACGTTATCAACATGAATACAAGAGCAGGGGGAATAAATAGGGAACGAACAGGCAGAGTAGAGGGATCAAGAGGAGGATTTGAGGAAGAGGAGGAGTATAGGGAAATGGAAGGACCAGAGAAGTGATACAAAGAGGTAGAAGTGTGAAGAGAACTACATGGTGACCTTCGAGGGAAGGGGCGAGGTGTTAGGGTTAGGTTTACCTGGAGCTACTTTTTGAAGGGTAGGTGCCACTTGTTGGGGCGTAGGTGTCACTTGTTGGGAGGTAGGTGCCACTTGTTGGGGGGTAGGTGCCTCTTGTTTGGGGGCAGGTGCCCCTTGGAAAGTAGCTGGTGCCACTTGGAGGGTAGCACACACATAAACACACATATGTAAAAGTGGTTCATAAAATAATAATAACAGCCCTCATATCCAACACAGACACATGGGGTTATATGTATATCCACATTTGAATATGTAACTCTTTGGGCAATAAATGGCATATAAATATTATTATTAAAGCTGTATGAATGCCCCTTCTGTGCTTATGCGTAATCAGTATATTTGACTCATGCATTCCCCATCTAGGTCCCCATCATGGGTTAAAACTTGTTGGCGGATAACAGTTTGCACCAAAAAGGGTCAGGTAACAACCTGGTGACAGGGTGCACCCATCAGGCTAAGTCTGGTAACGCTGGCTTGCCTTGGGTGTGACCAGATATTATACTATAGAAGTGATGCATTTACGTATACGTTGCTAAATATAATTACATTTCCAATAACATGCTCCATTTCGGCAGTGGAGGCCATGGGACATGAGCATGTAGTGGAGGCCATGGGACATGAGCATGTAGTGGAGGACATGAGCATGTAGTGGAGGACATGAGCATGTAGTGGAGGCCATGGGACATGAGCATGTAGTGGAGGCCATGGGATATGAGCATGTAGTGGAGGACATGAGCATGTAGTGGAGGCCATGGGACATGAGCATGTAGTGGAGGCCATGGGACATGAGCATGTAGTCGAGGCCATGGGACATGAGCATGTAGTGGAGGCCATGGGACATGAGCATGTAGTGGAGGCCATGGGACATGAGCATGTAGTGGGGTCGTTCCAAAAACGTTTTTACCACCCTAGTGTCAAATCTGTATTATATTACCCATATTTAGTATCCACTTAGAAATATACACTTTCATTATATAATTGTATACCCTATCACTCTTTGTTTACAAGATACAATACCTTGAATAATTAATTTTTCCCCCTTTTTTGTTTGCTTTGAATGACTACTGCTTCCCCCTTACAATGAGCATGCTCATTTTTTGTGCGCAAGAGGAAGGGTTTTATGGGAACACACCCTTGAGCATGCAAATGCACATTGTTTGTCATAAGGGGGAGTGGCAATACATTCATTTGGCATAGTGTTGTAACATAGCCAAAAATAAGAAAAAAACTAGGACACCATCCTTTGTTTGCTAGATAGCTGCCAACAGTTAACAGCTTTCTGTGAATTCAACTTTTTGGGATACTGATCACAGGGTCTGGGATATTGATTTTAAGTCAGGCTGCCATATTTAATCCCCCATTGCATTCAGATCAATTGCATTCATGAACAAAACAAAACAACCAGAACAATCAAAACAAACACTTCACAGGGAGATTAAATATGGCAGCCTGACTTAAAATCAAAATCCCAGACCTTGTGATCAGTATCCCAAAAAGTTGAATTCACAGAAAGCTGTTAATTGTTGGCAGCTATCTAGCAAACAAAGAATGGTGTCCTAGTTTTTTTCTTATTTTTGGCTATGCTACAACCCTATGCCAAATGAATGTATTGCCACTCCCCCTTATGACAAACAATGTGCATTTGCATGCTCAAGGGTGTGTTCCCATAAAACCCTTCCTCTTGCGCACAAAAAATGAGCATGCTCATTGTAAGGGGGAAGCAGTAGTCATTCAAAGCAAACAAAAAAGGGGGAAAAATTAATTATTCAAGGTACTGTATCTTGTAAACAAAAAGTGATAGGGTATACAATTATATTGTGAAAGTGTATATTTCTAAGTGGATACTAAATATGGGTAATATAATGCAGATTTGACACTAGGGTGGTAAAAACGTTTTTGGAACGACCCAGTGGAGGCCATGGGACATGAGCATGTAGTGGAGGCCATGGGACATGAGCATGTAGTGGAGGCCATGGGACATGAGCATGTAGTGGAGGCCATGGGACATGAGCATGTAGTGGAGGCCATGGGACATGAGAAAATGGTCAGTACATGTGTGGTGATGGAACATCAGATCCAGGTTCCAGGGTGGATGATAGGGATCAGGAGTTTGAACCCTTAAATCCTAAAGTCACTTACCCTCTTGAAGTGTGCTGACAGTAATTGGAGTGCTGTAGTCCCCAAAATCCACTGTCTTGGCCCTCACACATATGGTGTACTCAGTGTGTGGTTTAAGAGAGGTCAGCTCAGTACTGGTAGTGTCCCCAACATCATTATAATGAAATTCACTTTTACCATATGGAGTGTAGCAGACTTGATATCCACTGATAATATCATTTATATCCAGTGGTGGCTGCCATGATATAGTCATGGATGTAGTTTTTACATTTTCTGCCTTAAGTTCAATAGGAGAAAGTTGTACTGGTATGGGAAAAAATCATCCACATTAATATTATCAATTCATTAAAATGTACAGAGCCATAATCCAATGGAAAATGTAGCTGCATATCAAATTTTTCTGTAATAGAACTGTGTCATATGCCAGTATCTACAATTCTACATGTACACTACAACTGCTATCCTTATCGGCTACGTTACAGTACTTTGTCAGTGAACGATAAATGTGTCTTTTGTGAACCTTTCATGAATCAGGGGTTGAGAACATCATATATTCAATAGCTCCATAATCTAGGCTATTGGATAATTAGTATAACGAAAGATACATTTACCATGCAATATGATTGATTTGGTGGTGCTGAAATTTGCCCCATTAACAAGTGCCTGTTGCCATTAATGCTGTACTTTGGTGATGTTTGCTCTTCCTCTTCAAGTGTGCTGACTGTAATTTGAGTGCTATTGTGTGCAATACCCATCATAGCTTTGACCCCTTTACATTAATGGAATGTATAAATAACTGCTACTGTTACCACTAAAGCTATATTGTACTACTTTGCATCCTTTGTCAATACTTAGTTACAAATAGACACAACTTTAAGTAAGAGAAAAAAGAGACCAAAAGGGAGGGGAAGGGATGTTACATGTAGATGGGAAGGGTAGAATAGCATCTGCCAGGGGAGGAGAGAAGGGATGGAAGGGAAAGAGAGGAGGAGGAGATATGGCAGGAGAGAGAGGTAAATAGAAGGGAGGGATCAACTGGTAGGAATGAAGATGATTCAGAATGATACAAAATGTGGAGAGAAATTCTGACCTTGTCGCTGAGGGATGATACCAATTGGATGGTATGTGATAGGATTGGTGAAAGGTGGTTGATTGTTGCCATAGTTACCAGCTGCAGGTAGTGGATAACAGCTGAGGCTGGATATGGTTACACACACACACACACACACACACACACACACACACACACACACACACACACACACACACACACACACACACACATACACATGCACACACTGTCATTATTAGGTTTGAGGTTGCTGTGCATACATGTACATGTGTTCCATCTGAGAAGGTTACTCGTATATAACATGAGCATGTAGTGGAGGCCATGGGACATGAGCATGTAGTGGAGGCCATGGGACATGAGCATGTAGTGGAGGCCATGGGACATGAGTATGTAGTGGAGGCCATGGGACATGAGCATGTAGTGGAGGCCATGGAACATGAGCATGTAGTGGAGGCCATGGGACATGAGCATGTAGTGGAGGCCATGGGACATGAGCATGTAGTGGAGGCCATGGGACATGAGTATGTAATGGAGGCCATAGGACATGAGCATGTAGTGGAGGCCTGAGCATGTAGTGGAGGCCATGGGACATGAGCATGTAGTGGAGGCCATAGGACATGAGCATGTAATGGAGGCCATGGGACATGAGCATGTAGTGGAGGCCATGGGACATGAGCATGTAGTGGAGGCCATGGGACATGAGCATGTAGTGGAGGCCATGGGACATGAGCATGTAGTGGAGGCCATGGGACATGAGCATGTAGTGGAGGCCATGGGACATGAGTATGTAATGGAGGCCATAGGACATGAGCATGTAGTGGAGGCCTGAGCATGTAGTGGAGGCCATGGGACATGAGCATGTAGTGGAGGCCATAGGACATGAGCATGTAATGGAGGCCATGGGACATGAGCATGTAATGGAGGCCATGGGACATGAGCATGTAGTGGAGGCCATAGGACATGAGCATGTAATGGAGGCCATGGGACATGAGCATGTAATGGAGGCCATGGGACATGAGCATGTAGTGGAGGCCATAGATATTTTTGACGATACATGTGCATTGTGTACTCTAGGTGATAACAGTGCAGCAAAGGTGGTGCTGGAAATTTACGAGGTAATGGAAATTTACACTCCGATATAAAAACATTCTCTCTGAGAAAGTTAGTGGTATATAGGATTTGAAGGCAATGGTGGTGTAAAAAGGAAGGGAACAAGGGATCAACGACGTTACAATATTTTGAATAGTCCTATATTTAGCACTTTTGTAGTACGTACATTTTACATTGCTAAATATAGGACTATTCAAAACATTGTACCGTTGTTGATCCCTTGTTCCCTTCCTTTTTACACCACCATTGTCTTCAAATCCTATATACCACTAACTTTCTCAGAGAGAATGTTTTTTATATCTTGTTTCATTCTTTTATTTTTTATAAGTGACTACTAGTATATAGGTGTACATGTACATTGCAACCCGTACATACTACGATTGTATGATAAAATCTAGCCGTTGTAATTCCCATGTTTATTGCCTAGCAACACAATGTTTACAGCTATGTTACATTTGCTGCTGTTCTAGTTCCAAACTCGCGAGCCAAGCTTTCCCTCTAAGAAGCTCGTTTCTCGTCTGAGTTCAGTTCATAACGCCGCCTCTTATAATAGAAACTTGCACTGCAACAGAATTCTTTTCCTGTCGCCACTTCTTAGAAGCTCCAGATTTGCTCTGTACATATCACGAGCAGACGCCCACCTTTGTTCCGCATCAGCATCGTACCAAATTCGGGAGGACTCTAACTCGTCGTCTTGATTTTGGAGGTATTCCTCTCGTTGCTTAGCAAACAAAGCCCAACTTCTGTCCGCTTCAGCCCCTCATGCAGCTTCATGGATGTCAGTGGTCCCCTCCATGGGCTTAGGCCTACACATGGAGTGCAATGAGTTCCAGACTGCAGTGAGGTGGTGGCTAGGTGTTAGTGTTGGTGGGACTGTGTGCCCCCTTTGCACAGATGTTGCCCTTGATCCCTTGGGTCACCATGCTGTAACCTGCAGGCATGGGGGAGATGTGGTGGTGAGGCACAATCACTTGCGTGATGTTGTTGTGGACTTTTGTCGACAAGCTCATTTGAGTGTGAGCATAGAGAAGGGTCATGGTCTTACCAGAGATCACAGCCACTCCAGACCTGCAGATGTGCTCGACAGGGGTAAGCCTGCAGCATTTGATGTCACGGTAGCATCGCCACTCTGCCCAGCCATATTGATAGACTCTAGTCGAATGTCTGGTGCAGCGTCTGCGGCTGCAGAGGCCCGGAAGATACTAACTAATGGTCCCAAATGTCAGGAGTTGGGGTGGACATGCATTCCACTGGCTGTCGAGACCTTCTGCAATTGGGTAAGGAGGCTCATCTAACTTTTTCTAGGTTGGCATCCCACCTTTCAATCATCTTGTCCTCTCCCAAACCTTGTGTCTTGGCGGATATTTACAGCAGGCTGAACATGACTTTGGTCAAATCCATTGCCAGAGCCATCTTGGCAAGGGAGCTCCTGCCCACATGACTAGTGTAGAATTACTATAGGTGTAGTTTGCAATAATAATAATAGTAATAATATTACTGTAGGTGGTAGCATATTAATAATGTTTTCTATTCGTGTATTCTCCTGTATCTTGTTAATAATAATAATAATAATAATAATAATAATAATAATAATAATAATCTGTGGGAGCAGCAGCCTATCTTAGGAAGCATGTGGCCAATGACACCAGATGCCAGGATTTGGGGTGGACATGTATCCCCCTAGCCGTAGAAACATACGGTAACTGGGGGATGGAGGCTCAGGGTGTTTTTTCCTGTCTCGCCTATCTACTTGCCATCGGCCTGGCCATTCCCAAACCCAAAATGCTGGGTGACATCTATGGCCACCTCAACATGTCACTGGTGAGGTCAGTGGTTAGGGCCATCTTGGTGGAGAGAAAATGTCTGGATAGGTTAGTAGAACTGTAAGTTTGTTAGTGGCATCTAATGTAAGTTATGTGTAGTTATCCTTATTATTATTAAAATAATAATGTAATTGTGTTTGTCCATTTATCCTGCTGTAACTGTAAATAATAATAATAATAAATTGATTTATTATTATTATTATTTTGAATAATAATAAATAATTAACTGGGGGAAGGAGGCCCAACACATGTTCTCAAGACTGGCTACCTATTTATCTATCCATCTTTCCTGCCCCAAGTCCAGAGTTCTGGCTGACATATATGGCCGCCTAAACATCTGCTTGGTGAGAGCTGTGGCAAGAGCCATCCTGGCAAGAGGCCTTAGCCCAATCCATCTCTAGTGTATTGTTTTCCTTGTAGCTATAGTGTTAATAGTTAGGTTGTACATGGGAGTTTAACTTTTTTAGGTATATCTTATGTATAGTTTGTACATGGAGTTTAACTTTCTCAATAGTAATAATATTATTATAATATATAAAACATAGTATTATTATAATTATAATCATATAGTATTAATAAGCAATAATAATACCTTTTTTTACATGTATTATCTTCTTTTTTTAAATAATAACATATGCTAACAACAACACAACCTAACATATACAATGTACTGGCACACTAACACACTCGATCACTCGCACACAGAACTAAAAGTCATCTAAACCATCAAAGGAACTTAATGTTCCCAAGACGGAGGTGGAATTTCCTCTCTGGATTGCCACAGAAAGGCACTGGAGTAAGAACTGAGTCTCCAGTGGTTTGGTGCAGACGATGGCCAAGGTCCTTAAGAAAGGACAATGTTTCAGCACCAAACACACCAAGAGACTCACATGCTATAGGAACAAAGAAGTACTTAGCTCCAAGAGAGGAATACTTCTTCCTCTTTTGAGATTCAGGCTCTGCTGCTACCAATCCGGGGCCTCTTTCAGCAGTGGAGAGATGTGATGGTGCCAAGGTGTCTCTGCATGTAGCATCCCAAAAAGGAGTTTCCCCTCTTTCCAGGGAACCATTGAAATTCCATCTGCCCTTTTACCATCAGATCTAGCTACTCCAGAAGGCTCCAAACGAGCAGGTATTTTAGCTGCTGACAGTGCTCTGTGGATGATGTCGTTTAAGCTAGAATGCCTGGAGTGGTGACCTTCACTCCATCTACAGCTAAGGCCATGAGTAGTCTTTATTCAAATAATAATAATAATAATAATAATAATAATAATAATAATCCCCCACCAGTACAAACCAACTTGTCTCTCTCATCATCTAATTCCAATCAAAGTCTTCCTTCGTTTGATGAAGTCTGTCAGCTCAACCACCCCACACTAAGATTCATCCCATCCAAAGCTTGACCTGCTTTCGCCAGAGCCACCCTGAAGGGTATTTTACGGGACAACAATGAAGAGTCCTGGTTAAAACTCCTTATGCTCCCAATTGTACACTTCCTTCGATAAAGTGGAATGGAAGGCATGACAGATTGACCCCTGTGGACTCTCTCTGCAATATGTGGGTTGATAACAACATGATCACCCTCTGGGAGATGGCAAAGAACCGTGCGCAAGTGTTACAAGATCAACACCAAAGTAACCTATCCAACACTCACAAGTGTCGCAAGCGTAACATCGACTTGGCAGTCTCATATGGTCAAGCCGGTATGTTGGGAAAGGCTTGCAAAATACTCACATCAGATGGTCTGGCTCCAAATAATGAAACTACATGGAACTTATTGCTGTCTAAACACCCGGCTTCTGAACTCCCTTCAATTCCGGAGATCACCCACGAGCCTGTATCACTTGGCTCTGACTTCAACATTCTCTCAGTCCTAAGATCCTTCCCAAAGGATACTGGAGCAGGTCCTTCGGGACTTCATGTCCAACACCTGTTGGATGTATCCTCCACTGCCCTTCCCACTCCAATCTGTGCCTCCCTCAGAGAGGTTATCAACTTGCTTGCTTCTGGGAAAGCTCCTCCCACAGTCTCTAAATATTTAGCAGGAGGAAATCTGATCGCTTTGAATAAGTTCAAGGAAGGCTGCCCCCCAGATATAAGGCCAATTGTGTTTGGAGAAATCCTACGAAGGCTTACTGGCAAATGTATTTGTGCTCTAATCAAGGGAAAAGGTCTCAAACTTTTTTCAACCTTTACAACTAGGAGTTGCCACCAGTGCAGGAGCAGAAAAGAATATACATAGCCTCAGAAGTTCCATGGATGAAAATTGGAATGATGCCAATTTTGCTGTCTTTAAAGTAGACATGAAAAATGCCTTCAATTCAGTATCAATCCAAGCAATGCTAGATGAAGTAGCAACTTTTTTCCCAGAATTGCTCCCATGGGTTGCTTGGAGTTATGGCTCACCTCCCTTACTGTAGGCTGTGTGAGCTCACAGACAGGGGTCCAACAAGGTGACGTTCTTGGACCCATGTTGTTTGCCCTAGTGCTTCACAAACTAGTTTCTAGTATAGATGCAGATGATGGATGCCTCAACCTAATTCTTCAAACCTGGTATTTGGATGATGGAGTATTGGCCGGTAATCACAAGCAGTGTTGCATGCGTTGGAGCTAATAGAAGAAACGGGTCCCAACCTTGGACTTTCCATCAACCTAGCCAAATGTGAACTCTTCAGTCCTACAATCAAGTCCTCTTTCCCATCAGTGGTAAAATCTTCATGCATGCCTTCCAAATTTAGATATCCTTGGAGCTCCAATCGGGGACTATCTTTTCTGTGCTCACTTTATTGCAGAGAGGTGTACTCAAGCCAAGAAGCTGCTGTCTGTTCTATTAGAGATGGCTGACTCTGACATCCATGTCGCAATCTCGTTGCTTCGAATTTTGTGGAGGTTTCTGCAAGCTAGTCCACATTTCGAGAACCACTGCCCCTCTGAGGCTTTATGTGCTATTGATGGGGAGACCAGATCCTGCTTCTCAGCCTGCCTTGCTGCAGATGTTACGGATGCTGCCTGGCAACCAGCCCAATTAAGCCTCTCCGCTTGGACTCCGCTCCCTTGCACTCCATTTTAGCTCAGCATTCCTAGCATCATTTTCAGCCTCAGGTGTAGGCAATACCAATAACCTCCATCTTCAGCAATCTTTAATCATATTCAACAGCCAGGTCTCACATTCTGATGCAGTCACTATTGAGTCAGTTCTTGCTGATCAGCCTCGCCAGCGATCCTTGTCCCAGAAGTTGGACAGACATCTCTTTGAATCCCTTTTGATGTCTTCCTCTCCTGCAAATAAGGCTCGGCTATTATCAGCTTCAGCCCCCCATGCCAGTGCGTGGCTCTCGGCTGCTCCCTCTGTTGGCCTAAATCTGCATCTGAATTCCAAACTGCTGTCAGATGGTGGCACTTCATTTGCCTCAGTGTGCCCATTTTGTCCAGGGGTCACTCTCGACTCCCTTAGTCATCATGTTGTGTCCTGTAGACATGGAGGTGACACAGTCATCAGACACAACAAATTGCATGACATCATTGCAGATTTATGTCACAAGGCACACCTGTCTGTCAGGGTGGAAGTGAGACATGGTATATGCCGTGACAAGAATCACTCTCATCCTGCTGATGTCCTTGTAAAGAGGCCAACCTGCTGCCCTAGACATCACAGTCACTTCTCCTCTCACTCCAGTCTCCTTGAAGGAGTCAAGTAGAATTGCAGGTGTGGCCACTCTGTCTGCTGAAACTAGGAAGCATGTTGCCAATGACCCAAAGTGTTGTGACTTGGGATGGGTTTGTATACCAATGGCAGTTAAGATATACGGTAACTGGGGGAAGGAGGCCCAACACATGTTCTGAAGACTGGCTACCTATTTAGCTATCCATCTTTCCTGCCCAAGTCCAGAGTTCTGGCTGACATATATGGCCGTCTAAACATCTGCTTGGAGAGAGCTGTGGCAAGAACCATCCTGGCAAGAGGCCTTAGCCCAATCCATCTCTAGTGTATTGTTTATAGTTAGGTTGTACATGGAGTTTAACTTTTTCAGGTGTGATAATAATAGTAATGATAATAATAATAATAAATATACATAAGTAGGCTCTCATGAGATAAGTATGATAATGCTAAATAGCCTGTGAGGTACAGCGATTAAGATTGGCATCATTGGTTGATCTGCATGGAGACATTTGCATACCCCATCAGTTCTGATTAGTTTCAAAGCATTTTTAATGTTACCTGCAGTGCTTAGACCTTAGCTGGCCCAGTGGAAGCTTATGGGTGTCACTGTTGGAATATTAACTTGGTGTATAGCAATCTTAAATCTACCTACTTTCATTGGAATTTATCTTTATTGGTAGTACAATATTCCTGTTGACATATTTTTTAATGCCGGAAAGTCATTTCCCTTTCATTCTTATTGTATAAATGACTGCTGCCATTACCACTAAAGTTTTTGTACTACTTTGCATCCTTTGTCAATACTTAGTTATAAATAGACACTTTAAGTAAGAGAGGGAAGAGATAAGAGGTGGAAGGGGAGGAGAGAAAGGATGGAAGGAAAAGAGAGGAGGAGATATGGCAGGAGAGAGAGGTAAATAGAAGGGGAGGGATCAACTAGTAGGAATGAAGATGATACAACATGATTCAAAGTGGTGCAAGTGTGGAGAGAAATTCTGACCTTGTTGTTGAGAGATGATGCCAGTTGGATGGTATGTGATAGGATTGGCGCCAGCTGGTTGATAGTTACCATAGTTACCAAGTGGTTGGTAGTTACCGTAGTTACCAGATTGTTGGTAGTTACCAGCTGCATGTATTGGATAACCAGTATATCCAGCTGAGGCTGGATATGGTCACACACACATACACACACACACACACACACACACACACACACACAAACACACACAGCCATTATTAGTTTTGTTGGAGTAAATAGCATTAGAACTAACAAATATTAAATATTGCTAAAAATGTTCCCTCTGAGATGTATATATATAATAATTATAATTATTGCACTATTATAATTATAATCATTATAATTTTATA
This sequence comes from Spongilla lacustris, assembly GCA_949361645.1. NCBI lineage: Eukaryota > Metazoa > Porifera > Demospongiae > Spongillida > Spongillidae > Spongilla > Spongilla lacustris. The sequence continues at coordinate 29,848,711 of OX442415.1, read as the reverse complement.
TATATGGGACACGGGTGTTTCAATCCATTGAATTGGTGGACATTCAGACCTATGCCCAGAAATTTTGAAATGGCAATTACCTCACCTAGCAACGGTTGTAATGATTTGTACCCGTTGGAATTAGCTGTACAGTTACTGAATAGAATACGTGACGACCAAGGGCGGTGTCACAGGAAAATCTGTCGCCCGGAAATTGTGTCGCGGCGACAATTTTTCCTCAGGAAATTATGTCGCTCACAATTAACGTAGCGACCGTATATCCTAAGGAAATTCTGTCGTCAGGAAATACTGTCGCTCGACATGCATATGGAATACAACATACACTAGCTACTGCTAGCTTTCTGCTGTAACCAAACCTATATCATCCTCTTTGTAATAAGAACGAAAGAGACTGTTTTCGAAGAAGAACAGAATGATTTTGTCGTGAAGTACTTCGCGATAACGAAGGTGGAGTGAAACTACTGACTCGTACTTCGGAATATCTTGCGCTAACTGATGATATGTTATAGGTTGTGACAGAAGGATGAACAATAAACGTTCTTGAAGGATATATCATTGCGCTGAACTTAATGGTGGTCACTTTGGACAAGATAAGACGCTGTCCAAAAAAGAGGTTTTATTGGCGTGGAATGGTAGATGACGTGAAAGAATTCTGCAAACGTGTGCATGACAAGTGCCAAAGAGCAAACAGGTTCTATGCATATGTACATGTGCGTAGAAAATTTGAAAAGACATGCATCAGCAGAGCTCCACCCAAGTCCTGCATGTAGAGGGTGAAGTATGGCACACCATGCGTATAGATGTTGATTTGATTGATCCTTTACCACAACAGCCCTGAGCCCCTGCCATCAGAGTTGCTGGCACTTGTTGCATGAGTTTCTGTTACATTGTTTGATGTTGCAAGGTTTTAAGATAACAGAGCAAGGTTAATTGAGAATTTGTTATCAAATGAATGTACCTTAATCATTAACAGCAGCAGTATTTATGTGTTTGTTAAATGAAATTGTCATTCTAAGGTGAATTGTGGCAGAATTACTGGAGTACAGTGTAACCTGACAAGTGCATATCATCCTCAGAGAAGTGGTTTGGATGAGTGGTTCAACCAAACATGCACTCAGCATCAGTTACAGCAAGGAAATTGAGACCAATCAATATCTTGATGCTATGTACCTTTTTCATATCGTTTTAATTTCTATTCAAGATTCAACCAAATATTCCCCCTCCCCCTTTTTGGTATATGGCAGACATGTTCATTTGCCCATTGAATTCAACTAATATGGAATCAATTAAGCTTTTATCCAGAATCTTATGACATGAACAGAATCTTGAAATAAAATTCAGGTATTTATAAATGCTAGCATTTGTACATATTCACATGCAGGCAATGATAAGGGCATGCTGCAGCAACATAGAGAATTGCAGCTGATGTAAACTCACTTATTGTAACAGGATCTGTGTCAAGAGTTTCATCAAGAACTGTGTCTAGACTACTTATAACTACATGCACATAAATCCTGTATGCATGTGTTTTCCTCCTTTGGCTATGAGAGTATATACATGAAGCGATCTAAGATACAGAGTCTGCAGGATGTTTGGGCCAAACAATTACAGCAGCCGGGTTATTTATGTTATTTATGTATATTGAATGTTTCGTTCTTATTACGAAGAGGTTTGGTTACAGCAGAAAGCTAGCAGTAGTGTATATGTCGACGAGCGACAGTATTTCCTGACGACAGAATTTCCTTAGGATATACGGTCGCTACGTTAATTGTGAGCAGCATAATTTCCTGAGGAAAAACTGTCGCCGCGACACAATTTCCGGGCACGTGCCCACCCCCCCCCCCCCCCCCCCCCCCCCCTTTTCGGACGACTCATTAAATATTTATGAGTGTATTTTGCGTACCGCGTGCGATTTATAACCGCACGAAACAGTGTCCCGGTTAGCTACATCGCGATACATGTACCGTAGAGTACCGCGAGATATCTCCCCCCCCCCCCCCCCCCCCCCCCCCTCTCCGCCCCCACCAAAAAAAAATGGCCCGTCTTTAAATGAGCCTATCGACGTAATAAGGAACGCAGCTGCGTGCCATTCTTTACAATCCTGTTGGAGTGCCAGTTCTTTACTGAAATGTTGAAACAGGTACGCGGAAAAATACAGCTCAGCTTTTATATGCGATGCGATGCGATGCGCCAATCTTTTTAATCTTTTTAGTCTTTTTTGCCCGCCCCCTCCCCCCTCCCCTAGATCCGCCCCTTTCAGTACCGTAGAGTACCGCGAGATATCCCCCCTCCGCCCCCACCGAAAAAAAATGGTCCGTGTTTAAACGAGCGTATCTTTGTAGAGTGGAACTTCGTATAAGGAATTCTGGTGTGGTTTGAAAAATATCTCGGCCATTTTAAGTGGTACAATGATGACAAACACATTTTTAAGTAGCGGGAGACCCAAACTTAATCACTAGGATGTTTTTGGCCCGTATAAACCTTCAGTTGTTTTAATTCGACGTGACCCAACTTTACCCGACCACGCTCACGCGTTCACTGCACTTTCTAGGATATAGTAATGGGTCTCGCTGTGTGGTTCGATCAAACTTCAGTGATTCCTATACCTATACATACTTTAAATAGCAATGCACCACTTACCGTTTGTTCAAAATAATTCAAAAACGACAAAAGCCTAGAGAGCTGCCATCTTTTTCACACAAATTGGGTTTATTGTACAGTTATTAAAAATTAACTCCTTTTATTTTTGTTAACGAGCGTTAAATATACATTCCAGTCGTGCGCGCGCTGCGTTTTGGCTCAACCCTACTCTATGGCAAGCCTTGGTGGAAAGAAACCTAAACCAGTGCACGAGAGAGAGTGGGAAAAGCTCTTATCAGGACAGATTCCTTGCATATCCATTAAAAGTGGGGATGAGACGATCCGTTTCCGTAGTGACAGGGGAAAGTGGTACTTCCATCTGACCTACACAACCCAGCAGGACATTCGAAAAGCAAAAGAGTGACAGTAGAGGACCCGGATGAGAGCTACGTTCTAGGTACTAGGCAAAGGTTATTGGCAAGCCCATTGTTCAAACAACACGGATCTGCACAAGATCTACCATCAGCAGCCCCTCCCACCCCCCCACCCCCAACTACACAACCAGATCATACTCCAACAACATCAGTGACATCAATACTATGCCGGGCTGTAAAAGTAAAACTCCCCTACCGAGCCTCTGATATAATGTTGTGTTGTAATTTCAATTATAAACTTGAAAAAATGCAAAATAAAAAATCAAATATTTTTTTTCTTTCAAATAAAGTCTCTTATTATCCCCTTTATGTTACTACAAAGCTATGCATGTAAATAATAATATATAAAAAGCATAGGTTGCATAGAAACATACGTGGTTCCACTCTACTCATTAACGCTTCCGCGTACCTGTTTCAACATTTCAGTAAAGAACTGGCACTCCAACAGGATTGTATGAAGTGTTGAAAATAGGATGTTGATAGCGTTAACCATTCGGAAGATATAGCGATTCAAACGAGAAGCATTTATATAAATAAATGCAAAGGGCAGTTTTCTCGGAAACTCTCCCATATATAGATTCAGAAAATCCGCTAAATTATTTAATTCATGAAAAATATACAATTTCCGTTTTTGCACGCAGTTTTGCGGTGTAGTATGATTATATAATTAAAAAATCGTTGGCGTCTCGGGCTCTGCCCCACACCCGCTGGGGGAGAGCTTACAGCGCTCCCCCAGGCCCCCTAGCTAGGCGGGGCCGGGGGTACCCCTCCCGCACCCTTCCCCACTTTAATTAACCCCCCTCCCCCCCTTTTCTGAAATCCTGGATCCGCGGGCCATGCACTACTGACTTTAGATGCGGCCTACAGGTATGCATGCTATTGCATTGGTTGTTCATTTTGCGTTGTTATACGGTGATGCCGGCCGACCTAGCCGACGTTGTCTAAGCCATTGTAGGTACTTTAATAAATTTTTCTAAATGAATAAAACTAGAACATTTATGCATAGCCTAAAAGAGCAAATTGAATGCATCAAAAATGTGCTTTTGCCACGGAAAACAGATTACTATTTCAAAAGTTATAACGTTTCAAACATTGTGTCGCGGGTGACTAACAATGTTGTACGCAATGTGAATGGACCGCGATATAAAAAACTGTGACCGCTTGACTTCTCCATGCAGCTATTGTAAAAGTATTCAAGATAATGATGCCATAATTGCATAAAATACAACATAGGTACTCTTTATAAGGTTCACGGGGTCAAATACACATTACATCTAAATTTAGGTATCTCATTATATAATCTAGCTGTCAATACTGCAATAGCCCGTATAGCGATATCATAATGTTCTCCCTTATTTATTCACATTCATCATCCTTCCAATGCGTAATAATTACTTTGAGACTTCCTTGATTGATTTACACATACATGTCCATTCTATAGCACATTTTGATGATCCACATACCATAGGTGTTCAATATACAGACCATTAATAACTGATCACGCCCATAGCCATTGAAACATCAGGAGAGAGCTTGACCATCACCTTAGGCAGGCATAGGGAGAGTGCAATGCCTACTCTTACTTGCTACAAAGGCTATCAGTTGCAGTACAATGTGGAAATGCTGCTTCTATTATGGATTCTGTGGGCCAGCATGCATGCAGTGGTAGACTTTTTTTACTATATAGTATAGTTACTTATTGTGCATTGTTTATGCTTACCTTTATTATTTTATTATTACAAATAAATGACACGTTGGATAAAACGCTTTACTGAATAATATTACATTAAATTTTTTTTCACTATGAGATATTAGGAAACTCATTTGATAATTCCACTTCCTTCTGCCACACATTGCAACTTCTTTTCTATCTTCCTCCTTGAACTGTTCTCCTTCTTTAGAATCTTATCTTTAAGGTGCTGATCAGTCTTGCAATATGGAAATGTTATTTACTAACTAACTTTACTCTCTGAGCTTGTCTAATGCAAAATTTAACCAGGCTATATTTTCTTGCTTGTTTTGAGAGTGTGCACACAACCACTGATTGTTCCATTAATTTTACATCTTAGTTTTCATCATTTAACATTATAGATGCTTTTCTATAAAGGTAATCAGCCAGGCCAAGGGTGCATTGTGTTCAGCAAACATACTTGGTGAACAATGGATGGTGATAGATGAGCTAAAGTACCTTCAAGATAGCCATGCAACTGTGTCTATATTAAACATATTACACCTTTAAGTAGCTAGTGTACTACAATATCTATTATCTTATCTTGTTCTGTTGTAGCATGCAGAATTTTGTACTTCAAGCTTCAGGGAGAGCAGTAATTTTCAAACCTGCCATTTGATTCAAAGCTACTTCAATAACTGGGCATATGCTGGTTATGGGTAGATGTATTTCTCAACGTTACTGCATAGCTAGGATACACTAACATGAAAATACTGTCTTGAAAAATACGCTGTGTGGGCACCATCATATTTTTATGATTGAGCTGTTTTTAATGATATGATGGTCCATGCTGTACAATACTTTCCATAACTAACGCGTGCCTTGACGAATTCGGTGCGTATTAAATAGAACTATCACACAACTCTTTGACACATAAACAAAATAGATTGTCTATGCGTTGAAAATACAAAAAATAAGTTTCATTCCCAGGGCTCTAACACAGAAATACCAGGTTAAGCATTATTATGTCCAGCTCTAAGCAATCCAACAGTAAACACCTGTGCCGATAAATGGACACTTGGGCACCATCCAAAGCTCATGAAATTTTATCCTGATATAGGCTAAGACCTAATAAACATGGGAAACGCTTCCTCAAGTGAGTGCTTTAAGAACCTAGGGAATGGCTAATCGCGACCGATTACTATGGAAATCAACGAGGCACACAAAATAACGCCGTATGCAGTATTATTATTGCTGGCTTACATTTAGATACCAATAATAGTGTATCGGGCAACCCCTTTTGTTCTGTATTCTAGCAATAAAGTCCTAAATACCTTGCAAACAACTTTACAAAGCGCGCGTCTTCTTAAGCACTCTTAGAGAAATCCTAAATACGGTCACAATTTTCGACGAGATTTAGATCACCAGTTTCCGCCTACGCAAACGCAATTTATTAAAGTACCTAGCCATTGGGGAAAGTTTTACGTAATTTAGTTTGCTATATGGTTATAACCTTTCTAGTGTAGAAGTGCAATCAAATTGGGGTGTTAGGTTTTAGGGCTCCACGCTCTCAACACACTAATATTGCACTTGAGAAGCATTCCCCTCGTCCCCAGTCTGCTTCGTTGACGAAGTGCCTTCGGCGTTATACTACAAGCGCGACGCGCACTCTCACGCGTGTTAAGTTGCTCCTAGCTGGCGCTTTAGCGCAAATTCGCAATTATTGTACGTACCTCCGGCCATCTTAATTGTCCTGTGGTTCCTTTGATAGAGATGACTTGAAAAAGTATTACTGGAGCAATCGATTGATTACGTGTTTCTGTATAAATCTGTATTGCAAATAATTTATATAAGCTATTAGTATTCACATTCATATGGCATTACATTTCCACGCGTGTTTCCTCTCCATGAATACAGGGATTTTCATGCAGTCACTGAGCAGAGAGGATGGACTTCTATACACATGCAGAGACCGAAATTATAGCAGCAAACGGTCTGGCAAAAAAATGACCTATTCTCAAACATGGGCTACATTAGGGGTTACCTTTGCCATCCATGCAGTTTGTCGCGGGATCCCTCCCATCATATCTGCGTATATCAATAGAGGTGGATATTATCATTACCGAAGTTATAATAGACGGATAGTATTAATTATTTGCACATTTAAATCAATATTGTTTTTAAATTTTTTAAAATTGTAGTGAAACTGTAGTGCATACTGCATGCATGGTGCGTACAGGACGAGAACATAATAACAATAATTTTAATCAAGAGTTCCGATAGAGAGACTGGGTCACCCTGCCCCGTCATCAGCTCATGTTGTATCTCTCCATTTGGTACGTCATGCATGCCCACTCGTGAGTGCAATTTTCTGATTAAGAAAGGTTTTTGATAAGAAATTGTATCTCGGTTCAACTGACACAGCTAAAGGTGTAAAAGAAGCTCGGCAAAAGGTTGCTGTATCAGAATGAACAAATTTTTAAACAATTGTTCAATTTTGAAGGGACCCCTCAAATATAGAGTTCCCAGTGTGCGCTTTGTCCAAAATATATGTTATTTATCAATTAATATAGTATACAGTAACCTGTACACTGCATTTATTATCCTGACCCTAGTTGTGTTGCTGTGTCACAATGGCCGAAAAGTACTCTAGAATCCAGCCTAATCCTATCTGGATGCATACCCTCGACCGAAAATGAGCTTGCAAAAGTATAGCGGCGTGACCTGTCCAAACCAGCTCATGCAGCCAAAATTCAATTGCCATGAATGATAAGGCCTAAACCATTCAGTAGAAGGGGCTGTTGTTATAATTACGATTATGTAAAACATGACGTTTCCAAGAAAATGCGTAATTTGCACTGATAATATTATAACTGTAGGAGGTTGTAAACTCCTCTATGTACACTCCGAATTTGACACGTTTTCAACACTCGCGTACGTGGAGAAATGTGGATTTCTAACCCGCGGGGTTAACGATTGTTGTATCCACGGCACGGAAAAGGCATAGATCACAAAAATCAATATTCACACAGAGAAATGGTGTGGGAACAAGTGTACGAAATTTGAAAGGAAAAGTTAGTACCGTCGCGAAGATGAGTTGTTTAGTACAACGTGCAATTTTTATAGTGATAAAATTATAACCCCACAAGCCCGATTTTGCTGGACACTGTCCCATATAATTATATAGACAACTATACTTGTGACTGGTTTATGAACTTGTGGGGATGGATATCATAGGACTGCGAAAACTGGTGGCAGCACAACTATTGCTGGGATATATGTTAACATTAATGCATGTCAGTTGACTCAGCATAAAATCCAGTTGGAAACATCGTAATGTAATTAATCAAGGGCAAAATGCAAGAATTGAGATGTTCTTTATTCCGAGGTATGCATGGAATGATATGTTGTTAAGAACTCCCATGCAGGCTCTTGACTATTAACCTGGGGACATGCACCGCTGGTACTATATGAATTTGTAATATAGTTGGGTTATTATAGCGGGTTGCGTCACGTTTACGACCTCCTACAGTTCAACACGAATGATTATAATATTATCAGTGCATTTTCTTGGAAACATCATGTTTTACATAATCGTAATTATAACAACAGCCGTGCATTTACTCCCTTCTATACCTAGGCCTTATAATTCATGGC